>JAOSBM010000006.1:7940159-7950783 GCA_027568955.1 Erythroxylum tenue
ACTTATACCTGGATAAGTCGACTTACAGGAGAAAACAAGTCGACTTATAGTACTGTATAAGCATAAGTCGAGTTACAAAAGGTACACAAGTCGACTTACACTTACATGATCATCATAATGGTGTTAGGATGAGTGCAAAAAATTGATTATGAATGGTATATGCACATGTTCTGTTTTGAGTTAATGACTAAATATAGATCATGAATTGGTTTATGAATGATATTAAGTTGAAATGGAGTTAAGAATGAAGAGTAATGAAGTAGGACAAGTGATCTTTGTACAAGTTGTGTTAGGTGTAAAATCTAGAAAATTGGAAGATGAGTGCTGGAAAATATAGCAGTAATATGTTCACTAATTATGCTTCTATGTGTTTACCCATAACTTGATCTGTAGTTATCCAAATAAGATGATTCTTGATCTGGATTAAACTAGAGACATAAGGCTACATTTTTCATGAAGACATCAAATTTAAATTCTATCCTTAAGAGTCTCAAAATTTGACATGAAATTAAGAACTGAGTGCAGCAAATTGGTGGATGAATGTATATGTTCGTGTTCTATTTTGAGAGTATGAGAATATGTTCTATTTTGAGTGTTTTTAGAGATGTTTTAACATGGGTTTAGAGGTAAGGAAGAGGTGTAAGATGATGTTCTGATATGAGAAAATGATTTAAAATGAAAGTTTGAGAAGAAAAATGAAGAATGTGTAGGGAATAAATATGTAGAATAATGAAAGTGCAGAAAATGTGAAGAACATATGTGAATTTTTCTGTTTTAATGTTTGAGTTTTAATCTAGGATTTTGGCTTTGTTTGTGGATAATTTGAGATGATATGGTGAAATTAAAATAGGGAATGAACAAAAAACGTAAAGTGCAAGAAAATGAAAGATGAAAATGCAGAAATGAAGAAGATGCATGAATATGTGATGCTTTTTATATTTGGTGTTAATTATGGTTTTTAATTTGTTTAAGAATGTGTTGAGCTGAATGGGATTTGAACCAACAGATTTGAAACACATTGTTCTACATCTCCACCAAAAATTATGATCTTCTAAAATCATTTGGGAGAGATTGAGCGATAAATTTGGGACGAAAATGATGAACAATTTTGAAAATTTTATGAATGGAGTATTTTCATAAACATACTTCGGTATTTTGGCAATAAATTGATCTGTAGTTATTCAAATAGAATGATTATTGATTTAGGTTCAACTAGAGACATAGGGATATAATTTTTCTGAAGAGATAGAATTTTAATTCTGTCTCTAGAATTCTACAATCTGACTTAAAGTTTGGTATAGAATACTGTTATAGTTAAAGAATAGTCCAAATTATTTGGAGTATAACTTTTTACATACTGAACCAAATTGAATGATCTTGGTGTCATTAGAAACTTAAGAGATAGCAGAAAAATTTTGTAGAAGAAAGTATTGCCAAATTACTTCATTTTCATTTTAGATTGATCATGTACAGTAGACCTGAAGGTATGTTTCAGGAAAATTTGAATTGACGAAATGAGTTATGAATTTCGATTTTAATGGTTTTATTGAGGTATAAACCATAAGTATAAATGATACTTATGTGAGTTTGGAAATATGAATGTTTACATGATGAGAAAAATATAGCGACCCCCGGGATTGTCATGAACATGCATTGTGCATATTTCATATACATACATGTACATTAACAAACACTTATAATTGTGCAAAAGTTTGATATGTGTATATTGCTTGATATAGAGGAGCAATTGGGACGTCAACATCCAGACGTTGTTGGAACTTCGAGGCAATAGCTTCGGGAGCAATCTGTGAGTAACCTAGACGGTTTCGCTCAATTAATTATTTGGTTTAGAATAAGTTTTGAATGATGATATGGATTTGATTTGATTATGTTGATGCTGGACAATGAAGGTCCGAGACTTGATGCATGAATGCGATATTGAAGTACTACTTGTATGTGAATGTGACGAAATAATTGCTTCTTAACATGATTTTTGAATGCCAGACCAAGGTCTAAAGATCTATGTGAATATGATTGATTGAACATATGAGAAGCATTCCATACATGAATGTATGATCAGATAATGATAATTGTGACCTGAGTAGCCACCGGAAATGAGCTTAAAGCTCCAAATATGATTAAGAGCCAAAAGCTCACTATGTGAAATGAGCCCTGTATTCCTAACTGATAAGGGACAGTATAAATGAGCCTAGTAACACAATAGATATGGGACATTTTAGGCACTCGGTCGCAACAATGTAATAATTTAAAAAGAGTCACATGAGCATTTCATATACATTTTAATAAGTATGTTTGATTGATTGAAATGCAAAATTGTCTTACCCTTAAGTGAGAATGTGATATGTGATCATTTATGCAAAATGAACAGATGTGAACTATATGTTATATGCATGGTGTTGCATGAATTGAGTGAACCATCAATGATGGTTACCTCGTTGAGTTCGCAAAACTCACCAAAATTGTAACGTTGATTTTTCAGAACTGAGAGACGACTTTAGCTACTAAGAGACGCTACAAGAAGTATAATCATGTACTTTTGGAGAAAAAGAAGAAATGGCTCAAAAATCGGTCAGCTAGGATTGGAAAGATTAGATAGATTTTTGTGTAACTTCCTCTTTCATGTAACATATTTTGTATTATGATTTGTTGATGTTCATAATCGGATGATATTGAAAATTGTCAATGTAAATATTTAGTTTTATGAAATGAAAAAAGAAATTTGGGTTTTAAACTATGGTGTTTTTTTTAATTATGATGTCTTATAAGAAAATAAAGAATGATGATGTCATGTTAATGGTAGTGGGGATGTTACAATTAGCTACTGAAATGTCCATAAAAAGGAAAAAATATGCTCTAGTGGAAGAATATGGGCAACAACAACATCATAATATTGAAACAGACTTACATATTTCCTTTTCTTTTTCTTTTTTTAACTCTAATTAAAGAATTGGATCATTTTTTTGTTCAATTATTTAATTTTTGCAGACAATTAAATACCATTATAATATATAGCATTCTAGATGCTAGATTTAAATTGAGTTTAATATAAGTCGGTACTGGTATACATACATCTGCTCATTAACAGCCATTTGGTACTTTTCATTGTCTAAAATATTTTCCTTATGTTACAAAAATATCAATAGTCGATTAGTCCCGAACATTTGGAAAACGACACGTCACTCACTTTCCACTGGTACGGAAATGAAATCATCTAAAAGAACTATTTTATTATATCCACCACTCAGAACTTTATGAGAACCATTTTCTTTGTCTTGCTCGTGAGAGCCCAGAGTATGGCCACCGCATTTACGTCAACCTTTCCACCGAGTCAACTCCGTTTCTCCACGCGACGGTTTGTTAAACCGTGGAGTGTAGTTACGGCCGTTAAACTCAGTTTCAGGGCAAAGGTTCGAGCCTCTTCTACGACCTTCATTGAAGCCAACCCAGCGGTTTGACTCTTATCCTCACTTTCTGTTTCCATTTGCTTTTATTACCGAATAGACTTAATTAAATAGTTAGTTCCCATCTCGTTTCAATTTGCTTGGAATTTCATCAGTAGCGGTCCTGTCAACTGTTTAAAGAACAAATTTTGATTTTAATCATGAGATGATGGAGTTGTGTTTTTTTAAATGGTTTTTCTACAGGATCCTGTTGCAGCCCAGGAGAAGGTTAGTGGCACCAGGAACATATTAGCTTGTCCTATATGTTTTCAGCCCCTGTCACTAATAGGTGACCGCATCTTATCAGTGTAAGCTATTTCAAGGGAGGCCTTTTGAGGGTGATTCTTTTCATTGCTTTCATATCATTGAATGGTTGTAACTTTGTTTGAAAATTAACGGATGCATTTATCAGAGATTCAGCACCTGGATGTAGTTTGGTTTGCAATTGTTGTAAGAAGGCCTACTCGGGCAAGGACACGCATCTTGAATTGTTAGTAGCCAGTGGGGCCCAGAAATACCGTGACACCATGCCAATGACCACTGAGTTTTTCAGGTATGCAAATGGGTATATAGTGTATTGATTGGAACTGTTATATTTATATTTACTTTGCTTTTAGTATCTTAGATGCTTTTCACTGAACAGCTACCACTACTGTGGGTTCTGATTTGTATCTCTTATCATTGCCTTTCATGACGCAGACTTCCTCTGATATCGTTTCTTTATGAGAGGGGTTGGCGTCAGAATTTTGTGTGGGGTGGTTTCCCAGGTCCGGAGAAGGAGGTAATGTCACAGTTTCTTAAACATCTCTACTTCCCTTCCTGGAACACCACATACAACTAAAAAATATGTATTACTGAATTACATTTTACTAAATCATAAAATGACCAGAGAAACATGTCTCAGCATCCTGCTGGAAAATGCACAATGAACTTGTTTCAAATGCAATATGTATAAAATGCATATACCTTTAGCACTGTGTATTTAATTTCTTATGCGTTTAAAAGTTCAGTAATCCCTGCTGTTGTTCAGCACTACAGTACTATTCCCTCATGTTCGAGCCCTTATTTGCATTACAGTTCGAATTGATCAAGGATTACCTGAAGCCAGTTTTGGGTGGAAATATTGTGGATGCTAGTTGTGGCAGTGGCTTGTTTTCAAGACTTTTTGCCAAGAGTGGGTTGTTTTCTCTTGTTATTGCCCTGGACTATTCGGAAAACATGCTAAAGCAGTGCTATGAGTATGTCAAACAGGAGCAAAGCTTTCCTAATGAGTATGAAAGTTGAACACTCTTTTCCAAACTCATCTTGATTATCTTTTATCTGTAAAATTTTAGTTTATTTCAACAAATTGGTAGAGCTTTGATTGGTTTTGTTGCATTTTGGACATTATGTTATCGTTATTTATGAGAGTTGATTGTTTGAATCTCTATTTTTGATTGAGTAAATTGGTTTCAGGAAATTAATATTGATCAGAGCGGACATTTCTAGACTTCCTTTTGTTTCTGGTTTCGTTGATGCTGTCCACGCTGGTGCTGCTATTCACTGTTGGCCTTCACCAATCACGGCTGTACGTTTTCCCCTTGACTGGGATTTTCAACTGGTTTTTTAGTTTGTTGTATATATTTATACTACTAGGATGTGACAAGCTGGTTAATTTGACTTCGGAAAGACATGTTTAAGTATATAACAATTCAGAAGATGATGTGTTTCATAGGTTAATGCTAAGAAATTATTCTAGGTCTTTATGGGGTACATGTTGCTATAGATTTGTATATAGTGCTTCTCCCCTCATAGTTTATTTTATTTTCTGCTGAAAATTGGCTTTTACCTTAATACAAGTTCATATGTCAATGTCTATTTCAATTTCTTTAAGTCTTCCGGAGGTGCGCTCATGCTGCTACTTCTTAGTTTTATAAGTTTGTTCTACATGTCTTACCAGACCTTTCTAGTATGTGGAAAAGTCTAGGATAAATTGCATCTCCTGAGCTTTATTTTTCCGACATTAAACATGCATAACTCATACCCCCATACTGTTGAAGTGGTAGCTACTTCTTTTCTTACTGACGACTTCAAAACACCAGATATTTGTTAGGAAACAAAAAAGTAGTATCTTGATTATGTTTACAGGAACTTGTTATCTGGGCTTGTAGGTTGCAGAAATAAGTCGAGTTATGCGACCTGGAGGAGTGTTTGTTGCTTCGACTTACCTACTTGATGGGCCTTTCAATTTTGTTCCATTGCTCAGACCACTCCGTCAGGTATGTATTTTCAGTGTAGAATTGAATGTTTGCACACAAGAATCTTAATGAACATATCTTTTCATCGAGGGAGATAATCAAAGTTGTTGCCTGAAGATGTCAATTAAATGGTTGTGAGTAGCTCTTTACAAGTTTTAGCCAAATGGAACTTGGTAAAATCTGTAGCTGCCATCAACATGAGTTCGATTTGTATCTTAATCCATTTTTTTCATTTTCCATTGATGAGAACTTTGGTCCCAAGACAATAAATTGGAAAGGGTAAACAAAAGGAAAATGAACGAAGGGAACTTGAAACTTAATGGCTTTTCTAAGGATTTTGGTTGAACAAACATCATTCTATCCTTGTGGACAGTAGTCTCTACACAATCTTGTAAAAGGATAATCGGCTTACATGAAATAAGCCATCATGTTCACAGTCTTCTGAAATTTCTGATGGTGAATAGATTTTTTTTTCTCTTGTAAAAGGATAATAGACTTACACGAAATAAGCCATCATGTTCATGTCTTCTGAAACTTCTGATGGTGAATAGAGTTTTTTTCTCCTCGTAGAACTTAGCACAATTATCAGGCGGCGGCCAAGTCCTCCTCGATGAGCGGGAAATAGAAGACATCTGTACAGCATGTGGCCTTGTTGATTTTAAGTGCATAAGAAACAGGAGATTTGTGATGTTTTCTGCCACAAAACCAAGCTAGTTATTTAAACTCAATTTAAATATCTTGCTTGTACCAAATAAAAATAAAATCCTATTTGAAGTTGTGGGACTGTTACGCTCTGCCTGCGTGCAGATCCACATTTGTAAAGTGATTTGTGTATTAATATTATGTGTTCTTTCCGCTTACCAAGGGCCACATGTTATGCGCATTTGTTTCGGCGAATGTCGTTTGTTTGGAAATTGAAACGGTATTAGAATTGTTTCAACTTTGAGGCCACGGTTTTACTTATTTTGCCGAAAAGTCAAACTTCTAATGAAAAACACATTACTTCTTTGGAAATCCCATGCTCGTAGTCATAGGAAGAGTGAAATTCAGAGCAAATACTCTGGGTTTGCTTGGAGCTTACAAGTAAGAGGTCAGGTCACCAAGACACCATTTTTAAATAGAATTCTGAATTTCCAAGCAACATTCTGTTACTCAAAGAACAAGATCAATGAAAAATTGAAGGTCTTACACATCTTGTGCCCTTTCATGATGGGCTGATTATGAAACATCAACACATCCATCGGTGTTTGAACACTAGCCTTCTTATTTCACCTTCTGAGTATGATTTTGACTACAATTCATCCAAAGTAGTAAAAAGAAATTCACTATTAGTTCGACAGAACCTAGACCCGAGAATATTTTCTCCTAAAAAACAGCCATATGACGTATATTCTTCTATGTACTTCAATGCGATGTGGTGAACCCTTCCTCTGATTCTGAGAAACTAATAAACGACATATCCGGATGGATTTATAACGGAAGTCAGCTTCTCAGCTTCAACCTGGATTGACAATGACATTCACCTAAACGGTCCAGTATTAACCAGTTTTCTTTGCTTTCTCAAAAACAATTGAGGCTATCTTCTACTGTCATCCTAAATCAGAAAATGTCAGCTGGCGATGAAGTAACATATTCTCATCATCGTCATCAAAATCTAGGCCATCATCTCCTTCATAATCCACATCTATGACAGTTCTATCCGTACCAGATGCTTCTTCTGCTTCAGACAACCGAACTCCACAAAATTCTTCTACTCTAGGTGAATTATCTCCCATTAACTGTTGCATTTCTAATTGTATCAGTGCTTCCATTCGAGCCCTCTCCCTATCTCTTGGGTAGGTACCGTACAGGAATGAATAAATAAGACAACACAGAGCCATTGGAATTCCTATTGCTGTGTATAGAGCCTTGGCCAATGATGCAGCATTCCCTCTATCAGTAGCAATCAGTTCGGATACATTGGACCCTTTTGGAAGGGGTTTATAACCATAAACACGTTGAGCCAGTATTCCAACTGTTGGAGGAGCAAAAGATGACAGTATGGACTCAAAGGATCGGTCCAGTGCATATACACTTGTGCGGGATTTCTCAGGGACAATTTCTGCAAAGATTGGACTAAAAGACCAGGCAAATATCATCAAACTAGAACTCAATCGTAGAACCAATAAAACTAAAGATTCTGCTATGCACACACAAATATGTAGCTTTGGTTCTTTTCACAAAGATGTTCTCTCATCTATTGGAATGAACCAAAAGTCATATTGCATCCCTTTGGATATGAACATGATGGTTTTATCCCATAAAGAGGTTAGGAAACAAAATCATATGAATCAAATGGACCACAGATTATCAACAGATGTCATAAGCACAACAAGGAAATGAAAATAGTTTCTTGGAAAGAGAGCCAAAAAGAAATAAGGAATAGGATCAATGGCTGTACTTGTTTGTGGCCGGAGCATTCCAGGTTGTAGTTAACCCCATGACGATCAAGATGAACCCATGCATGATTGGGCTTGAAGGATCATCAGGTAGAACCAGTAGAAGCAATGCCGCTAGTGGAATGGCTGATGCTGAGCTTAGCTGCGCCAGTATGATTCTTCCAGAATCAGGCATACGTATAGAAAGGAAATCTCCCATTTTGCCTCCGAACAAGCCCCCGACAGAACCAGCTATCACGAACAAAGCCATGAGAAATGCAGTTTTCTTGTGAGAGAAGCCAGCAAGCTCCAACCACATGGGTGCAAATGACAGAGCTGACCAGGGAAATGAACCCGTGACACCTTGAGCTACAATGATCTGGAATGACGGAACTCCTATAACATACTTGGCTTCCTCAACCAGGTTCTTCACTTCTGACCAGAAGGATTTACTTGAATCCTGACTTCTATCTCTCCTATCATCCGGAAAATGTGGGTCGTTGGCAAAGAGGTAGACGAGAACACCTACTACAACACTGATCACTCCAACAAGGTGGAATGAAATCCTCCAACCAGGGATTCCCATGAATGTCATTGGAGCCATTAACAGTGAAAGGAAACCTCCAACAACTGAACCAAGGTTGGCGGTTAGTTGCAGCCATCCAAAGGCTGTCCCGCGGTTATGCTCATCAGTTAAGTCAGCAACAAGGGATTGGATTGCAGGTGCAACAATTGCTAGGCCAATCCCATTTAGAGCTCTCGATACAGCCACCTGTTGGGACAAGCTGAATCACTAAATATGACTAAATCAGCACCAAGCTAAGAACTAATTCTTTTTGTCCTCTTCCAAAGAAACATTTAATGTTCGCTGATGATTAGACAACTCGGTGAAATTAAGTCCCAGATGCAGAATTCCAGAACTCATATTTCTATTGGACATGTGTCAAATGCATGACTAATGGATCAATTGTTACTGAAATTCACACATCTCCATCAGAGGCAACAACAAATTACAAAACCAAATATCATACAAAAGTAGAAATTTGAATTAAGGAAATCATGGGCAAGCTTGGTTTAGTTTTACCTGCAAGAAAGTGGAGGAAAAAGCAACAAGGAAAGTAGCAGCAGCCCAAAGAAAAGCTCCGACGGCTATGACATGGGCTCGGTTGTACTTGACAGCCAGATATGCAGCTAATGGGTAGCAAGAGGACTGCACTATTGACCTGAATAAAGTTAAAGAGCCTAGCCCCGTTGGGTCAGTGTGCAGATCGGCACCCACCTCCTTGTAGACTCCTGGTAGCAACGACTCGTCGGCTCTCTCCATGATCCCTGCCATATTCACCAACATCAGCGTCACAGTCTCCGCCTTCATCTTTTGACTCATATGTCCTTGGTCATGGGGTTGCGTTTTATGTATGGCAGTGGATTATACTTGTAGGAAGAGAGTTGGTAGTCGACCATGAATTGGCACAAAATGGTGGGCGTTTATGGTTATGTGTCGGATTCCCAGAAATGGAAGGTCCAAGTCGCCGAGCCACGCCACGCCACGCGGCTTGGGTATTCATTTCTTAGAGCATACAAAAACATATTCGTACAAATACAATCCAATATAATACCCTGGATTGTTGGAATATTCCTTATAAACTCAATTTCAGGGAGGAGTGAAACCCAGCCCATTGGTTCCATCATGAAGGGGGTCACTGGGCTTAATTGGACCATATATACGCAGGTGTTTAGGTAATAGGGAGAAAACCATTCCTTGTCGTCTGTCTTACTCCTACATAATATAAACATGGACCCCACCAATGCGGCTATTACCCTAATAAATCTCTCTTCTCTGGTTGCCCTAGTTAGTAGCTTTGTAACAACGCCATACACGTGTCACGCGTTTCTCTTTTTAGGGGGTCAGGGCTTTCTACCGACGCGTGTCGTCATTATGACATCCTCATTTCCCATATTTTGAGCAGAAGCACGTTCGTCAACTCGACTTCGGCCGTTTGGTTGAGCTTTTATTAGTAGAGCTTTTATCAGAAGAGCTTTTTTAAAAGTTAGTTGACTGTTTGGCTGTCAATTAAAAAATAACTTTTTAAAAAGAGTTTCATACAGTAGACTGTTTGGCAACATAAAATTAAAAAGTACTTTTATTAATTTTAACTATATTTTATTTTACAATAAAATTATTTATGCTAAATAATTTTTAAAGTATATCAATATGCAAAGTACCATCTTGTAGAAAATAATTTAAAGAGATGTCTCATTTTCTTATAGGAAATAAAATTAATATAAAAAAATATTAAAATATGTAATAAAAAATAATATTATAATCTAAAAATAAATATTAAAACTGAAATAGTTAAACGCAGAATAATCTATGCATTTAATTGTGCATATTCCACCACTCTTTCAATTGCCACCAGTATCCCACCACTCTTATATTCCAACAATCTTGCAGTATCTTCAACAAAGGCAAGGGTCTTTTGTTTGGAGATTAGCTTCACAAGTTCCCTAT
>JAOSBM010000006.1:7954532-7967117 GCA_027568955.1 Erythroxylum tenue
CTCTGGAGTGGGCCATTTTGATTCCAAAAGAGAAGACGTCACGTGTCGCCACACCTCTCAAAGATCTCCTCATCCTCATCGTTCCTCTCTAATTGTCATGGGAGGCTAATCAGCAAACACAATTACTGTGTTTCTGCAGTGATGAGCTACCCCTATGTTTTGGTACCATCCTCCCTAATTCTCACGCTTAATCATTTCCTTTACCCATCATAATGAGTCACAAAAGATTTGTTTTATTAAATTGTCCTTTTACCTCCTCCTCAGAGTTTCTCATTCAGCTCCACAACCTCTTTTATTGCCTAAAAGATACACACCATGTGAGGGAAATCTAGGAGAACCAATCAACAATTGCGAAAGAACAATCATCATTGACTTCGTTAATAAATTTCAGCTTATTATTTTGTCATCGATTAGTCCCCTTGATGAAAAAAAAAAACTAAAAATAAATAAAACCAACTTGAGGTTTATTTAATGCCATCTACGTACTTACTTTTGCTTAATCTAAATATTACCTTCCCTTTCTAGTATGAGAATATCAGATAAGATCAAAATCCACTATACATGACAAAGCAAGATCTTTTCCCATTATATTACACTCATGAAGGACTGGAGTGCGTGGGTCACGTGCTCATCACATTACATTGTAACAGCTAGGCTTGGGTCTCATGCATTCTTTCTTAATTAGTAGCTAGGCTTCTCTCGGGAACTCTACTAGTTAAGGAATCATAATGAATGAGAAGCAAGCAACAAGACCACCAGAAGGAAATAATGGATATTCTCAATTTGTTGTTTATGTCTGTGCGGCATGTGGAATTCCCCTTAGTCATTGCCACTGATTACTCTCGTGTTAGCCTTACTCCTTAACTGACATGATTGATCGATGTCCATTAATGAGCGTATTAGAGGATGAATAATTATACTTCCTTTTCTGTTTTGATTTTTATAATTGTTTTCGGATATTAGTGAAAGGAGTTTAATAAGCATTACTAGATGATATCAAATTACAGAAGACTTTTCAATACCGGGGATCATTTTTTTGGTGGAGCTTTTCCATTTCTAATTATACTAAATAATTGAAAAAAAACTTGTTTTTGGTTTTTATTTGAGTCAAAAAGTACCAAATGACATTAATGCCAAACTAAAAGATATGTTACATGGAAGCGGAAAGTATAATATTGGTTATAAAAAAAAGAAACCAAATATTAGATAAAAATTATTATGATAATATGTATAATAATTTATGTGATTGAAAATTAGATTATAATTTTAACTTAAATAATATGAATATGCATGTTCATTTAATGAATATAATAAATATAAATTAGGAATCAAGTTATAAAAAAAACTAAATAATCAAAGTAAAAGAATGGTACAGACAAATAGAGAAAAAGTTTTAAAGGCATTAAATAAATTTTCTATAAGAAATAGTGTAAAGACATGCAAATTTAATTAAGAGTGTTGATCCATTGAGTCAAAGATAATAGTAAAATTAAAAATAAATAAATGAAGAAGCAAGTAAGTAAATAATTTTTTAATAGACAAAGGGGAAAATATATCTGACAAGTTTAGCACAAGATCATATTATACGAGTCTTAGTTTTTCTAAAGTATAATCAAGTCCCTTGTTATTGAAAGTGAATAATAATAGCCCTTATTTATATATATTGTTAATTTAATATGTATAAATTAACATATAACTAAAATTGGAAAAAGCATCTAAATGATTTGAAAATAATATGGTTTTAGTCAAATCTATATATTAAAATTTACGGACTTGCATGGATTGAGAATAGATACAAAAAAGAAAGAGAATATATATGTTCCTTTTTCTTGTAATTCATCAAAAACTGAGTGCTAGAGCTAACCTTCGATAGCGTCAAGAAGTGGACCACTCATTCAATAGCAAGAAGCAAATTTCTCCCATCCCAGCGGACAAAATCTTTTATTACACTGCCGTCGTCCTACTTATGATTCTTCAGCCGGAGAATGTACGAATATTGTTTCAATATTAGCTTCATAGCAGTAAGTGTAACCAGACGATGTGAATCAATATAAAGTGCCAACTGCCCAATTTAATAAAGAGACAGGAAAAATGGAACGCAACAAGTCAAGTATGAACTGGAAAACCGAATCGAATCAAGTGATGATAAAACTTGAAAGTAAAAAGTTGCACAAGTATTCCAATTATAATTTATAAAGAGGAAAGACACGTCTGAATTTCACGTTGTTCAAACAGTTCTAATTCTGATCGTTGGCTTGATGCTAATTAAAGATTTAAAGTTGCTGTACTTATTTCATGGATGCAAAGAAGAGAGAAAAGAGAGCTGATGCTATGATTCCGGAATCTAGATAATTGCGTGGTCTGGTGACTGACGGATGCTAAAAACACAATCTGTGCTCCATCAGCTCTAGCTAGCTATTAGCTTCCATTATCGTCACCACCACCACGCTTGCCATCCACCTCATATGGTTAACTAGCCTGGTAACTTCTTGATATTGTAGTTTCCTCTCCAACTTCCCAACCTTACGTAACCCATAAAACCCCATTATTCTCTCCTACTCAGAAGGACAAATCCATGAATCAGACACGTTTTCCAAACCCTTGTCATGCTGCAAACCTGATGAAGAAGCCGAGTAGTTGAACTTACAGCTATTGACTCTTTGGGAGTTGTTATAACTACTTTGACCGTCAAAAAGCCTCAGGTGATCTTGACTCCCATCGTCAGATCCCAACCCATCTTTCCAGCTATTGTCATGTTCTCTTAGTCTCCTTCCTTCTGTTGTGTCATGACCTGGAAATAATCCACCAAGTTCTGAATGAACATGTCCTTCTCTCAAGCCAAGTTCTTCAGCAGATAAAGTTGCAGAACTGTTAACGTTAAGAGAAGGATGAAGAGAATGAGTCTGTAGAAGAGATTGGTATGGGAACATTTGGTTCTGTATGCTCAACATCAGGTATTGCGGTTGTTTAGACAGGCCTCCAAGATCAGAAGATGGGTGGTAATTAATAGAATTTGGATTCGAAGAACCTGCTGTGGCTAATATGTTCGTGGCAATGGTCGTGTTATTGTCTGGAATAGCACTGCCGATGTTGGTGGCATTGACCATGTCATGACTCAAAAATGAAGAAGAAGAAGGTACCGGTGGTGATTGCTGATGAACCTTTTGTAAAGAGGGAGGTAGAGGGTAAAATGACCCCATTGTTTCCAGATGATGACCAGACCTCAAACTGGAACCAGTGCGAAAAAGATCGAATCTTCGAGAGTATGGAGAGCCAGAAAATGGTGGCGCTGGTATCCCTGTGAACTCTTGCACCATTGCTCGGAAATTAGAAGTGTCTGTGCTGAGAACTGTAGTTGGTGCTCTTCTTGATGCCCTTGTTCTCTTCTTGGGGTTTCGAGATACAATATGTGTTTGGTCCGAAGGTTGAGAAGATCGTGCTCCCTTATCATATGAAACTAGACTTGGGTTTGATCCTTGAAGACCCAACATTGACTGAGTCGTTGTTAACGATGATGAACTGACTCGTATCTTGTTAACAGGATCAGATCCTAGGAATCCTTGGCCAATCAAATCAAGGTTTAGTAAAGAAGAATTGGGATTTGGGTTAGGTGGAGAGTGAGAGAAAGCACCAAAAATATTTGGAGACGGATCGAAGAGAGGAGAAGATTGTTGTATGTTTGACAAGCGGCCAAAGTGACCCGAGGGTCCCAAGAACGTCGGAAGTGACGACTCCGTAGGCCTTGAGTCATACTCTTCATCACCGCCACTTGATGATTGCATACTACCGGTACTACCGGAATCCATAGTTTGGAAATCACCTGAGAAAGAAGACAAATATAGAAAAAAGATTGTGAAACCTGACCAAAAGAGCAGGAAAGACTAGCAAGTTGCTATGTTGCCCATGAGAAAAGCTAAAATCTTCAGCAGTTACTGGGATACTGTAAAAGAGCCCATCAAGTATTGAAACAATAACTTTCCTAAATCAGCTTTTAACAATGTTTGCATATATTCCAAAGCCTGATCTCAAATATCCATACCTTGTCTTGTAGTAACAAGAAAAGTTTCTGTCGAACGCTGCGGAAAGCAAAGAGATAAAATAGAAAAGAACCGAAAAGTAGTGAGTATATGATAAAGGCTTGAAGGATCTCTACGGAAGCTTTTCTCTTTCTATCCTTTCCCTGCAGATTAGGGTTTCCTGAGAATGGAAACTAAAAAGAGAAATGAACGAAAAGAGCAGCTAATTTGTTAAGTGTTACTTTTTCTTTTAAAAAATAACTGTAAAGGATAGGAAAAACGAAAGCGAGAACAGCAAAGAGGAGCACATTAAGAAAAGAAGATCTCTAGAGAGTTCAGGGTGGTGTCTCCATCGGAGGAGAGAAAGAATTGCCGGTGGGTGGGCAACGGGTCAAACTCAAAAGTGAGTGAGAGAGAGACCGAAGGAGAGAGAAGACGGAGAGTTGGCTAGTAAGTTCAAGTGTGAAAGAGAGGAAGAGATGTGAAACGG
The DNA here is from genome assembly GCA_027568955.1 of Erythroxylum tenue. Taxonomy (NCBI): domain Eukaryota; kingdom Viridiplantae; phylum Streptophyta; class Magnoliopsida; order Malpighiales; family Erythroxylaceae; genus Erythroxylum; species Erythroxylum tenue. The sequence continues at coordinate 7,959,039 of JAOSBM010000006.1, forward strand.
TTTGGAAAAATACAGGACTTTGAAGATTAGAAGAAAAAGAAAAATTTCCCTGTAATATCTGTGAACAATTTTATTATCAATTCACCACCTCAAAAATCCCATATGCATTCACACTTTCTCGCATCTAGCATTTACAAAATATTAGTGGTAGACGGTCGGAGTCTAGATCCTCTATCTAATATTATGATGTTTTATTATGTTTAATAAATTTTAGTTATTTATTTATGTGGGTTTTACATAAATTTTGTATTAGTTCCATAAAATAAATGACTGAGATTTTATGAGACAGAATAAAACAGAATAATATTAGACAAAAAATCTATACTCGAAGGTCGCTGTGATTCCACTAATATCATTGATTACACATACACACCTCTTTCATGTACAAAAAAAGGACAATGTTTACCATTGCGCTTGTGGCTGGCTGGCAACAAAATATAGGCCGAATCTTTTGTGCAAATATTACGATATTTTATTTTGTCTTATAAATTTCAGTCATTTATTTATATAATTCTCTTGTAAGTTTCATATAACTAAACACGGGATCCACATAAATAAATATTTAAAATTTATATGACAGATTAAGATATCATAATATTAAACAGAAGATTTCGTCAAAACAAAATAACACAAAAAAGATTATTCTAAGAGTGCGTAATCCATAAAGGACTATTGTCTTATTAATTTGGCTTTCTTTCATCTACGAAGAAGCATATTATCTTTTTTATTAAATCTTTTAAATTGTAATTCCTTATTTCCTTGAATCGAGATAGATGAATTATTTGTGACTTAAATGATTGATGTTGTATCAGCTCTTATCTAATGCCACAGCCTTTGACCAAAGTCAGAGCCTGTATATAGAATTGATTGACATGAGATGGTCTCTTTTGTTTTCGTTTTCTTTGGGTTACAAATATGTGAATTGTGGGTTTGATTAGTTGTTTAAGCAGCATTGAAGATACAAAGTCCGGGGCCCTAACGTTTCAATCTTCTCATGATCGTTGATATTTTCCTTGTTCAATTACGAGGCTGATTTAGGAGATGAAAATTAAGTAGGGATATTGTTGGACGGCCAAGTCCGTCAATCAGTACACCAATATCCTAGTTCGGTGCAACCATCCGCACCAAAAGAATCTAAATAATGCTTAAATTGTTTTATCTGCGTACTCTCTACTTTATATAATTCTTTCTCACGTTACATGTACAGTAGTTACTAATAGATACGACAAGAAGAATAAAAGGAGAAATCTAGTGATGATGAAGAATTTTCTGCTCAAGTCAGAGTTTAGATTTTCTGTCCAATTTTATGGTGTTTTATTGTGTCCAGTGAATCTCAGTCATTTATTTATACGGGTCTTGCATGAGTCCCACATAAAAAAACGTGAGGTCCGCATAAATAAATGGCTAAAATTTACTGGACACAATAAGATACCATAAAACTGGACAAAGAATCTGAACTCTTCAAATCATGCTTTGAATTGTGTCCATTGTCTGTCCTCGTTGGCCAACAATGATGAACTATAACCACGTGTTATAGTATAAATTCTAAAAAAAAAAAATTTCTTAACGTAGGCTATTGGTCATCTACGTAACAAAAACCCATCTAAACCAAATTTCTTTCCATATATCCCTGCCTATACGTAACTTATTAAACGTATGTAATGTACCAATCATTTCTTTTCCATCAACCCATATCTATATAGATAAAATGGTTTGGTGGAAAAGACCACGCTTCCAAGTTGATCACCGGTCAAGCTAATTGTCAGTAGGGGCTCTTGAAATTACACGTTTTCAGATGGTGAAAAATGAAAATGGATTGTGTTCCGGAGGCGGGAAGATGTTTATTTTAGGAGAGGTCTTGTTTGGTAATGGTTCGTACAAAGTGAACATAATTAATTCATCTGTGTAGCGTAATTTTTGTCGTATTACTCAAACAATGTCGTATATATTGTTGAAAAATTGGGATGCAATGAGATTAGGCGCCAATCGCAGCGAAATAATTACAATTTTTTTTCAGTATTTTCATTTTTTAGAAATTAAAATCACTTTAATTATATAAAATGATTAACATATAAATCATAATAAACCAAGAATCTTAATTCGTATTTTATTGCAAAGCTTGATTTTTTTCTTGTCGTATCCCACAAATTATTTCTGAATTGATTCATCTTAAACGTGGTAGTCACATACATGTCTGACTTCTAATGGTATGTTTAAAGCATGTTGAGATAACTCTGTAACTCTTACATAGATTGTTAAGCAAGAAGTGTTAGCTTCGTTCGAGCTTAAGTCTATTTCACATCAACAAAAACAACATTTGGCGACGAAAAAATTCGTCATTAAATGTCCCGATATCGTCGCTAATAGTCATTAGCGATGATTTATATTCGTTGCCAGAAATGTCACCAAATCCTTGTAGCTGAAAATTCTAGACGACATTTATCATTGCTAATAGTTTTGGCCTACGCTTTATTTTCGTAGCGAAAAACTATTAGCGACGTTTTCAGAAATCGTTGCTAATAAATTTTGGCTATGTTTTGTTTTCGTAGCTAAACATTATTAGTTATGTTTTAAAAAACGCAGTAAATAATTTTTAGCTACATTTCTGAAAACTTAGCTAAAAATTAGATAGTTAAAAGGTTTTAGTTACGTTTTTTGAAACGTAACAAAATGTTTAGTTACGTTTTGTGAAATGTGGTCAAATTTTTAGCATACATTTTAATGAAATATTATACCATGTTAATTATAATTATTTGTGAAATTTTAAATTCATATTATTGTATATAATATTTAGATTTTTGTTAATTTATTAAACAAAAATATGATACAAAAATAATTGATAATTTGAAACATTGTATATAAAAAATAAAATATCATTACATTATACCAACAAAAAGAATATTCTTCGTATACAAGATTTTAATTACAACTTTAACAATTCTTATAAACAAAATAATAAATACAGAGACTAGTTTACAAATTACAAATGTTGAGATTACAAAAAAAAATTACAGTGTAACTAGAAAGACTCTAGGTTTGTTTGTGTCGATGAGAATAACTTCATACATCAGCCATCATATATGAAAGATTAACCATGAGAATCATGAAAGCAACTTCGAGATCGGTAGAGTGCTTGAAATTATACATAATTAAGCTAGTTTGTTTTCAATTAAAAAAGAAAAAAGGAGGGTGATGGAATGAGAAAGTAATCTAGCAAAATATTCATTGAAAACCATTAAGTACCTTCCAAAGTACAACTTCTTTATCATGTAAGCACTCAATAATCCAATATAAGAGCAAAACAAAAAGTAAGTGTTATAACATGTATGTATTGGGTGCATTCATAGCTTTTCCAAGGTTAAGAATACTTTAAACAATAGGAGTAAAAAAAAACAATTCAAAATTAAATTTTAATTTACGGATTAATTCAAGTCTTCTGCTTTGTCTGTTCTTGTAGGGGGAGTCAATAAAATGCCTAGTCACTACAAGAAAATAAGACAATTCGCGACGTTTTATTGATAAAACGTCACGAATTGTAAAGATTTTTTGTGACATTTAGAAAACGTCACAAAAAGTTTAAAATTTTCACGACATTTTATAAAAACATCACAAATTTGTAACATCTTTTGCGACGTTTTATCAACAAAACATCACGAACTTAAAAAATATTTGCTTTTTTATTAATTAAAACATTTTGAATTATGAAGCGGTAAGAATTGGACGGAGAAGATGGGGAATTAAAATAACCATCGGTTTGCCTTTTCAAATTTCCTCTTTTGTTTTTTTGTCTCCTCTCTTTCTCTTACTCGTTTTGCTTTTTGTTTCTCTCTTCTTCCCTATTTCTCTTTATTCTCTCCCAAATTTGAAACCCTAGCGAGAATCGGCGATTTTAGTTGGCCATTCAATGGATCGTAACCGTTGAATTGGAAAAAGCTTTGACCTCCGCCGAGTCTCATTCCGCAGCCGGTGAGGCCGATTTCGAAACTTGAACAGTTCATCCTTGGGCTCCGCTAGGGTTTCTATAAGGAATTTGGTTTAGATTCTACTTTATTGTTGCTGTTGTTGAGTTACATACGAGGAGTGTTATGGCGCCGGCGGGGAGAGGAGGAGGAGGAATTGCAGCGGCGGCATTGGTGGTGGAGAAGGTTAGGAGGGGTGTGCGGATGGTGATATTCATGGTGACGATGGTGCTAACAGTAGTTGTGGTATGTTTCAGTTTAAATGAGTTCAACACATTATTGAAATCCTTGAAGATTCGTTGAGATTCATTGTGCTCAAGATTGAGCGATGTGCTTGTTGCAAAGGTTCGACTTTAATTCACCCCATCCCATTTCGATCTTTCTCTCCTTTACATCGTCTGAACATTTTTAATGATCATCATACATTTTTATGTAATGGAGAAAAGGGGAAATTTCAAATTGGTTTAATTTGTTTGACGATAATCAGGGGAAGGCAGATGATCAACTAAATTGGAGAGTGCTTCAGAATGAAAAGCTTGCCAACTTGAGGGAGAAGCTTAGTCAGAAAAAGGAACAACTCGTACAGGGTTTGTTCTTCATCGAGTACCATTAAACATATAAAAGTTCTGTAGCTTGTGTAGACTGATTTCCGTTCATTGTACTTCCCAGGAAGGGCGAAGGTTGAGAGGATGTTTTATGACTTGAATATCAAATATGGAGTTATTGAATTAGATCATAGTGCAGTATGCGTTGATTCTTCTTATTTTGGGATTTTATGATGTTTATCTATTGCATTGTTATAAGCCACTACTCATTTGTAGGTATTTCCCTCACGGGGTAAATTATACCATGCATAGTTTGTTTCTTTGTGCAGCTAGAAAGAAAGCGAGCAGAACATCTAGAGAAATTGGATTTTGGTAGGGTTTCCTTTCTTTAATAGTATGGGTGTAATATTTGCCCTGTTTTTGGACCTTTAAAAGCAAGAAAAAATGAACTTAACTTGGTAGAATTTATTTACTATATTGTAGTGTTGTCAATGAATGCATGTACCACTTTTTTATGTGCAAATATTAAATATTGATGTGCATTTATGCTAATATGATGCAGGAGTAAGAAAATGCAATTACTTCATCTCTCTTTGAGCTCCCATGTACTGAAATTTCGGGTCCTCACCCTTAATATGGGGACGGGATGTTACAATTCTCCCCCCTTAAAAAATTTCGTCATCAAAAATTTCATCTGATTGATCAATCGGTAGAGGTATTAATTCCTCATGCGCTTCTCCATCTCCCATATACTTCATCATTCAATTACTCTCTTCCAAATGATCACAGCTGGCAGACTCAATAGGTCTTTCAATCACTTAGCTAGCTGTCACACTATCATGACTATTTCATTGAATACTCCCAATTCTTTTAACCTATTCACATCTCACATAGTGTGAATTTAAAACATCCTTTTACCAGTAGCACTAACTCATAATAATTTTCATACAGACCAATTCATAATAGCTTAATGTATCCTTTCTCCAAATTTGGGCACACCTTACCAAGGTGGTACTCACAAAAACACTTCATCTCTTTTTTGACAATTCACTTCTCTTCAATGTTAATGCATTAAACTCTTATGTCTTCACTATATTCCATCTGTCCAGTGTTAATCTACCTAACCCATTTATCTTTCATCAATCACTTTACTCTTATTTCAGATTCATCTCACTCATCACCAATATCTCGAATCAATTCTGGTCTTTGACCATTTTTAGGCACTTTTCATTTCAATGTAAGGGTGAACAACCCCTTACTGTCTTACAATGCCTCATAGAGTATTTTAATGATGTCACTATGATAACAATTATTATACCTTTAGTCAACTGGAACTATACATCAATCTCGTATTCCTATGAACTCCAAAATATAAGATTTAAGCACTTCCCTAATAGTTAGAGCTGTTGGTAGTTCAAATATGTAATCACTCAGTCCTGCATTATTAACCCTCAATTGCCCCTTTCGATGTGTTCATAAGGATGTATATCATAAGTTGTTATTGCACTTCCCTAACAATCTCTTTACTCAATCATCCTTATCAGGTACACATACTTCTTATTTCAACCACCAAACATTATTCTCCCAATTCCACTTGAAATTTCAGATTCATTTTCAATTCTTCTATGGGACTCACAATTATGAATCCTTAGCTTTTAGGCTTTCTTACTTCTTTCCAAAAAAATTGATCTCAAATACACTTCATTTTGCCCCATATTCCATTCAACATTTTTACACTCTTCCTTGTACTAGATTTGGTAACCTCAATATCTGAATTTGCACTATCCCATTATAGAATTGTCTATTCAATGTGTCAGATTACACATCACCTTTACCAGTATAGCACTCATTTGTACATTCTTCAAACTCATTAATTTCCTCAAACTTGCATAATTTGTGCATTCCAAAAATGACTTTGCACATCTAATGTCTCCAAGACCTCAAAACAATTACTATCATAGCACTTCTAAACCATGTATCAAAATCACTCATAAGACTTTAATTGTCTCATGCTTACCAAAAACCACTTTTTACTATTACAACAGAATGCATCTTATTCTCTAATGTGAAACTTCATTATATACTGCATAATCTCCAAATCCAATTGATATTATTATCATCAGTGCCATATTCCTCAAATATTCAAAATGTCCCTTTTTACTTTTCAAACACACTCAAAATATCATCTATGATCACAGTCACTAATTGATACAATTTTGCTTGGATCACTTATATATTCAATATCATAATGCTATTGGGGTATTATTAACTCCAATAGATATCACTCAACTTTTTTTTTTCATAATTAATCATTGCAATTCCTTAAGTGACTAATTCCTCAATGACGGTAATATCATCTCATGTCATTTTCAGTTTCCCCATTTGACTTCTTGTCTCTAATGATTTTCTCTTTTCATTCGATTTTCTTTAATCCACATTGACTTATTCAAATGCCTATCCGATCGTACTAGTTCCTCCACGCAATTTCAATTCATTTGAATACTTCACTTTGCGTGTTGGTACCACTTCCTCAGATTCAATTTAGATCTCCCGAACATAATGACATCGAATATAATGTAGACCTATATTCTCCTCTCATTTACAATACGGTCACCTCAAATTTAAAATCCACTCATGTAGTTGGATACTTTACATCAAACAAAATGCATACACTCTCAGTAGCATATTCCACTTCCTATGCCTGAGTATCCACTTGGGATATGATTCCATTATTCACCTTTTATTGATTACATATTCGTTTCCGATTTGTTTCTCCATTGATCACTCTTAAATTGAATCGTTTGATTGACTTAACTCAATTTAGGGAAATTCTTCTTTGAAAGAAGATTTCTTGCTACAATCATTGATACTATTCATGAAATCCTTATCAATCAACTATTTTTCATAATTACTTATCAATCATTCTTAGTACCTTAAGAAGATCAATTTCAACTATACATAATATCTCAATAGGATCAATTTATGCCATAGCTTACATAATCGAAAAATCCCTTATAATGAGGCTCAGTGAGGCACTAAACAATTTCATTAACTCTAATACCTTGGCATATATCACCAAAATCATTACATCTTATCTAGAGATGTATTGATATCAATTTACCAATTGGTAGCTTATGCTAAGGATACTTTAATCCCATTCAATTCTAGATAACTCTTCTCTTTTTGTGCCAGTCCTCGATCGCGGGGATTACGCCATATTCGTGTCCTTCTTCGTTTTCCTTAAATTCATCACATATGATAACATCATTAACAATCTCAATTTCTTCTTAATCGATCACTACAAGTACTCTTATGTCTTACTCTAACTCATCTTGAACTTTGAACTATAAGAACTATGATTAGCACTTATTCAATAAGTCACTGGTTTCTTCCTACTTCATCTCCACGCATATTATACACATATGCTTAATAGTTTCACTTTTCATGGTGATCCCACTATTAGATGTGCACTCACAATGCACTACAAGAAATTAGATTATCACCGACCGAAATATCCGTCGGTAAAACATCGTTTTCGGTCGGTAAAACCAAATACCGACGGTATTTGGTGCCCG
>JAOSBM010000006.1:7976374-7988932 GCA_027568955.1 Erythroxylum tenue
CTCTGAAGTTGGGAATTTATTCCTAAAGGGTTGGTGAGTGACAAAATAGTGAGGTTAGTATTTTTTAGGTTGGGAAATACCTTGTGAGCCACTATTTTGGTTTTATCTCTGCATACCTACTGTTTATAATAGTGGAATAAATATTCTGAATTTTGTCCGTGGACGTAGCCCAAAGTTAAGGGTGAACCACGTTAAATATTCTGTGTCTATTTTGCTCCTTTTATTTTTCCTTTTCACGAAATACACCCGCTGCGCCCAACACTATACTGGTGTTAGCTGTCCTAGACTTGCAGGCTGAAACGTAAATAATAACCATAACATGATTGCTTCTTTGCTTTGGATTAGCAAAGCTTCTCTCAATAATGACAGTAAAGTTGGCAAGTGGAACATGGGTTGTCAACGCCATTATCTAGCAGGAAAATTGTTTTTCTATTTGAGTATGATTCTTATAGGATAATGCGGCTTAATTGTGATATGGATTGCTGACATTATGAAGGAAGAGCATAGGTACAAGTGACATGAACCCAGAATGTCGTGTTCAGGTCGATCCCTATATATGTAGAGGATGTTGCCAATTAGGAGTCCCCAATCATATGCTGACTCCTGAAGCTTGGGAGGTTTTGAAGGGAGTTCAGGTTCTGCATCACGTGAACACATGCTTTTTCTTTGCGTAAAATGCACGTGCGGCCCTTTCCACACACCCTACGCTTCTCATCTTTTCATCTTTTACGCTTTGGATCAAATAGAACCATTGCCCACCACTGAATTCCACGAGCTATGGTTGCCACCATCGCTTATTTTCCTTCCTGTTATCGTGTCCTTCAACCTCGCATGAACATCAGCCTATCCCAAGCCTCATACCATAATTGTAACATCCCAGTGGAGAAAAAGAGTATACGTGCTCCTCTTTTAAGTTAAAGAAATGGACCAATTCACAAAGTAAAACGTAGTATACAAAGAAAGAGACATGAGACGAGATAATTGGCTTGTGCCTTGCACTGCCTTGTGTATATCTGAAAGTGTTCGTTGTCGATTGATTAATAATTTCCAAAAGATCTTCTCATTATCTTTTTTATTGATATGTGTTTTTTTATATCATAAGGAAATGGATACACGTATTATGTTATTAATCGGAGAAAGGAAATCCCAGCTATATCCTCTACTAGGATATTAAAGTAACCCACAGGCGGGTATTGATACCAATGTATACCAAGATCTGAGGACTTGACATGGTTTTTCTTTCCTAATCTTTTGTTTTTTGCCGGCTAGCGATTTGATGGTTGGATTTCGGAGACAATATTGTCGAGAGGTTTCCAGGTATACAAGCCTATGGCTGAATATTTGACCCAAAGGGCGTGCTTAAGTAACAATATCTAAGGCAACCCAAACAAGACGAGATTCGATCCATGCTTTTTAGTTGACACAATTATATATCATATGGATAAGAGAAAAATAATACAGGTCTTATTTTAGCTAATAATTTTTGGCTGTTAAAAATTGAATTTCATTAAAGACTATATGATAACTTTTATAAATGAAGTTTTTTGGTCATTACCATTTGACAGCATATTAATGTATGTATGATTACTTTCAATATTATATATTGGTGTCTTAATGAAAATTTATGTATTTTGTTGCTAATGAATGAGAAAACACTTATTTTTGTTATTAGATACTCTTGCCTAGAAAATCCAATTCAGTGCCTTATTTTTATTCAACATTGTTGCTATAGTTTCAAACTCTTTTATTAATTTAGTCAAAATTTCAGAAAATATTATACATTTTGTTGTCTAATAAAAAAAATTATTACTTTACACCTCCGATAACAACGTCACTTTATTTAACGATATAATTTTGTTGTCTTAATAAAGAAACAACAATAATATAATTATATTTTTCTGTTATTTAAAGCTCTTTTCGACGTAAATAGACAGGATACGGGCATCATTATTAGCAAACTTTGACTAGCTTTTATAGAACTGGGCGGGGACTTTGATTCTCTGGTGGTTTTCTACTTCTCACCTGCCTCCCTAATTTTGGTCCTCCTACCCAATGTCCTCGCCTAAAAACAGAAAGAGGAAGTTTCTCTTTTTGTCCGCCAAAAGAGCACTTAACGGATAATTACCCTACGTGAAAAGAATAGGAATTAAAACACTTGGGGTACGGAAAAGTTGAATCATGACATTTTTTCCTTTATTGGAGCGTACAAAATGCTATTAAATTTATATTATAAACCTCACCTCTTGTCTAGAACCACAAAAATCTCGAAGTGCATCATGACTTTCTGTAGTACAGTCTGTTTCGTGAATGCTTTGCACAGCAATTAACCAGCTGGCTTAGATCCAAAACCCATCATTGCTGCTCAACTGATTGCCATATGTTCAAATGCATGGCTCTTACTAAGCAGAAGTCTACCAGATGACAATTATCAAGCAGATCATACAAGGATTAAATTTGCAAAGCATCGTTTGACTTGGATCAATAATTTAATAATTGACTCCTAGTTGTTACTGCATAATAATTATCAGAAATTCAAGTTTATGATCGGTCACTTATTTGGTCAAATTTCTCTCTTAAGAACTACTCTCTCCTATTCAAAATAAGTGTCGTTTTAGAGAAATGCACATTTATTAAGAAAGTAATGAAATGTCTGATATACCCTTATTAATTACATGTTAAAGTGTCTTGAAAATATAATATGTGTAATTAAGATGTGAGAGAAATTAAAAGGTAATTTTGGAAGTAAAATCATATATATATAAAAAGTCACAAACGACACTTATTTTGAATAATTAAAATCCCTCGAAAACGATACTTATTTTAAATAGGAGGGAGTATTAAACATTAAACCCTCAAACTTGACGTCGGCAGTTGCTTTGGATTCTCCCATAAAACCAAGCGATTATGACACCGAAAGTCTGAAAACTCTAAATTTGTTACTTAGTATCACAAATGTCAAGCATGATGTATGTAATTATGATTTTAATTGCGTGGAACTAGTTTAATTTAATACAATTCTAAGTAAGCCAAATATTAGTATTATCTACGAACAAACACCAAGTACTGATTCCCGCCCTAGTTGAGGCTGGTCAAAGTTTTTACAAATGCCGTCTGAAGCTGGGATGTTAATAAAAGGAGTTGGCAGGGGAGGGCTTATTAGCCGGCACCGACTGGCAGGGTTCTACGAGGAGGGATGGACTCAAGAGTCTTCTTTTTTCATGGATACCTTTAACACTTGTTACTGTCGCACAATGCGATAATAAATAAGCTGCTACCAGACCCCGCATTATTCTGAATAAAGAAAAGGGAGATAGAAGTAGAACACAAGAAGAGTTGGTCAGAACTGGGCAGGAAATAAGGTACAAGAAATTTGGGAATGAATTTTCTGTCCATTTTATCATGTCCTTGTCCTGTTACATGAATCTCAGTCATTTATTTATGCGAGACTCATACGAGACTAACATAAATAAATGATTGAAATTTATGAGACATGATAGGAATAGAATAAAATGGACAGAGGATCTTGACTCCAAGAAATTCATATCCCCAACTAGCTCATTACTCCATACGTCACCATTTGCTACAAAAGCAGTTTAGTGGCTGTGTGAAATACCAAAAATTATTGCTGACAACCTAAAAATAATTGTTTTCAATTCAGCATTAGAATTTCTTCTTTAAGTAGGAATATTATATTTAACAGTTATTCCTAAAATATATACCTAATTTTTTTGAAAATTAAAATATACTCGTACTTACCTATGTGGTTGACTAAGAGACGGGAGTAAGCACTTCGAACCAAGAAGACAGCGACGTAACATCACCGGCTATCGCTCGTTTATAGCAGCAAGCATCCAATTTAATCACCAAAGTGCGTAATGTTCCTTCACATTCGTGAGCTTTTCGCGCATTTCAAAGAGGAGAAAACTTTCACCCAATAATTGCACAATGACGAGTCCCTTTTCCTAAATTGTATCAATACTTGAAAATGAAAGCTAAGAGCCTGATGGTTTCATTTCCAACCAAGCAAGGAAATAATGGACAGGATAGCTTCTGCAACCTTATCTCCCGTATAGCAAGAAGTTTCGTGTTTCCCATTTCGGCTTAATTACGTTTCAACGCCCTACACTCAAAGATTTTCCTTTCGGTCAGAAGATGGCCTTTCTTTTTCTATCTTTTGTTATTATTATTTTTATAAGAAAGGAAATATTTCACATTTAACGATTTGTTGCTTCTCATTCTTAATTTAAGCGTATATTTCAGTCTTGAATCTATCATTAGAAATTGGCAACACCAAAGTTTTGTTTTCCAATAAAACTAATCAAACGCACGGTTGCATTTTCTCTTCTTTCTTTTTTTAAATCAGAAAAATTAATAAATGAAACAAAATATGTACAAAGAATTCACTTACAGGTGTCACAAAAGGCATGACTAGCTAAAAAATAGCAACTTGCCGTAGGACAATCCAAGCAATCCTACAGCTAGTCAACAACAGAAACACAAAGAACGCTACCAAATAATACTAAAGCATCTATATCTAAGTGTGAAGCCTAACTAAAATATTCAGCCCAGAAGAAGCAGCCAAAAAGATACTGAAGTGAAAAGAACAACCTTAGCCCCTGGATGGTCAAGGAGAAGCTGCCGCCAAGAAGTGAGTGTGCTGAGCCTCCGAGGGTAGGCATAGCAAGACATGGCCTATCCAATGAGAATCGCACATGTTGTGACCTGGAAATGACTGAGCAATTAACCTGCAAAAGTTAGTGAAGAACCAAACTAAAAAATTACCTCCTCTCGGTGTATAGGCTGAGAAGTTCTGTAACGTGGGAGATTACTTCGAGATACACTCTCTCCTCAGCCATGGCTTCATTTTTGAAAGTTATGGCATTACGTTCAGTCCATATATGATAAACAGTGGTGGAAAGCAGAAGAGGGAAGTGAATTGTCGTTGAAACTCTGGTATAGGAAACAATGCTAAACCAGGAAAGGATAGCTGAGAGGTTAGACTGGTTGAAAGTGGGCAAGTTGAATTGGGTAAGGCAATTGTCCCAAATAGATTTAGAGAATGGGCATTCAAAAAATAAGTGGTCTATGGATTAATTTGCTGAGAGGTACAGGGAACAATGTTTAGGGATATAGAGTGATGAAAGTCTGTCCCGGGTAGGAAGCTTCTGTAGGAAAGCAAGCCATAAAGTAAACGAGCATCGAGGTTTACTGTATTTGGACGATACCAGCTTATACCAAGCAACTGCCGGTAAAGGAGGTCACAATAAATGATAGGTTGATACATTGATATATCGCTGGGTGGGGCTAGCTAACCCTTCCAGGCAGTCAGGTAAGGAGCTATTGGGGGAAATACGCAGGTGGATCCAGGTGTCTAAGGAGGTTCGTGAAAACCTCACTCCAGCTCCAAGTATCATTAATTATAACGTCAGAAACACGTGCTGTGAGCGGAAACTTCGATCCATTGATCTCTCTCGGTGTAGACAAGGTCCTCAGAATATCACGCGGGTGCCAAGGATCCTGCTAAAAAAGAGTAGAAATATCGTTTGGAATCCTAAATCTGAATTGATGACACAGCTTATCCCTAACTGTTAAGATCTTTCTCTAACTCTAAGAACTATTATAGGTAGGATGAGCACTCCAAAAATTTATCTTTACGCTAGATCATTTATAGATAATTATGTATGAGTTTCAATGACGAATTAATATGGAAGAAATATGCATACTCAAAGAAACAAAAATGATCCGTGAAAGTAGTTTAACTTTTTAGATTGTTAAGTTAAAAATTTTGAAACTTGAATTTGTCTTTTGAACTTTTTAGTTTGTTAATGCGCATGGCCAAAAGTGAGGGAGATAAATTTAATAAGTGAGAAACACAATTGAAATTTTCCATGTATTGCTTTTTTCTATTAAAAAAAGATATCTAAGACTTTAAATTTAACGTGTGTCCTTATTTTGATAATTACTAGTACACGTTATTTTTCTAATATTTTATTATTTACTATTATGAAATTGTGATTATAATTAAATATAAATCTCACTTACTTAGCAATTAGTTGTCCTTTAATTAAGATAATTGATTAATATTATAATTTAATTTTGAACATATTGTTAGAGACTAATTTATATTGTTAGGAATTAACTGCTAGCCTAGTACCAGGAAACAAAACTATTGTTTTTAATTGGCAATGGAAAATGCATATTACACACATCACAACAAAAATATTCTTTGTCTTTCAAAGCCAACAGGTTGCTTGCGTTGTCTACTATCCATGGGTATTTTGGCGCTTTTTTAAGTTGCAAACTTTGAACAGAAACCCCCTTTTACCTTCTTTATTTTTCCCCTTTTTTTCCTTTGTTTTATTATATTTCATCATGAGCTGATAAAGAAAAGTGTATGTCATACAATTATTATTATTATTATTATTGGTTTCTCTGTTAATTGTCCACAGGTTCTAAATACTAAATCTTTAAATAGAGACCCAACGCAAACTCTCCACATCCAAAAGTAAAAAAGTTGGTTTCTTGGAGGCCACTCTAGTCCCTAGTCGAGGGACTTCCGCCAAGTTTATATACGTACAATTCCTCAGGATTTAAGCCTATTGCCACTGAACCCTTCTCACTCAAGCTAACAAATCAGTCATTACCCCTATCTTTTCTCGCAAATTTACAGATTCTTTCGATGGTTTGTCCCCCAAGTTTGTAAACCATTGTTTCATTAATTTCTTGTCCAACTTGTGCAAATGTACATCACTCTTGCACTTGCATTCCTATCCTGACAATTTCAACTGCTTCAGAGTTAGGTGAATCATTTCTTCTATAAACTATCGGCTTAAGACAAAGCAGAGAATTGAAAAATGGGAAGAGTGAATCAGTACTCTATGGAAAGCCAATCGGGTTGTGGTCTCATGGGAGTGTTTTTTCGTCGCCGTATACTCCAGTCTCGGAGGACATCTGTTTACTCACTTTCCACAGAGACTAGCAACAATACCTTAAAGATCTCGAAATTCGATTATTTGAAGAAGCTTCCTGTGGCAAATTCCAAGCAGCAGCGAGCCAAACCTGAAACTTCCTTCGTCCACTCCTCCAAGTTGTCCAAATCTTCGCCAAAAGTTGACCCAAAACACACTGGGAGGCGGAATTTGGTTGCTCCTACTCCGAAATCTAACCTTAAGAATGAAGACAGACGAGTATCGGTCTCGGACGTTGCAAGAAGTTCGGCGTCATCTTCGTCAAGTTCAGCACAAAACAGACTATGCCAACCTAATGAGGATAAGCCAAGAAAAGGCTCCATAAATTGGTCCAGAGAGCTACTCCCGATTGTCACAACTAGTCAGAAAACCATTGACGGCAAGCCTCTGCTTCGACCCACTTCAGGCAATGTATGGCTATTAGGCCATTTGGGTAACTTATCGCAACGTAGGAACGGGAATGTTACCGGAAACAAAAGTCCTAAAACATCGGCTCCTCGAGCAAGTAAAGACCTTCCTAAATTTGGTGGTTATGGTCTTATGGGAAACATTATGAGGCAGCCTAGTGGAGAGTTTACACAGTCTCAATATATGATGAATACAACGGATCCTGAAGCTTTGAAGAACATGGGAAATGAAAAATACAAGCAAGGACGATTTTCAGAGGCACTAGCTCTGTATGATCGATCAATCGCACTCGATTCGAGTAAGGCAACGTATCGAAGCAACAAAAGTGCTGCTTTGATAGGGTTAGGTCGCCTTATAGATGCTGTCACAGAGTGCAATGAGGCAATAAGGATAGATCCGTCTTACAAAAGAGCTCATTACCGACTGGGGACACTATATTTCAGGTACCTTTTCAACAGAGGTACCTAAATTGGAATTTGAATTTTTCATATTACAATTTGTGATTCCTTAGAATTGAATCCTGCAGGCTTGGCGAAGCAGACAAAGCATTATATCACTACAAAAACTCAGGAGCTAGTGCTGACTGTAAAGAAGTTGCTCAAGCTCAGGCTCTTCAAAAGCACCTAAAAGGATGTGCCGAAGCTCAAAAATTAAAAGATTGGAACATTTTATTGAAGAATACTGAATGCGCAATCTCTACAGGTGCAGATTCAGCTCCACAGGTTATCTCCTTCACAACACAGGCCAAGTTATCCACTTTATGCATTTCTAGTGGTTAAAGTCTGCGCACAAGTAACTCAGTAGTTCTATAATTGACATATAGGTATACTCTATGGAAGCCGAGGCACTTCTGAGACTCCTCAGACATGAAGATGCCTACGCAACCTACCAAAAGGGATCCAAGTTTTGCATCGATTCTATAACTAAGTTATTTGATGTGACTTGTTCCTGTCATCTGTTAATCACTGGAGCGGAGGTTTATTTGGCCGCAGGCAGGTTGGTATTTCGGGTAGGGATAAGTAACTAAAGAAAATTTCATGTGGCCTGTATCTCCTTCGCAGTTCATGACAGAGAAGGAAACGGTTTAATCACAAAATACAACAAAACTTGACGAGACTATAAATGTCTAACTAACGTTTTTGGTTAATAGGTTTGAAGATGCTGTGACGTTAATTCAGCAAGCTGAACGACTTGATCCAACCAACCGAGAAGTCAGCTCGGTGGCCAAAAAGATTAAAGCTGTGGCATCAGCAAGGTTGAGTGGTAACCTGCTGTTCAAAGCATCAAAATTCTCCAAAGCCTGTGCTGCATACAGTGAAGGACTAGAACTTGAACCCCACAACTCAATTTTACTATGCAACCGAGCAGCCTGTAGATCAAAATTAGGCCAATACGAAAAAGCTGTGGAAGATTGTACTATAGCTCTTCGTTTACAGCCTAATTATACTAAGGCCCGACGGAGGCGGGCTGATTCTAACGCCATGGTAATTTTTTCTTTTTTAGATACGCCATGGTAAACATTGATGGTCACTTCAGAGTTAAATTTCTTTTGGTACGATGATGAATTGTTCATATTCTGGAAAAGCAAGTGGATACATAGTTTTTAAGAAGGAATTCGATTTTTGGGTCTAGTTTTGTCTCATTCCCGCGTTCCATTTACTTAGCTTGAAAGATGGAAAGCCTCTATTCAAGATTACGAGATGTTGATAAGAGATACTCCAGCAGACGAGGAGCTGAGTTGGGCCTTGTTTCAGGCTCAAGTACAGATCAAGAAACAACGAGGTGAAGACGCCAAGGACCTGAAATTTGGTTCCAATGTGGTGTTCGTGTCAAGGAACGAACGCTTCAGGCACTTTGTCATTTCACCTGGTAATCCCCTATGGTTACCTACATCATTGTAGCTTCTTGTTTGTGACAACGTTGAACTTTTGATATACAATTGACCAGGCAAGAGTTGCAGCTAATGGAGCATTTATGCAAGAAATTCCAATCTGTCAACTTTCTAAAGGTTTGCTTTAGTTCAACTTTAGTTTCACGGTCTTAACAAAAATAACTAGTGGTAATGGTTAATTTTGTTTTTTTCAGGTGGAAGCTGAACACCACCCCTACTTGGCGAAATCAGAGGGTCTAACATCGCTTCCGTGCTTCAAGATATACAAGAATGGCTCACAAGTTGTGGATATTGTGGCAAATAATGAGCATTCATTAGAGAAATTAATAAAAATGTATAGCAGTTGAGAAAAATGACAAGGAAGCTTAACATAAAATTTGCGAAGAAGAGTGAATCTATGCTTTTTTTTTTCTCGAAGGAAAAAAGTAAATACGCCCTCGTATATTTGGTTGTCGTAAGCGGAAAAGGTTAACCATTTTAGGACTAGTTGTGGCGCCACAGATCACAATAACGAGTATAAAAATTTGGCATGATGATTTTCTTATGCTAGTTCTGGTCGTCTCCAATGCATAAGAATCTGATTGTGTTATCGCCGCCCTTCCCCTTTTCACGGTACTGGAAGTGGACCTCGTCTAAAACATAAGAATCTCTGACTGACTCCCACTTGGCCCATTTTGATCCACATCGAATTTGGTTCCATTAATTCTCCAACCATGTTCTTAAAATTCAATAAATGACTGATGAGTTAATTAAGAATCATGATTTCCATTCTGAGAGTGGGAAATATACCAATGGTATAATCTAGCCAAAGGGTGTCGAAAACTTCTCTGTGGGAATGGTTGATCTCACTTCTTCACCATCTTACATTTAGATGAGAGTATATAATCATGCCACAACTAGTCAAATATCCACAGCTGATTCAGCCAGCGGGAGACATCATAATGTATCATTATTATATTGGGACAGCCAAACTGTTTTCTGGTGAATGTTCTTTTCCCTAACGAGGTTGACCTCAGATTCACCACACCGGACATATGTACTAAGCCACCATGTGATTTACAAAAGCCGATTCACAGATTTAAGCTCTTTTGTCTTCTTGATTTGCAGGTAACATAATAGGAAAATTGGCAGTTTGAATTTAGGCTGACAATATTCTGATTCTCTTCCTGTACCTTTCTGACCTTTTCCTTTCTATAGTCTTTACTCTCCATTTTCAGTGGCACCATCAGGCTTCGTTTTTAATTTTTATTTACCGAAATAATTAATTTATCTTAGTACCCCAAGCTAACAAAGAAGAAAGAGAAGTGGATATCTATCTATTCACAATTAACTCTTGATCATGATCCATGAACTTTTAATTTGAATCTCTAAGGCATATCATGAAGGATATAAGTGATGCAGATAATAAATTTTTTTTTGGTGAAAAGGAGACGGAGACAAAGAACCCCCAGCTAATGCCTTAAAAAGGCAATCGAACACTGATCATTATGCAAGAGAAGCCTCATCCCTGGGATCGAATTATCCCAAATAAGCAGATGTTGAGAAGTCAACGACCCTAGTCTAGCCAAAAAATCAGCACACTGATTACCTTGGCGAAACACACACGATAATGAGCACTGCCAGATACGAGCAAGCAGGTGTTGGATATCCCTAATCAAACCAAGGCAAGGATGAGAGGAAGGGCAAGACCTAGTAATGAGATGAACTGCTTCCAAGGAGTCAGACTCCACAACAAGCTGACGATAACCGCGATCCCAAGCAAGGAGTAATCCATGACGAATAGCTTGCAGTTCAGCAACCAGATTTGTAGTATGACCAAGAAAACCCGAAAAACCAACAAGCCAGCGCCCATACTCATCACGAATGACTCCACCAAATCCAGCGTTTCCCGGGTTGCCAAGTGAGCTGCCATCCACATTTAGTTTCACAAATTCCGCTTGAGGCGGACACTAAGCTATCCATTTCTCTGGACGTTGGACAGGAAGGGCCCCCGAACTATGAGAGTGTGTACAAATCACGTCTTTCTGTGTGCAGAAGTGAGTTGCGTGACATCCGGAGATTGCGCATGTGTGAAGACTCATTGGTGAAGTGGGAAACAAATGCAAGATTGATTTTGAGTGAATTACGTAACACACGTTGACGATAGCAGTGCAAAGTGTGAAATTGGAAGAGGGTGTACATGTGTGTCTCCAGCTACGTTTTTATCTTTTAGGTGTTAGTGTAGGACTAGCATTTTTCCTATCTTTGGTTGGCTGCACAATTGATGGGATTTTCGACTGGGAGCTTTCAGCTTTGGGATTTTTAAGTTAAATGCGCTCTTACTGATTCATGCAACACATGTTGACGGTGTATGTGTGAAGCCGTGAACTTCTCTATAAATTCCTTTTTGGGCGTGATTTCAACTGAGTTAAATTGTGGATTAATTTTTGGCGTATGTAGTGTCTATTCTTGGACTGCGTTGGTGCTGATTTTACATTATTAATTAATCCATCTTGTTGTTGTGTTTTCTGCTGATTGGGTGACATAAGTGGACTGAATAATTGTTGATGACCGGTTACATTCTTTCTTATTGTTGAACGACAATTGAGGATGGTCTTAGCTTTATTGGATTAACATTTATGTGATGAAATGTTTGTTGATTTGAGACGTTTTGTGACTGCAGTACGTGAGAAGTTTCAGTGATTATATTGAAGATTCATAGCAGCGTTCTTGATAGTCAACTTCTCATTCTTTGGTTGATGAAGCGACATAATTAAGGAATTTGTTTTTTTATTTATTTCAAGTGTTGTCTTTGTTTATGTTGAGTTGTTAGTTTAATCACTTAAGTGGTTTATTTACTATTCTTGTTTCGTAAGATTGTTGAGAAAAATCCTCTCTTGAAGTTAGTACGAGACAGTTATACTATTGGGTGTGAAATTCCTTTTACAGGCAGTGAGGACGAAGGAAAGTGTCAAGAGTTGGATGGTGTCGGCTCAGGAAAGTCATATGTAAAAACTATTGTCGCTAGTGAAAGTATTAAGCTAGGTGAGGGCTCTGCAGACGTAGGCAAGATGTGTCAAACTGCGTTACCAAATTTCAGTGTTGATCTATTTAATTTTGTATTTATTTTTTGTTTTTGTTTGGTAAAAAAAATTAACAGTTGCTGATACAGTTACTTTATATCTAATAACCGACAGATCCAGTTATAAGTAACTGCGACATAATCTTACAAGTAATTGCAGTCAAATCGAATAGTTTGCGAAACTACCACCCCTTCGGTTTTCTTTCAAATCTTAAAATATCTTAAGATTT
>JAOSBM010000006.1:7998597-8011450 GCA_027568955.1 Erythroxylum tenue
CGCTCACCACCTATGTGGCTTGGCAGTTAATGACCCTTCAAGAGTTTCAGCTCAAGGCTTATGTCTCAGTCCGTTGAGGCTCCGAAAACGGGGTCCAACATCGGGTGTGACTTTTGATTCTGAATTGTTAAATAACAGTTGATAAATTTGATGTTAACTTTATATAATAGATAATTCATTAATTTTAAAACTAATGATTATGGTCTGAACAAAACATAGATAAAAGTATTTATAGAGGAAAATAATTTCTTACAAGTGTTTTTTAACCTATAAAAATCAATCGTATCTAAGTAGTGATTTGCTTAATGATCTATATGATAATAAAAAGATCTTGTTTATCTATATATGTATTTTCTTCATTATATTTGATTTTCTCTATTAGGCAACAGGAAGATATGGAGTAGAAAGATGGGATATTTTTGTCCTAAATTGGCCATTACTTTCAATGAATCCCTAACTCTTTTATTTATTTTTTGGGCTATTAGAGAAATATATTTTTGTAGAACAACTCATTTTTATTCTCTTTCCTTTTACTATAGTCTTTTTGGTGCTTTGTTTGTTATATTGTAGTTAATTTATAGTTTTGTGGGATTAGTGTAATGTTCATTATTATATTTCAAGCAAGTCTCATGGTTATCATATTTAAAAGGCTTATATCTTTTGTTAGCAAAAGTTAGGTAGTAGAAATGCTTGGTTAGCTAGTAGAAATGTTTGGTTTGTTAGATTTGAAAGAGGGTTTTGTAGGCATGGAAAAACTTGCCTGGCTTGAAATTGACCCTGCCTGGTCTGGGTTAAAGTTAATGGGTCTACCTAATTTGATAAACTTCAGACTGATTTCAGTCTTTTTCTTTTGAAAATTATGGGCTCTATGCTAGGCTCGAGCTTGAGTTGCTTGGTTCAGCCTAAAATTTAAAATTTTTAAGTGAAACGATGTCATTTAGAGTTAAAAAACATCATTTTTATTTTTAAAAATTAAAAAATATATTTAGTCCGGTATGATCGAAATCGATCAAACTTTAGGTTGAGCTTGGGCCTGAATATAAGCCAGAGCCTCGTTTGACACATTGTCATCATTAGGGTTCTACACCAACACTTGCAAAAATTATTTAAAGCATTTATAGGTTGACTTGGCTTATCCCTTTGCTATCTTTCTATATACTAATCAAGCTATGCATCATAAAGGCAAATGGGATAAATTACTTGAGGAAATAAAGAGGTTATTATAAATAATCCAAAATAAAGACACAAAATTTCAAGTAAAATATAATATTATTTCAACACAAAATTTATTATCTATTTGAAAAGTAAGAAGAAATTGTTGATTATGATAACAAAATTTTCAATTAGTTGATAATTTTTTAATGATATACTTTATTGTGATGATTTTTTAATTATGTAATTAATTATATTACATTTTTATGAAATAAAGTTGATGTGCAAATTTCTTTAGCTATATAAAATGTTCTTATAATTTTTTATTTAAGAATTAAAACGTTTATATTTTAATTTTAATTTTAATTCAAATTAATTTACTATTTTAACTTTAGGAATGAAATTATTTGTTATGTTCAGAAATAATTTGAATTTAAAGTTAATATAATACAATAATTATTTTAAGAACAAAACAAAGACACAGAAATGCAATGAAACTGGTTATTATTTTTATTTTTTATTATAAATGTTAATTATTTAAGTTTTTATCTTTTTAATTAAAATTATAAAAATCTAGTAATAATAATAATAATAATATAAAAATTATAAATAATCCTAAAAAGTGAAAAGATAGTGAAAGTAGAAATGTCAAGTGGGCATGGATCTTTCTTACAGGCGACGTCGTTTTGGTGATAAGCAAGCATCATGTAAGAACACTTGGTGTCTTCTTTCGATTTCGAGCAACTATTTCAGGTATGCTTGGTTTCATTTTCTGATCCGTATAGTGCGTCGACTTTCTTGTTCGTTATTTGATTTTTCGTCCATAGTCTCAAGCTCCCATTATATGCAATAACTGACAATGGCCTATACTGTTTTACGGCGTTTCATAACGGTCTCTATCAGAACTTCCTCGCACCACCACGACGCGGCAACCCTTTTCTCCATTTCTCAGCTTTTCTTTTCTACTTCTACACACGAACCCAGAATTTCAATCTACGACTATTTGGTCAATAACCAGAGATTGTCCACTGAATTTGCCTTAGAAGTCCCAACTTCAACCACCAAGTACCTCAAAAGCCCAGAAACATCTGATTCTATACTTTTGTACCTGGAGCAAAATGGTTTCTCAAGAACTCAAATTCTAAGCATTGTTAAAAAGATGCCCAGGATCCTTGCTTCGAATCTTGAGGAAAGCATCAAGCCCAAGTTCAAGCTTTTTCAGGACTCGGGTTTCGACCCGACACATATTGTGGAAATAGTATGTGCTTGCCCTACTGTTTTAACCAGAAGTGTTGATAACAGACTTGGGCCTTCGATTTTAGAGCTGAAGAGTGTTTTGGGATCATTTGCAGCTGTGTCTAAGGTTTTGAGGATTTCTAGGTGGGTTTTGAATCATGATTTGAAAAGGACAATGATGCCTAATGTGGAATTCTTGAAGAGTTGTGGGGTTAGTTCTTCTCAGATTGTTAACTCCTTATTCAACTTCCCACATTTTTTCCTTACCAAACCAGAGACTCTAAGAGATTACGCTGAAAAGATTGAGGATATGGGTTTGGATAGGCAATCCAAGATGTTTATTCATGCCGTTAGGGTAATGTGTTCAATGACTAGAGAGAGTTGGGAGCTTAAGTTGAAACTCCTCCGAAACATGGGGTTCACAGAAGAAGACATCCTGACAGTATTTAGAAGGGCACCTCAGGTCTTTGCAGTGTCAAGGAGGAAGATTTTGGCGTCAGTACAGTTTTTCCTCAGTGCACAGGACTTGGGTATCTCTTTTGTTGTTAAACACCCTGAGTTGCTTACTTTCAGTGTTGAACGGAGGGTAAAAGCTCGTTTTGAGGTGATTAAGGTTTTGAAAACTAAGAATCTTTTACCAGGTAAACCCGGTTTAGCTACAATTTGCAAGATGACCCAAAAACAGTTCGTTGACAAGTATGTGAACCCTTATTCATTTGAACTGGGCCTAGTGATTCAAAACCAATGAAATTTGCATTGTTTTAGGATTCTTAAGCTTAAAAGGGAAGGTGTTTCTAAATCTGGTGGAGACAAAGACCGCAGCTTGCTAATGGAATGCGGTAGAGTTCACCATTTCCTTTGATTGATAGCAGATATGTATTAGAAATGATGGATGTTCCTTACGTACTTTCTTTGAGAGTTCATTTCATAATTTTCACTTTTCCTTTTACATTTGAATTGCTCTTGCAATTTGTGCATTTATCTAAACAAAAGGAGTGATCTTTTACCAAACTGTTTCAACTCTTTTTGACAAAAATTGAGTAAATTTCTGACTTGGTTCATGTAATGCGCCATTCATCACCATTTAAGAATCCAATTTCTGCTCTTATGGAGAAAGAAGTCAATGTATGATGTGCTAAGTTTCTACATTGATTATTATTCCTAACATTGCCAATCCAAATCCTCTTTTCGCCGTCAATGATTTTTAGATGCCTATTTCTTTTCTTGTAGGTGTTGAGAAATTTTTTTATGATTTCAGTGCTGTAATGCTTTCTATTATAGCTAACCCATGAAGTTAGTTGCAATTTAAACTGAATGGTGAAGGCATGCGATGTTCCATGACCAGAATAAGCCTTATTCATCGGGGATTAATAATCTTAGTTGATGAATTCTTTTATTATATTGTACTTTTGTTCAAGTTATGTGTGACCACTGGCACCTTGACGTAACAACAGAGCATGTCCACTTCTAAACAATTTTATCCTAATTACCGGATTACAGCTTTCAAGTTCATACCTTTACATATTGCAATTAAAAGTCTATTTGATTGTAGAAATGCCTAATTTTCATGATTTTTGATGAGTTTATAGCTAATGGTTGACACTAGCACAAGCCAGCACAGAGATATAGTAAAATCAGGAGGCGAGCTTAGGACAGGACTAGAAAAGTTCTTAACTTAGCAATGAATGTGGGTTTTATGTCAAACCAGTGCTGGTAATCTCTGCAAGAAGTTAAAACAATTGTATATAGGTTAGCTAGTTGTGTGATAAATTTGTTTAAGATCATGGGATTTATAGATAGCGGTGATAACCCGCAGATTCAAAGCCTAATGCACGAAAGTGCTGATTTAGGACTTGGCATATTCGTCAAGATCAGTGTAGATAATCGAACAAGGTGTTCTATTTGGGTTTTAGACAAGTCAATTTCCTTGACTAAAGAATGGCATTGGAGCTCAGGCTTTTTGAGATACCATTTGGCTAATGAGGGATACTTAAAGAGTGGATTGTGATGTTAAGTTGGTTTAGCAAAAAGTCATAGATTGTGATGAACAGCTCTCGCAAATTCTGTAAAAAATTTAAATTCAGAATCATGATTAGGAGGAATTTGTTTAATGTTAAAATCTTGTTTGGCTAAGCTCTGTGACTAGCAGTTGTTGGGCAAGTATATGATTCCTTGTTCAAATGAAGTTGAACAACTGTTGACAACTAATCTTGCTTCAAATGTGTGAATATATAACCAGTCTGCATGCCTTATCCTGATGTTTGGTGTGAATATGTTGTAGAATGAGTAGAACAGATATCAAACAAGTGGGTAAATTCACAAAAACTTATAAAATCTGGCTGCTGGAATTTAAGGTTTGGGATATTCGTTTAGGTTGCTGGAATTTCAGGTTTGATATGGATGAAGCTTTAAGTTTTTGGTTGTTGGAAATTCAGGTTGGAGCTGTTGGAATTTTAGCAAAGAAAACAAACGATAGAGAGTAGGGAACTAAGAATCACTCTTAGAGAGAGTTTCACATTTTTGAGTTGAAACCTCAAGTTTATAGGGAAATTCATGTTTTCTTTTTATTGAGAGGTTGATTATGTGTGTGTGCGCGCGCGCGCGTTTGTGTGTATTCTTGGAATCCTAATCCTAATGCAACAGAAAAACCTGCAAAACTTCCAAAATATGAATAGAAACCTATTTACCAAAGGTACGTTATCATTTTCTAATGACTCATTTTTATTCTGCATCATTGCCCCTAGCTTGACAGAAGTTGACCTCGGGTACTAAATATTGTCAAATATATCTTTTCTTACCCCCTCTTTCACTGTTGTCCTTGATTCGAAGATGTAACCTCGGGTACTAAATATTGTCAAATATGTCCTTTTTTTGTTCTCTTTCACTGTTGTCCTCGCTTAGAAGAAGATGTAATTCCTCTGTAATTGTTTCAATATGCCACCTCCTTGGTTATGTTGATATTTCAAACATGCAATGTACTATCTTAGCTTAACTCGACACTGTCCATTTAAAATAAAGTTTGCCTTGACAATTGTATTTAGAGGTAGCTCCGTAACAAAACCTCATGGCTTCTCTCCCACATAGGCATCAAGATCATATGAACTTTTTTTTCTTATACTCAAAAGCATTAACTTGCCATTATTGTTGAATTTTGACTTTGCGAAAGCACTCACAATTTCTCCTTTATTTCTATGATATGTTAGCTTTGCATCTTGCTTCAAATTCACTTCATCTCCATCACTCACTTCAACAGAATCTGCGCCAACCTGGTTACTTATTTTCTGAACACAATGAATATCATCAAGTTATGAACCAACAAGTTCCAAAACCCTTAATGTTTGTTGGTTAATCTTTTCAGTTCCTTGAAATGTTGTTTCAACCTACTGTTTTGGTGTTTTAGATTGCTGCTTAAGTGTTTCAGCTTGCTGGACAAGTGTTTCAACTTGTTATTCAGTTGTTTAAGCTTTAGAGTTTGGAAGGCTTAATGCCTCAACTAAAGGATCCACTAACTCCTGCCTTTATTCATCTTTAATGATTTTATTTGCTACCATTGTCCAACTCTTCATGTTATTGAGTTCCTGATCATCTTCTGAATCTAGGTCAGAAGATTCTAATTGAACAGTTGAAGGAGCGATGCCAATAGCTCACCAATCCGAATAAGCACTTCCAGAGAGAAAATGCCTGTTAAATTTGAGAAATCAAAATCAAAATATTATTTTTCCAGCAAAGATTTTCCCTTACACTGCCTACTATTTATTAGTTTTGGTCTCTTCATTTGTCGGACATGCTTTCTTACAGGAGTTGTTACCTGAGGATGGATTAGTTCTTACAAGTTACAATACTTTGTGAACGAGGATCATAGATGTTCAGTTTTTTAAATTTGATTTAGAATCAACTCACCTTGCTGTAGGTTGTTGAATATTCCTCTATACATCCTATTGCTTCTCGTTACCATTGTTGAATCAAAGTTCTCATACCAAATTGACGTAGGACGAATAGAAGAGATGTCAAACTAGTAATAAAAAACTCAAATATTAGAAATTTGGGCTGTTAGGTGTTGTTAAGAGTGTTGGAAATTCAGATATCAGGTATGAAATCTTAGTAATTGTTGTTGAAGCTTCAGAATTGGATTGCTGGAAATTCAGTCTAGAGGTGTTAGAATTTTTGTGAAAACAAGCAAGGAATCACTCTTAGCGGAAGTGTTAAACTTTTTAGTTTAAAAACTCAAGTGTGTAGAAAAAAAAATTCACTGAAAGATCAGTTACATATCTATAGAAACATTCTTGGAACCCTAGGCTTAATGCAATAGAAAAACCTATTGATAACTTTTAAAATAAGAATAGGATTCTATTTAGTAAAGGTTCTTTTTTTTTTTGGATAAAATTAGCCCCA
This sequence comes from Erythroxylum tenue, assembly GCA_027568955.1. Taxonomy (NCBI): domain Eukaryota; kingdom Viridiplantae; phylum Streptophyta; class Magnoliopsida; order Malpighiales; family Erythroxylaceae; genus Erythroxylum; species Erythroxylum tenue. The sequence goes on from JAOSBM010000006.1 coordinate 8,005,378, forward strand.
AATTAGTAAGAACAGAATAAAGTATGAATATTATCTTATTCTAGTAAAGAAAGTTAAAGTAATAACTTTCTTTTCTATATATACACAGTTTGCATCTGAACATCTTTTGAAAGAATTGGAAGTGACTCTCACAAAATTGAAGTCGCAGAATGCAAATCTTTTTGATGTATGCTGGACTTTGTACATTATTCTTTAATGCTATGTAATATTACTCTTGAATGCCATTAGCAAAGTAGTATGATTGCGTAAATAATGTCAAGGAGAAACACCTAAATAGCTGGATCATTTGGAGTATGCATGGAAATGATATCCCCAAGGATTGCACGTGTGAGCTTGCTGCAGTTTCTGGATCGGGAGTGTTGAAGGTTGATTTGTTAGGGATTTGGAAAATTACGAATAATTAATTTCCTTCTCATCACCGGCAACCTTTGGTCTTATCAACCTTCATGTCCACATTTTAGTTAATTGCTGGTGGATGACTAGGAAGAATTTGGAACTTTACTTGAGGCCTGCATTGCTATTTAGAATTTGGATTTGTGGAGCGTAGAAGCCGGTTTTTATTTTTTTTTGAAAAAGGAAATAAATTCAATAAATAAAGAAAGATTAGATCTAAAACATGGCCAGAAATAAAACAACTCAGAAAAAAGCTACTACAAAAGTGGAAGGAAGAAAATGGGGAGCTTAGTAGCAACAAGAAGCCTCAACAACCAAATGCAGATAAAGTAAATTGAGTAGCAAATCTATAGCCCGGCAAACAGCAGAAGCCCCACATACAAACGTCAGATTCGTAACGCTGTGCGAAGATTAGAGCTGCAAGAGAAGTGGAGGTTTTTGGACCATACAATCTCGCGAATATCAGATATTAATAAAGAGAGTAAGCTATCTTGAGTCAAAGATTTGAGCTGAAAACGGCGAAGATTCTGTTCACGCCAAAGCGCATAAATACAAACCCCCAAGATAATCATAAAATAGGTCGTCTAGACGCTGGTTGAGAAGAAAGGCAAGTTGTAATAGCAACCAAATCTGAGTCCAGAGATGTCCAAGAACATAGAGCAGTGATAAATGTCCATATAGATTTGGTGAAGGGAAAGGTAAAAAAATTGATGAGAGCTTGATTCAAAATACAGAGAACACATGAGGCAAGGTTGATCCATTTGCACATAAGGAAGACGATCCACTGTGGAAAGCTTGTTTTGAATGGCCAACCAGAAGATGAAGGAAATCCTCGGCGTTAAATTAAGGCTCCAAACAGTGGCAGCTCAAGGAACAATGGGTTTAAGAGTACGCAAATTATCACAAATGAATTTACTAGTTAGATTGGATATAGAAGTACCTTTCCAGAAGAAGGCATCTGGTTCTTGAGGAGAGGGAGGATAGGCAGGCTGAAGGTGGCAAAGACTGCGAGGAAAATGCCAAGAGTTCCCAATAATGAAAGACATTTTTCGTGTTTTGAGGGGAAACAAAGGGAAAATTCGAGAGAGAGACCCCTAGTGGAGTAGAGAGCTACGATTAGACCAGTTATCATACCAGAGGAATACCCTCCATCCATCTTTAGTTACACAAGAGGTCTCTTGACAGATATCATCCCGAAGCTTCAAAAGCTGATTGAGAAAGAAAGAATGTGAGGCTTGCAATTGGATAGCCCAGAAGCCGGTTGGTTTGATTTATGGAGGCATTTGTCCCCTAGAATTATGACCTATGGGCCAACTTAGGTCTACATGTCTAGTGAACTGTTGAATTTTATTATCAACAATCCAATGTGGGAGTGACTTTTGATCGTAAGTTGCATAATGTCATAACCTTTCCTTTACTATCATTTCAAGGAAAACAGATCCAAGTATATCCTGCTGATGAAAATTCGTTGGGGAGAAGCATTAATTAGGGTGTCCTAATTTCAGGTGTAGAGAGATGGATTGAAACATGATGCTTCCACTGGGTAGATTAGTTATGGCAAGAAGTACCAAACTATCACACAGTTGGCTATTTACAATCTAATTACAAATGCAAACTCATTTCATCTTTTGCTCAGAATGAATTCATTTCCAGTAGGTAGCCCTTATAACCGAGAAGCGCTTGTACGGCTTCGGCGTAGACCCCACCAGCAAAAGCACCCATTGCCAACCCAGTATCATCCGCATCGCCACATTCATGGGCCCCACCACAACAAGCCCTAACCACAACTAAAGTCGCTGCCTCCACCCGCCACCCACTCTTGAGCTCCAGCCGCGGTGCGTGCCTCATCCTCATTCTCACGCTTGGCACCACCGTCCTATTTGTCTCCGGCCACTCCTCCCCACGCGCTGCTTCCGCAATTCCAATCCTACTCTCCTTCAGCCCCTCCCTATACATCACCACTGTTCCTTCCTCGTCCCTATCCGTCAACACCAGCCTCTCCATCTGGCTATGCGCTCTCACCACTTCTCTCAACAAATAGTGCCTGGCCGACGCCGCGATCAACGCGCTTATCGTCCACACAACTCTCGTTTTCAAACCGCCGGTGAAATCCGACGATAACTCATCACTTTCCCCACCACTGCGAAACCCTAGGATTACGCAACTCTTCAGTGTCTTCCCGAATTCGGCCTTCCACTTGACGATGGCGCTCTTCTCCAGCTTCAAATCCCCTGCGGGGAGCTCGATCTCGAGACGGCGAATGGAATCGAAATGGCATAGTATTTGGGCGGGAGAGGCGAGGGCACGAGGCGGCTTCTGGTGGGGCAAGAGGAAAGCATGCACAGAGTTGAGAAGAGGTCTGAGGATAGAGAAGAGGAGCGAGTCGGAGTCTGACTCGGGCGAGATGACACAATCAACTTTTAGAAGAAGGGACTCGGTTTGCCGCACCAGCGAGTTGAAGCGTTTGGAAATGGATAGGCAACTGATGAGGGTTTTGACGTCGGAGACATAGTTGAAGATGAGGAGGATCAAAGAGTCTGGGAGGCGATCAAAGGCGTCCATTTCGATGGATTGCAATGTCTTTTTCGTTCCTTTTTTTTGGTTTTTTGGGTTTTGAGTGGAGGGGGTTTTTTGAGGTTAGGTTCTACGTCAGCGCGTTGAAGTAGGGGGATATGTTGTAGATGTGGCGTGTGGGACATCATGTCAAATGTGCTTGCTTCTGGAATCTGGACGCCGCTTTTTATTTTGGGGTTAGTGAGAGTTATTGAATTCATCGGCGCTGGTTATGCCTATCTATCCCTATGCTATTTCTTTTTGTTTATTTTTTTCGATCTTCTTATTTAGTTAATAAATTCCAACACTACTCCAACCTTTTCTTCTATTAATTGCCAGTTTGGATACTAACAGCTGTATTTATCTCCATTAATTAGTTTTTATATTGACACCACGGAAGCCGTGCCTATATCCACATTTTTTGGAAAATCTAGAGGATAAGCAAAGACGCTTAAGGTCATTTAAATTAAATGTATATGGTTGGACTTGAATATGAATATAGAGGTGTCGTTTTACTTTTACTTTTCCTTGTGCAATTAATGGGTTTGTTTGTCTTTACAATCTGCAGGCTATTGATCGTGCTATCATGATGCTACCATTTTTAACATTTCAAGTAACTAACGAACGAAGAATAGTAAAATACTCAATTATGTAATCAGATCTTGACAGATTCTTGAGATTTCAAAACGCGCTAATTTATTTATCGAACTTGAAGATATTGTTTATGGAATAAGTGGATCTTTGCTAGGATTATGGTGACTCTTTCAATAATGGACAAAGCCTAAGGTTCCAAGTTCAAACCTGAGACCATCCCACTTGCCTTGCCTCATCGCCTGTCCAATTAAATGGCATAGGAAATTGCATTAATTTGATTGGCCACAGCCCAATGGGCATCTGACCGACAAGGTCTGCCATGTCTGAGTTTCTCATTAATGCAAGAAACTAGGCCCAACTGAAATTTCTGAAGAAAAAGGTCATCGCATGCAGGCCGAGTAAGATCTGGCCGCACCCACCAGGAACACGTGTGAAAAGGATATCGTCTTGTACAATTGTGGGCAGTGCGTGATCTCTGACCTACACAAGCCCACCAACTTCTTAACCACCCTAACATTGAAGAGGCTCTTATTCTGCTACCGTCTTTTGGTTATTGGAAATCAGAATAGGCTGCAGCCATTAATGTTACGGTTGACCAACTTGAGGAAGGCATGCTCAGCTACTATTTTAATTTTCATGTTAACTACTAGAACTTTATCGTTTCCTGATCATTGACATCAAGCGGATACTAACTTTGCAGTCAGTTATAGAGTCAGAAATTTAAAATTGGAGATTTCAAAATTTAATTTTTTAAAATCTTAGAAGCTCAATGTATCAATATGTTCCAAATAACTTCGTCCTTATATATATATAAAATAAAAATATTTAACATTTTTAAATATTAGAAAGCTCAGTACACCATAGGCCCCTACTAGTCCTGTCCCAGCTTATAGTTGTTTTGTTTTGTTTTCCTAGCACAATTCATATCAGATTCAAACCTTAAAGTTATTTTGTTTATCCATAACAGAATTCATAACATATTTTTCTCTCTTTATGAATTCTACTCTCTTATTCTTTCTCGTCTCTCTGAATTTGAGCTTTTTTCTTTTACCACTTCTCAATTGATGTTCAAGCAACGATCTTGTTGCCTAAAACTTGATCTTCCTTTTGAATAACCGATCTCCTAATGTTTTTTTTTAAGTAACAGTCTACCAATGTGATTAATTTTAAAACATGTAAATATTAAATTGGACCAACTTATATGGAATCACATTTATATACAACATCAATCAGATTTATCAAGGCAGAGTTCCAACTTTCCATGGCTCCAACGTACATAATTAGTTCTTTTTTTAGTGAATCAATTTTTTATGTTGGATCAAATTCTGTTAGAGACGAAGGTTGGATTTGGATCACTGGAATTCATATGAAAGGCGTAATAGCATCATGACACCAATTATTCTTAAGGCATCGGCTGTCCTTGGATGAACCAACTTTGAGTAAATATCTAGCAATGGATACAGAGAGGAAACATTTAATGATCTAGTGGGGGATTTCAAATAATTACAACGAGTGTGAGAGACTATTATGCATTTTTAAAAAGAGATCCCATTAGATTTCATATTCAAGAATCATACTTAATTATATTTTTTTAAGGCAGTGCAACCTGAATTAGAATTACCGACTAAACTATTAAATCCCAAGTTCCTACTCTTGGTATGAGTCATCAAAATTAATTTATATATAGAAACTATAGCTGTAGAGTTTTTTTTTTCAAGGACATGCATAAGTTTAGCCTTAGATCTTGGATAGTCATATATAGCTCCGTAAACTCTGCCTTTGCACCTATAAATATTAGATACAAATGATGAATGAAAGATATATCGATTGCTATCTTTGACATGGTATCAGAGAATGGTTGGGTTTCCTATGAACTAACTTGAAAAAGGAACTCAACCCACTGAAAGCCATGGAAGACCAGATAAAACTAGCATTATCACCAAATACCTCAACCGAATCCATACTTGACAACTTGACAACCAAAATAACAGAAGTTATGACACGTACCTAAGCCTCACCCATCATTGATTCCACAACAGTACCAATAAACATCAAGTTAAATGACTCTAACTATGCTTTATGGTCCTAAGTTGTTGAGATGTATATCTTGGGCAAAGACCAACTGGGACATATCAACGGAGACCTTCCACAGTCACCAGAGACAGACCCATCGTTCTGCAAATGGCGAACAAAGAATGCCATTGTGAAAGGGTGGCTGATCAACTCAATGGAGCCATCCTTGGTTGGGAATTTCATTCGATTCTCCACAGCTAAGCAGGTTTGGGAATGTATTGCTACTATATACTTTGATGGATCTGACTCATCACAGGTTTATGACCTTCAACGACGAGTATCCTGAATGTGACAAGGCGGTGGATCTATTGAAAAATACTGCAATGATCTACAAGGTGTTGAGTTTGGCTCCTTTGTTGTCCCATATTAGTTGGGGACAACAATTGAGGCAAGACTCTTGGCTATATAAGGAGGTTGTTACCTCCTTGTTTAGTGCACCAAACAAAGTCAAAGATTTGTA
>JAOSBM010000006.1:8038873-8053365 GCA_027568955.1 Erythroxylum tenue
GATACCTTAAGCGAGGAAAAAAATATAATCAAGATAACGGAGCAAACGTTTCTTTTTATTAACATAATTATTAAAAGTAAGACGAAGTAGACAGACAAACGTAAGACGATGCGAAAACTAAGATGAACCGGAATAGCGCAGACACAAAAGTAAGACGAAGCAAATGCTAACGAAGACAAGTAAGACGAAAGGGAAGCTAAGAAGGGGAAACTAAGACGAAGTCATTGAATGCAGAAAAACCTCTTTTTTAGTAAGACAATTATTAAAAGTAAAACGAATATGCTAGGTTCTTTCGAAGTCTTAAACATATCCCATCGCTTGAAAATAAGGAAATTGTTCTCAGATGTTTTCCTGTTCTTAATCAAGCCATTTATATCCTCATATCCATGTCGACACTCACTCAGGTCCGAGTTATAGAATGCAACCGCTTCAATATCGTCTTTTAATCTGAGCAATGAATCAGAATCGCATCATGGCATCACTTGGTTAACGCGTTTGTCCAAATGTTTAATATAACCGTAGGGCATCTGTACACACAAAAAACTTGAAAGAAAGGAGAAGTTAACAAAGCCGGAGAGAAAAGGAAAAAGGAAAAAGGAAAACGTATCACAACTACATAAAAACAAAAGCAAAAACGAAAACTTACCAAAGGTGAAAGCAAAACTGTGGTAATTCATGGATGACCACACAGTCTATCCACTCCGTCCATTTCATCTGAGGGTCACGAGACTCTCGGAATCTCATCCCCACTTCATCCAAGTCCTGTCTTGTTCTTTTTAAAGAAAGGTGTTGTTTCTGTTTTCCATTTCCTCCTGCGCCTCACCTTGGCGTGCCAGAGAGAAACTACAACACCTGCAGAAAAATAAAAGAAAAAACGAGAACTTAACAACACAAATACAAAAAGGAAAAAAATAGAGGAAAAAAGAAAAAGGAAAAGTCACCAAACTTGAATGAGAAACTCGATACCACACCTGTCGGAGAGAAATTGCAACACCTGCAGAGAAACAAAAGAAAAAGACAAAGAGGAAAAGGAAAAAAAACATAAAGGAAAAAGGGAAAAGGAAAAGTTATCATAGCTGTAGAGAAACAAGAAAAAGAAAAAAGGGCAAAAATAAACGAAAAAGGAAAAAGGAAAAGTTATCACAGTACTTACCAAAGCCGAAAGAGAAACACCTGCCATAGAGAAACCACAACACCTGCAGAAAAACGAGGAAGGAAAAACCAAAACTTACCAAAGCCGAAAGAGAAACACCTTCCGGAGAGAAACTACAACACCTACAGAGAAACGAGGACTTAACAACACAAAAAAAGGAAAAAAAGAAGGAAAACTTATCACACCTAACCAAAACTTACCAAAACCGAAAGAGAAACACGAGCCGGAGAGAAACTACAACAAAAGAAAAGAAGGGAAACTCTCCAGAGACAGAAGACATCGACAGCGGAGAGCTGCAGAGGAAGGCAAGGGCGGAGAGGTAAAGGAAGAGGGAGAAACCTTTTGCAAAACTCCAGCTTAAGCGAATGAATGAATGGAAGAGGGAGAGTAATAATAAAGAGACAACATTCAAGTCAGATTAAACGGACGAACGGGATGTATCGACAGACACAACATTCAACAAACGGATACCAATGATAAAGGCACAACATTCAATGAACAGGGAGGCACAACATTCAATGAACAGTATCTCTAGAACTTTCAGAGAGGGAGGGAGAGAATGTAACCGTTGGATTAAATGGACAGTTGGGATATCTCTAGAACTTTCAAAGAGGGAGGGAGGGAACGTAACTGTTGGATTAAATGGATGGTTGGGATGGATTACGTGGTCGTCCATCCAAACTCGTCCTTAGTATATATACTTAAAGAAAGTCACAGTCCCTTAATGTTATTAGTTTGAAAATATGTAATTATAAAATTGGATCAACTCATATGAAACCATATTCATATGCAACATTAATTAAACTTTACAAAGTAGAGTTCCTAACTTTGTGTGGCTCCAATAAACATAATTAATTTTGTTTATTGGAATAATTTTCAAGATGGATCAAATTCTGTAGAATATCAAGTAGGATCACTAGAGTTCGCATGGAAAGCGTAGTAGCATAATGGCACCAACTGTTTTCAAGCCATTATTGTCTTTGGATGAACCAATTTGACATAAATATCTAGTAATCATCACCTAAGGATACAAAGAGGAAGTATTTAACATTATAGTAAAAAATTTCAAAGAATTACAACAAACATGGAATATGAGAGACTATTATACATTTTTAAAGAGATTTCATATTTTATAATCATAATTAATTATATATATATATATTTAAAGGATTACAATATGAATAAGGATTACCAATTAAACTATGAAATCCTAAATTCCTATAAAAAAGTATATGTTTTGGCTAAAACGTAAGAAGCCATTGCTTTAACTTGTCATTTCTCTCATAAAGCTCCTTCCAAGTAGATAACACAACTTAATAATGTCACTCTTGCTTTACTACAAATCCCAACCATTATGATAACCAACCATAATCTACTACTATCGTCCTCAACACTAGTTTAAAGAACCTTTCCAATGAACCCCCTACAGAAACAATAAAGGCAACTTAATAATAAAGAATTTGAAAACAAAAGAGTTAAAAAGGTTTGCTTATGGTGTGATGATAAATAAATCCCCTAGGTATTAAAAAAACACAGTGGAATATGCTTGTAATAGAGGATGAAGAGAAAAAGATGATAGGAAATAGGAAAAAATAAGAACATAAATGAGGCAACAAATAAAGAACAAGTTGTAACATCCCTACAATCTATACTTGGGGTATCAATAGGTGACTTCAAGTAGACGAGAATGGTAAGGTTAGATAAAGTCAAATCAATACATATTTTTATTGATAATGGCAATATTGACAAGTTTGTGGATGCCATATTGGTATGAAAAGGAGATTAAAATCTTATAAAAGTGAAGGATATCAAGGTGACTATAAGGGTAGGGCTTTAACTACCAAAATATGTGAAAGATTTGAATGGCAATTACAAGGAATTCCTTTTAGCACTAATACATTAGTATTACTATTGGGAGATTGTGATATGGTCTTAGAGGTCCAAATATTGTTTACCATAAATGAAATTCTTTGTAATTTTGATAATCAAACTATGTTATTTAACTAAAATTAGAAGCAACTCCAATTGTAAGGTAGGCTTTTAAGTAATATGAAGGTAATCACTATTGGCTAAACCATAGTTACTAGCTAACTATGCATGTTGAGGCTCCATTATTATGTGCAACAACTACTCCCAGAGTTTATTATTGATAATCCTTAAAAAGAACAACAGTTAGATTTAAACTATTATTGGCTAAGTTTGGCCATAATTTTTACAAAACCAAAGGAATTACCTCTTCTACAAGTCTCAGGATCAAGAATTCAACTGAGCGAGGGAGATGAACCAACTAGCCTGTGACCCTATGGGTATGGGAGCTTGTAAAAGATATCAATAAGGGATTTGATTTAAGACCTACTAAAATAAGGGGTGATCTAACATAATGCCAGTCACTTTTCTTCTCCAATGGTATTGGTGAAGAAGAAGGAAATCTCATAACATTTGTGTATCAAATATGTAAAATTAAATAAAATTCCATAAATGATAAATTCCCCATCCTTATCACTAAAAAAGTCTTGGGTGGACTATATAGGGCTGTATGGTTCTCTAAATTGTATTTAAGGTCAAGATACCATTAAAATCATATGTACATACTTGAAATTCATACAACATTCTTTATAACATGATGATACTATGACTCCCTAGTAATGCCTTTTGGACTTATTGATGCCCCTTCAACATTCCAAAACTTAATAAATGAGCTACACAAAGCTGACTTAAGAAGATCATACTAGCTTTTTAATAACATATTGGTTTATGGCCAAGCATTGAGGGCCATCTAAATCACATCAGAATGAACTTAGAGATCTTAACTTAGAATCAATTTTGAGACGAAGCAGAAAATGCATTTTTAGAGCAACTCAGATTGAATGCTTTGGACACATTATTTCAATTTTAAATGTGGTCATTTAATCCTACGAAGATGGAGTCAGTTATCAACTGGCATACTTTAAAAAACATGAGGGACTTGAGAGGATTTTCAATTATATTAGGATATTATAGAGGATTAATTAAACATTTTAACGTTTTAAGTAAATGCCTGATTGAACTTTTGAAGAAAGATGCTTTTGAATGGAATAGAGAGGCTGAAGCATTTTAAGTGTTAAAAATTTATCTAACTTTGTTAACAGTCCTTTCATTTGAAAATTATTCCAAACCTTTCACCATTAAGACTAATGTATTTGGTAATGCCTTATGAGCAATGTTTTAACACAAGATGGACATCTGTTAGCCTTTGTAAACAAATTATTGGCATCAAAGCATTAGTGTCTATCCACCTAGAAAAAGAAGTCCCTAGAAATAATTATGCTTATCAAGTATTGCCATCCTTACCTTAGTGGAAAATCGTTCATAACTTGTACTAATCATACGGAGCTTAAATTTTTGTGGACTAAAGGATGCATATACCCTTTCAACAAAATTAGATTCCTAAATTGTTAAGATACAACTATGAGATTAAGCATAAGAAAACGAATAGAAATTTTATTGGTAACGCACTTGTTTGAATTATCACTATTAAACTTTACACATTAGTGCTATCTCAAATCCAAACTCAACTATTAAAAGAAATTTAAGAAAGTTAAAGGAAAGATGACTCGATTTAGGACATCAACTAAGTTGAATCAAGGAAATTTAGCTTCTAATTAATATTGTGACTATATGACATCCTCAAATGGAAAGGAAAAATGGTGGCTAGCTCTTATAAATTTGGGTTTATTAATAAAAAATCGTAAACTTTATTCAAATTTGCAATTATAGTCCAAACTTTTAAAAAATGATAATTAAATACTCAAACTTTCAATTTTTTTTTAATTCTAACCCGATGTTAGTATCTCCGTTAATATTGTAACGTGGCTAGCTATATAAGATAAAAACCCTAAACATAACATGTCAGACTTAATTAAACTAACTAACTAAGAAAACTCCTGAACCAACTACTCGCTGCATGTATAGTAGAAGTTGTCCCCAAAGAAGGTATAATCTCCTTCATCAATTGCACAAAGTTTTGAATATCCCACTCTGCCCATTGAAGAATCCTATTAGTGTATCACCAAATATTGAACCAGATTCCTTTGTTGTCAATGGGATTGTTGAAAAGACAAGCCTAGATAGTGTAATTGGAAATGTTACGGGATACATAAAACATGAGGAAAGGAATCATCAATACTCTTTTAGAGGTAGTACCTCTAAGATTTCAGTAGTAGTCAGTATACCAAAGGATCCTTCCCAAGCAAAATTAAACCAACCATTGCTTTCTTCTACTTCAGAATGCTAACTAGAGGTTGTTCAGCAGTGCCAATTAGTTGATCCCCAAGCATTGACTTTCTCTTCAAAAAAGCTAATCTAGACGACATTTCCTCAAAATTTGAATAATCACCCAAGTCTTTCAGCTCTGGGTAGTTTCTCTCTTCAACATCTATGGCTTGTATTGGTTCTTCCATCCTATGTTCAACCAATAGAAAATCGATATTATCCAAGAAAGTGACGTTTTTACTATCAATATTAATTGGAAAGGGCTTCGAGATTCGTTGATCTCATGTAATAAATTGAAAAAAGAGCAGGAGCAGAGAGATTGGTGCGAGAGCGAAGTGAGGAGTCAAATTAATTTAGTTTTTGTTTTAAAAAACCTAAACAGTGTAGTTTCCTTAACTAACATAATAAAACTTAGTTTAATTAAGTTTGATATGTATAAATGTTTAAGGTTTCTATCTTATATGGCTGGATATGTTAGCAACGTTAGCAAAGATACTAACGTTAGGCTAGAATCGAAAAAAAAATAAAAGTTTGAGTATTTAATTGCCATTTTTAAATTTAGGGTTATAATAACAAAATTGAGTAAAGTTTGAATTTTTTTTACGGTTAACCCTATAAATATATGAGATCTAAAATTATCTCTCTAATGCATGAAACTACAACAATTAGTCACTTAAGAGTTTTTTTTATTAGAAGGGTCTAAAAGGGATGTGAGGAGTTATGTCAGAAGATGTCCAATATGCCAATATAATAATATGAAACCTGAGGCAGGCTTGTTAAAAGTTAAAACCTCTCCTTGTCCCCAAAATATATCTGAATTGAAATTAATATAGATTTTAAAGAGTGATTGCCAATATTTAGTCAATATTTTGTGATTTTAGTGGTAATTGATCTTTCAATAAATATGATCACTTCCTAGCTCTCAAACATCCATACATTGTAGACAAGATTTTGTTCTTCACATTTTCTCTAAAAACTCAAATGACAAAAGATTTAGAACTCTTCTTAAAATTTTCATAGAATCTTGAATCATTTTAATTGGAGTACAGTTGACAAAGTTATGAAAATTTTTGAAAATATTGCCTAAATTAAATATTAAATTAACTAAACTAAACTTAATTATATATATAAATTAATTCGTCTATCTTATCTAAAAGTAAAGGAGTAGGAAATAATTTATTTAGATTATTTGACATATTTGTCCTTATTTTATAAATTATTATTCCCGTAACTCCTTCACTCATTTTAATTATTTGGTCTTTACGTTAAAATTTTTGTTGCCTTCTAATTCACAAAATGAATTATATAAACAATTTTGTGCTGCTGGCGGCCAGTGATGGCCATAAAATCTTACAGCTGTTTTGTTTAGCGGAAACAGATTTCTCCCTCTCGAATCTACCCGAATCTGAGCTTTCTCCTTTTATCACGTATCAATTAACTCCCGAAGAAAGTGATCCATGCCTAAAGATCAAGGGGCTCTTTGCCCAAGATTTAGAAAAAAGATAGCCTCTACCTTACCCTATAAGCTAACTGGAAATGCCAACGAATTAGGCATACAAATTAAGCTGTGATTGTTGAGTGGTCTTCAAAGCATGATTGGTGTTCTCGTAACTGGAAGACCAGTTTAACGACAACCTTTTATGCACAACTGATTCTCCAATCGCCACCGCATTGTTCAATTGAACCAGTAAACAAATTCTAATATTAGCTTGATCAAAATTTTATCCAAGCCACAGTAGCCTGGCAGAGTCAATCGATTGACACAAGCCACAATCATCCTATCCCATCCCGTCTCCAATATTTACAAACTCCCGTCACCACCTCTTAGCCACCGCTCGCCATATTTCCATGGCGGAGCGGGTCCAAGTTTCATCGTGTGAATCAATCCTTGAAGTCCATGATCAACCATATTCTGTTGCTGCACCGGTCCATCCCATATTCGAGTCTGGAACTTACGTCATACAAGTCCCTAAAGATCAAATTTATCGCGTTCCTCCGCCGGAAAATGCTTTGATCATTGAAGAACAACGCGCAGGACAAAAAACAGAATCGTTTTGTTGTTCTTGTTCATTGTGTTGCTTTATCAGCATTGCAATTCTGATTATAATCGTTGCGGTTGTGCTAGCCCTATGTTTCGCTCTCCTTAAGCCACAAAATCCCAGGTTTCAAGTGCAGAAGCTTGTTGTCAAGAACCAGCTTTCAGGAAAAAGTCATTCCCATCCTGAATATGACATCACGTTACTGGTTCATAATCCAAATGGGAGATCAGACATTTCATACCAGCACGGTGTAATTTCGCTCTTGTTTAAACAACAAAATATTGCAACTGGAAAATTTCCAAGTTTTCATCAGGAGAACAAAAGTTCAAGGGATATTAACACAGCCCTTGAGAGTTCCAACAGTAAGTTACCCAAAGATATCGAAATCAGCATGAGAAGTTCAAAATCTAAAGTGAACGTCTCGTTTTCTTTGGAGATCAACGTCACTGCGAGAATGAAAACCAGCAGTTTTGGAACCGGGAACGCGAAGGTTCTTGTCAACTGTAACTTTACAGTTGACACATTGTCAAAAAGCACTCGCATTCTTTCTCAGGAATGTCAAACCCATCGCTAGGGATACTTTTATTTTTATAAAGAGCTACATAATCTTTTTAATCTCTTTCGTGTTTGCGAGAAGTTCATTGAAGAAAGTGTTATCCGGATCCTAGAATAGAACCATAAAAGATATTAAATATTGTAGCAGAGAGATACCTGTAATATCATTTGTTCTCTGATGCTCATTTTCTGATACGCCTGTTGTTAGGACTTTTCGCCTTTTCATTTTTTCAGTCCTTGTTTCGATGGTTATGTAGATGTTAGTCCAAATTGTTACTAAAAAAGTTAAAGTTATTGTAAAAATATGACCTTAATGACATAAATCAAAATTGACTTTCATAATCTAGGATCTTAGAATAAACAATTGTTACAAATAATAAGAGTGTAATACTCTCTACTTGATTGAAAAGAGATCAAGAAACTTCCCCTCCTTTTTGGTTAAAATCGGTTTCTCTCTCTTGACTCTCTTGGAGTTTACCTTAATTAGTAGAGAGAGGAACATCTTTTAATTTGCTACATCCATCAAGTAACCAGAATAAATGATTGAGATCTATTTTACTGTTAAATGGGAAATATAGACCAAATAGAACTCTTCTATTATATTAATAGCGATATTAATATATTTTGAATATGGCCAATCGGGCCATATTCTAACATTCTCCATCGATACTTCAAACTTTATTTTGATAGTGTAAACAATAGGAGTGCATAAATAAATCTCGTAATATTTTCTCAATTTACCTCAACACAATAAACCACGTAATGCAAGTCATGGTGATTATACACTTCAACATCGCATACTTCCTTCCATATATCACAACACTAGTAATTTATCAAGTCAGGTAACATAAGTGATATTTAAATATCTTAAAGTTCCACATTAATGTCTCAAGACAATATCTTTATTTCTTATTTAATAAAAATTATATGTGCACGTTTATAATAAATAAGAAAATTGTCAATCAAAATTTTATTAATCTCAAGAGTGTGAAAAAGTCATAAAAACAATTATCAATACAACTATGCCCATTTTTTGAACATGTTCCTCAAATATCTTTAGTGGAAGGCCTTTAGTTCAAAGATTTGTAATCATAAGTTCCATCTTAATATGTTTAACACACACTCTTTGTTTCTAAAATTCCTCCTTTACTGCAAAATATTTTAACTCAATATGTTTAGCACCCCTAAATTACTAGTCATTCTTAGAGAAGAAAACTACTACATAATTATCATAATAAATTTTAAGTGACTTAGTAATGGTGTTGATACCCCTAAACCTTGAAATAAATTGTTGTAGCCATAAGGAATGAACTATAGCCTCAAAACAAGCTACAAATTCTGCTTCTATAATGCACGAAGCAATGACATATTGTTTAACACTTTTTTATGAAATTGCTCCTTTTGCTAGTAGAAACAAATAGCCAAATGTTGACTTTCTACTATCAATGCTTCTAGCAAAATCCGAATATCCAATTACTTCTAATGGATTTGATCTTCTATATATAAGCATTTATTCCTTTGTTCCTTAAAGATACCTTAAGATTTTCTTTGTAGCTTTACAATGGTCTATACTATGATTACTTTGATATCTGCCTAGCATTCCAATCGCAAAGCTGATATCGAGTCTTGTACATATTTGAAAATACATTAAACTGCCAACAATAAAAGCATATGGAAAATATCCCATTTGTCTACGTTCCACATTATTCTTTGATATCGCATTAGACTAAATTTATCACCTTTTTATATAAAGACAATCCTGTTAAAAATTTGTTCATAATAAATCTATTAAGAATTATTTCAATATAGTTTTTTTGAGACAGCTCTGCCGATCCTTGCGATTTGTTTTGAAAATTTAAAATTCCTATCTCATAGGATGTTTTTCACAAATCTTTCATTTCATAATTTTTTTAGAGAAAATCTTTTGTCTTATACAATATGTCCAAATCATTAGTAGCAAGCAAAATATCATCAATATATAGAATTAGAAGTATAAACTTACTCCCACTGATCTATTAGTAGATACAATGATTAACACTATTTTTTTTAAAACTAAAAGATGTTATGGTATCATTAAACTTAATATAACATTTTTGGGAAGCTTGTTTAAGTCCATAATTGATTTTTTAATTTTACATACCATATGACCTTTTCCTTTTATGAAAAAACCTTTAGGTTTGTCCATATAAACTTCCTCCTTGAGATCACCATTTAGAAAGACAATTTCACATTCATTTAATGTAACTCTAAATCAAATTGAGCCATTAATGCCATGATTATTCTCATTTCTATGAGCAGGTGAAAAAGTATCTTTAAAATCAATGCCATCCTTTTTAGTATAATCATTGGCAACAAGTCTAGTTTTATACCATTTAATATTGCCATTCGAGTTATAATTAGTCTGAAAGACCCTTTTTCATTCAACTCGCGTAGATCCTTCGAGAAAATTAACGAGATCCCAGTTATTGTTTTATGCCTCTGAATTTAACTCATCTTTTATAACATTAATCCATTTATTAGACTTAAATGAAAAGGATCATTATTAAGGCCATAATTAAAATTTGACTCTTACAAATAAACTATATAGTCATCAGAAATAGTTGATCAGGTTTACTCAAAACTGTTCCATATAGTTCATTTAAATTAATTAGTTGTAAGTTGGTTTCTTCATGAGGTGTTGTTTCATCAAAATCTTATCTAGAATTATTTTGTTCTTCTAACATTGGAACGATATTTGTTATAGATATGGATACTGGAACATTATGGGTAATGGAACATTAGCCCTTATTTCACTCATATCCATAACATTTTTTTCAACACTCCCACAAACTTCACCATATTCAATGAGCTTGGAATTAGTTGTTTCAACAATTCTTGGACTATGATTTAGATAGTAAAATCTATAACCTTCAGATTTCTCTGGGTAATCAATAAAGTAACCAATAATTGTTTGAAAATCTAATTTATTTTTTTGTGGATTATAAACTCATGCTTTTGTTAGACAACCCCAAACATGCAAGTGCTTCATACTAGATTTCCTTCCAGTCCATAACTTAAAAGGAGTTTTAGGTAGTGCTTCACTAGGAATCGTGTTTAGCAAATACACTGCAATTTTTAGTGCATGTATCCACAAGGTTTAGGGTAATGAACAATTACTCATCATACTCTTAACTATATCCATTAATGTACTATTATGTCTTTCTGTAACACCATTTTATTAACGTGTTCTTGGCATAGTATACAGGCCATATATGCTATATTTCTCTAGAAACTTTGCAAATGAACTTGGATATTGTCCTGATTCATAATATTTTTCATAATATTCAGCACTTCTATCAGATCTTACAAATTTCACTTTTTTTAAAAAATCCAATTGCCTTTCAACCTCCTTTACAAATACCTCAAGGGCATTTACAACTTAAAATTTTTTATTAAGCAAAAAGATATATCTGTAATGTAAAACATCATCAATAAAAAGGGGAAATTTTTTCTCCAATTAAGGATTGGGTGTTAAATGGTCCACATATATCGATATGTATAATTTGAAAGAACTAAGTATTTCTTGTGGCTTCTTTGTTACTGTGTTTGGTTAATTTTAATTTATAACATAATCTAAATTTGGAAGAATTTATTTTTTTATCAATCCTTCTAATCTTTCTTTGGATATATTACCCAAATGTTTATACTACAGGTAAGTTGAATTAGTATTCATTCTATTATGCTTAGTTCTAATGGTATGATAAATAGAAATTTGGATTAAAAAAATTAACATCAATTTTGCAATTTATATAAATCATCTATAAGAATTCCACAAATTTAAGGTATTCTTTAGCACTTTCAACTTGTAAAATATTGGTCTTAATGTTGCTGGCAATAATCATTAGCCTAAAATTAAGACATAATATGTTAGACCTTTCCTATGCTTTATAGTTTGTCTTCTTATCCTCGCTGCTCATATCCGTAATAATAGTAGGCTTTTCTTCCAATAATGATAAATCAAGATCTAAAACACCTAAATTTAAGTTAACTTGTTCACACCATTCAGAGTAAGTTCAAACCATTAAACATGTTAACAGAAGAAGCGTGCAAATGGAAAGAAATAGTTGCAAATACATAAATGCTCAATAAATTATCAGATTCAAATATTTAAACATTTAGAATATATTTTAGGTTTCCTCTAGGGAGACTCAACAATATATTATCATAAGTTTAATGCCACATAAGCTTTATCAGGTAATCAAGCAAAAACTCAATAAATATAATCAATATATTTGGATATATAACATATTTGACAAGTGAATATTAATTTTGCTTTATTATATTTATTAGTTATGGTGTAATAATTTACCTCTGGTTAAATTCCATGTTCTATCAACTATAAAAGTAATTTATATTTATAATTAATTTAATAATAGGCTTTAATATTTTATGAATAAATGACTATTTATAATGATAAAAATTAATTAATTTGGTCACTTTGGTGACTAATAAATTATTCTTTTATAATTTCATGTATAAATTTAACACATAACACATACTTTTAAATTTCAATAATAATATGCATAAAATTAACAGGAAATCATTAATAAAATTAGTAGAATACATAACATCATAATAAAATAAAAAATTCATTAAATTCTAGAAATAGAAAAATATGAAAATAACTTAAGTAAAGATGTAGATATGAACTTTGAATGTTGATAATAGTTATAGTGAAATCTACATTGATAATCTGTTATTATCTAATGGTTAGGATGCTTGGGTTTCACCCAAGAGACTTGTGTTTAATTCTCAGTAAGGCAATTATGCTTATTTTTCTTCTTTAAAATTCTACTTGAATTAGAATCTTAAATAAAAAAATAGCAAGTGTTCTTCCTTGTTGTCTAGTGGTTATGCTTATTTTCCTCATAATATTTATCTAACATTATATAAACTGGACATTATCTAGAGTAGAGTCATACGTCTAGTACAGTTCTAGAGTCATACTAATTCTACTTGAATTAGAATCTTAAAGAAAAACAATAACTAGTGTTGTTCCTTGTTGTCTAGTGGTTATGCTTATTTTCCTCATAATTATATTTGTTTAACATTATATAAACTAGATATTATCTAAAGTAGAGTCATACTACTGGACATTATCTAAAGTAAAGTCATACTTGGAATATAGTTCTAGAGGCATGCTTTGGTAGCGAGTCGTAACACAACACAAAATAAACTAGACCTACTATTGTAACAGTGGTGAGTCTAGGTAGATCCCACAGAAAGTGTGTCTAAAGCTTCTGAAATGAAATTAAATGATGTTTAGGTTATGGGTGGTTGGTTGGTTTATCAAACAAGAAAATAAAATGAAGCTAAAATAACAAAAGCAAATTAAAGAAAACATGTAAGAATGATGAGAAGTGATGAATTTGTTAGGGACTAGATTATTTGGTTTAATCTCGGCTTAAACCCTACTAAAACATATTTCATTGATTTGTTATTCTTTTACCTCGCCTCATTGTCTCTCTTGGATCCCACTCTCAGTTCCAAAATGAAAATGTTAAACTTTTCATAAACTTTTCCATCACAAAAATGAAGATTTTATACTAAAAATTAGGGTTTGGGTGAGCTATCTTTGTGTCACATCGGTGACTTGGTGTGTCACGGGTGTGACATACCTATGCACCATTGTGCATGGGCCTCTCACGGTTGTAAGAGGCTTCTCATAGCCGTGAGAAGCTTTCTAGCCACAAAATTAATGTTTTTACTTTAGCCTCCACACACTATCCTTTACTCCTTAGCTGACATACTCATGCATTTGCTTCAGCCATTGTTCACTAAGTGCGACTGTCACCTTTGTTTCACTAGCCATCTTCCAATTTCCGTTCTTCACTCATTCTTGTCCAGCTGTAGCCGAGTATATGGGACAAGGATAAATGTGCAACACCGTGAGTAATGGTCCAACAGGCCACCTAACACATAAGTATTCTTTATATGTTAAATGTTAGTGGAATGGCAGCTGATTCTCTCCAATTTTGGTTGCTCCTTATGTCAACCCCTCTTTATGTCACACCTGTCTTCTTTATCCATTAAATGCTAGCCCTTCACAAGCAAATCCATGCACACTCACGGTTGTGCTGATTTTTTAGTAGCCGTGAGTAATGCTCTAGCCCTCTATTCTTTTATGCTTTATCTTGTCTTCTTTTGCTTTAATCTTTTTCTTCTTAATCTATAAAGACAAGTGAATGTGAATATTCATAAAATGGCCCCAAATATAGTGATTTCGACTCACTTTAGCTTATTCACTTTCGAATTGTGCCTAAAACAGCATATGAACTAAAGTGAGAATCTTAAGCAATTTCGTATCATTAATTGTTGGCCCCTAAACTCTTTTTATTGGAATAAGCATAATTCCAGTTAAATTTTGAGGTTCGATTGTTTTAATTGGAGTTTAATTAGCATGACATTGGTTTAAGTATGTATGACTTAGATTGAAGGAATTAAAGGAATTAAGT
>JAOSBM010000006.1:8084668-8097268 GCA_027568955.1 Erythroxylum tenue
AAGTAAATATGTGTAGGAAATTGTTGAGGAATGGTTTATGTAAATGTGTTATTGTTTGGCTAATGATCAAATGTAGAATACGATTTTGTTGTGAATGATATTGGGTTAAAATGAAGTTGAAAATGAAGCAAGAGAGATGGTTTAGTGTTTACATGGGTTATATGTGAAATGTGAGAAGTAAAAAGTTGGAAAATGTAGCAAAAAAATGTTCCCGGTACGTTTCTGTAAAAGTTCACTGCGGTCAACTTTTTGGCTCACCGCGGTGAACTTTCCAACACAGAACATACTTTGGTATTTTGGGCATAACGTTTTTTGTAGATGCCTAAATGAGATGATTTTTGATTTGGTGTAAACTAGAGACATATGGATACAATTTGTCTGATGAAATGGAGTTTTAAATAAGTCTCTAAATATCTTAATTTGTGAAGGGAATTTGAATATAGAATGCTGTGTTAGTATTGGAACAAACCAAAAAATGATTGGGGCATAACTTTTAGAGTACTGAACCAAATTGAATGATTTTAGAGTCATTAGAAACTTAAGACAATGGGAGACAAGAATCTAGAAGAAAGTATTATTAAATTTCTTCATATACCTGATCATAAATTGGAATTCCTATTGAATGGAATTTTTGGCAATTGTTAAAGAAAATCAAGGAAGGCAAGAGAAACAAAGGGTGAGGCACCTTTGAGCAAGGATTTCTATGGTGGGTTTCGTGTTTATAATAGAATGAATGAGCCATCAATGTTTTCCTTCAAAGCAACAGAATAAAATGATTTCAAATTGCTTCATAATTGTTGCATTATTGCTTTTGAATGATTTAAGAAATTGCTATACGTTGGTGAATGAATTTGGTTGATGAAATGTGACATATTTCATGTTCATGAACAATTGTGTTTCTGAAATTTGCCTTTGTGGCAAAGTGGTAAGAAAAATCAAGTTTAAAAAATGTGCCATTTTGAGCAACAAGTTTACAAGATTATGAAATACAAGTTATGTGGGTTTGTGGTGGTCCCCTAAGTTAAGTCAAGTGCACTTTGACAAAAGGCTTCTCCCGTCTGCCCGCTAGTAGCATGGAGCTCCTTCATGGACTCTCATAAGTTCATGGCTACGCAAGACCATTAAATGGGATTGCGATAGTACGATCTGTTCGCGGCTACACAGGACCCTTAGGGGAAATGTGTAGTACGTTCTGTTTTACATCCACCCAAACTATTCTGACGTGCCTTTGTGCTTATGAAGTGTTAACAAGTTTGATGCACACATGATTTATAATTGCTCATAAATTGCTTGATAAATTGAGAATTTTGAGAAATAAGTGTTTGGTGATTTTTCATGCGAAATCATTATGGTTCCCAAAATGTACAATGAAAATGAGTTTTATAAAAGGGTTTTGCTTGTTTCTCTATTATAAACTATTACCCATGAGCTTTAAGCTCAGCCCCTTTCCGTCCCCACCTCTAGGTGATGAGTAAAAGATGGAGTGAAAGAGAGTCAAGGCATCACTCCAAATTTGCTTATGTTGTATTTTGAGTTAGTTTTGGAAAACCCAAGGCTTTAGTCTCATTTTAAGGATTTCTAGTTCTTGTAACTTTGTATTTTGAGATTTTGGATTATTGTCGTATTTTGGCATGCAATGCCATTAGAACTTGTAAAAATCTATTCTTTGATGTTAATGAATTATGAATTATGTATGGATGATGTTGAGCGGAAATATAAATTTGCATTTGGATAAGGTTGAATTGAATTAAATTATACTTGAGGAAGTTATCGATTTGAGATGATGAATTTTGAATACAAATTGTTGTTATATATATATGTAATATGTGTTTTCGGAAAGAAAGATAGGAAATGGTGAAGGATGAGAATTAGTTATTAAGAAATGAATTAAATGAGTAGAGATTAGAGAGTCGAACGAAATAACATTGGTAGTTGAATTGTCATGAAATGATGTTACCTTAGAGGGAGTGAATTCAGGACAACTTAGAGTGAAAGTATGGATTGTATAGTCTTATGATATTCCTCAAGAGTTAAGATAAGAGTGATTTTAGAAGCCATTGGAAATTTTAGGTTTAGGGGTTGAGATTTCAGGGGTTTCGCCGCGACGAACTTTTCTCGAAGGATCTCAATAAAAGTTCCCGTTTGTTCGCCACGACAAACTCATTGGCTTCACCGCGGCGAAGTCAATCTTTTAAGGTCACCGCAGCGAAGTTATTTTTGTCTCCACGGCGAACTTTTCCTGAAGGGGTTAGTGGATTTTTCTCTCGGAGAATTTTTAAAGTGAAGCACACGTTAATGCAAGACTTAATAAACGATATACAAATGCCCAAGACGGAGGGTTGAATTGTGTATTCTTTTTCGCTGATCCCCTTTTTAACAATTTCCTTAAAAAAACTTGTTCTTTCCTCAAACTATTGAAAATCAATATTGTAAACTATTTTATAAATTCTCGTACGAAAATAGTAAGATTGAAAATTCAAGGTTAAGAGAGAGTTGACAGTTGAGAGTTGAGAGATTGTTGACACAGCAGATTTATACTGGTTCACCCCAAACCGTGGGCTACGTCTAGTCCTCATAAATCTTTTCTAAGATTTCACTATACTTCTCAACGTTACAAGTATTATTTGATTCCGAGCCTCTTTAGGTCTCTTACAACAAGTATTCTTTCACACTTAGCCTCTTCAGGCTATCTGCTCTTATTTCAACTGAAAGGTGTTTTGAGTTTTGTTACAGATAAAGATAGCTCTAAGTTTTTTGCACAATAAGATTTTTCAAATCACTAAGCTTTTCAAAAATGCTAATCTTCTGCATTCTTTGACTTCGACTCGTGTTTATAGCCTTCGTCTTCAACTGCTTCTTGTTAATTGCTTCTTTCTTCTTATTTCTTGATCTTTCAAGATTCAGTTATTCAGTTGAGTTCTGTAACTAATTCTAGCTGATAAGCCATCTGACGTGATATTGACTCTTCCGTCTCACTTCTTTCCGTCTAATGTTTTTCTTGCGCTTTCGTCTTATTTTCTTTCGTCTGATTTTTAGTTTGCGCCTTCCGTCTCACTTTTGGTGTGCGCCTTCCGTCTCACTTTTTATCGTCTCATTTTCGCTTTGCGCTTCTGTCTAATTTTTTATCGTCTGTCTTTTGTTTTCGGACTTCTGTCTGATTTTTTGCTTTCTTCTGATTTTTATTGTCTGACTCTTATCTTCTCTCTTCGTCTGACTTGTAGCTTCTCTCTCTCGTCTGATTATTGGCTTTGCTCCTTCTGTCTCATATTCTTCTGCTTCTGTCTTACTTTTTTCTTTCACTATTATTTGTTCTTTATCAAAATCATTTACGTAAAGTCATTTTGACTTCTCAATCTCCACCTTTTTTATGATAACAAATAATAATATTAGTATGAAAGAAAGTATTACACAGAATCATGTACAAATTATATACACTAGAAACAAAGCTTCTTCTTCTTCTATTCTTCCTCTTTTAGTCTTCCTCCCCCTATCTTCTTCTTTCACCTTTCTCCTTTCTCCCCTTAATTGTTATTGATCAAAAATGAATTACGACCGTAGATGCTTCATCATTTCTGACATCATTTCCTTCATTTCCTTTACTTCTTTGCCGAGTGACTTGAGGTCTTGTCGTATTTGAACTATTTCCTCTCGTAAGTCACTTAATGAAGTAGGTCGATCATCATCCTTCTGTTGTTCAAAGGAAATAGTGGTGTTATATACGTCTGAAGACAAAACAAATGCTTCATTTATAACAAGGGCAGGAGGTTGAACAGATAGGTTCGGCTCTGGGAGATTTAGATCATCTAGTGCAGGTAGTCGCAGGACTTTTTTCCCGAGCAAGTGTAGAACTTCTCTAATTGAAGATACAGTACATAGCAGCCCAATGCGTATGATAAAGTGCACAAGGGTCTCGGTTGTGTAACTAATATCTCCAACCCTAATGGATCTGTACTTCCCTTTTATCAGTTTTCCACCCACCAGACACGGTTCACTAGTGGTAGGTCGACTACAACTGCTTCCTAGATCTTGTGAAATATGGTGAGAAACATAGGTTCCCTTCATCTATGCTGCATAGCATGCTTCATCTATGCTTCGCACTTCAGCTTCAATCTGATCATCTGTAAGATCATTTGTTAACCCCTCAGGGTATAGTTTCTTCTTCCCCTTATCATCATTGCGAACAATGTAAGGCTTTGGTTGAAAATCAGGCACAACCTTAATCATAGTTCTCTTTGTGATTCGGAAAATAGTGTGCTTTTGTCTTGACATCTGTGTAGGGTTTGGTTTGGTCCCTTCATCTTTCAGAAAATCATACATCTCTTTTCATCGTCATTCAAAAGATGTATTGTACTACTATTCACCAGAATTGGTTGTAATTGTGCCTTCACTGACCTTTTTGAGGTTTCTTTGATAACTATCAAGGTGCCACTCCTTACAGGTTGAACTTCTTCAATCACTTTGAATCTCAAATCCTCTTTCCTCAAGGGTTGAGAGGCATTGACCTATACTGGACTGTGTTCTACTGTCTTCTTCTTCTGAACAACAGTTGGAGTGCCCTTCCTCTGACTGATTTTCTATTTTTTCCCTTCTTCAATCAGTCTCGGAGTCTGTTGAGATTGCGGTTGCTTCTTTTCAAACTCCAATTTTCTTTTAATCTCAGTCTCTCTAGCCAGTTTGGCTGTATCTTCCCTTAAAATTGAGACTAAAGACCTTGTAGCCTGAGGTGGTCTTGTCTTAGAGTATTCTCCATGGTTCAGCTCTTTGGTTTTCTTCTCCTCTTACCGTCGTAGGGTTCGAACTTTGGGTGACCTTTTTACTTGTTTTGGTATTTCTGACAGAAGTGTCTCCCCCTTTCTCTTCAAGGATAACTTCTCTATATACCTCACCCGGCTTCCTTCTCTGTGAGAAATCATTTTATCTTTCATTGCTTCAACTGATGATTTCTTTTCTCTAATCATGAGCATTTTGTCACTAGGTTGAGATTTTGAACTTATCGTGGGAGTTCCCTTCTTGGAACGCTCCCCCTCAGTTCTTGCTATTTTGTTAGATTCTGCTTCTTCTTTGTCCATATTCTTCAAGCCCATTTTGCCAATTGTTACAGAGTTGATAATGCTCTTTTCATTCAGCTTCCATCTGTTTCCATTGTCAAGAAGAATTACAGAATCTCTGAATATCCTTGTCAGCAACATTCCATACGGGTAACTGTTCGAGTCTTTCTTCGTCTCTACCATATAATGAAAAATAAGAAATGATAAATCAACAGGTCGACGATTAAGTAGGTAGAATAGACATTGTTCATCCAACGTCGGCACCAAATGCCTTGATCCTGTTCTTGGCAGAATACAGTGGAAAAGAATTGAGTGTAAGACCCTAGCCTTCGACACCAAACTTGAGGCCTTCTTCTCCTTTGGATCGTTGTTTCCATACAACTTTCGATTGATTTCATTTTCCCTCACGTTAGCCTATGTCATCTATCTAGCTTTTTTGTGAGCTTCTCTCCAGTAGATGGACACTCAGTGACCGATCGACTCCATTGTCACTATGATGGACAGTTTATCTACTGTTGATACAATAGTATTGTCTACCATCTTCATATTCTTCCAGAAATCATAAACTTCATTCTGATATATAGTCTCTCGAACTTGAAAGAACTTCCTCCACCCAATTGCAACTATCTCCGGTTCAATGTCCATGTTGTCCTTCCTCAAAGACTCAAAATCAACATGTCTTCCGTAAATCATCGCTGGCTCCATTTGCTTCTATGGTTGGTAAAGAACTGAATACACAAATTTCTTCTACAAAAGATAAGGTTGGTTACTGAGGTTGAGAGAACAGAGTAATGAAGAGCTTTTGTTGAGGGTTCTTCAAAGGTCGATATCAGGGTATATCAAGAGTGTTCTAGAATAGGTGATGTTCTCAAGACTATGAGAATTTTTCCCTCCAAAAATTTATTGTGACAGAAGTTACCAGCTGTAACTCACTGTTACTGACGCCGTTAACTCCTACGACCTTTTAACTGGGTTGTGACGT
This sequence comes from Erythroxylum tenue, assembly GCA_027568955.1. Lineage (NCBI taxonomy): Eukaryota > Viridiplantae > Streptophyta > Magnoliopsida > Malpighiales > Erythroxylaceae > Erythroxylum > Erythroxylum tenue. The sequence goes on from JAOSBM010000006.1 coordinate 8,090,699, forward strand.
GTCAGACGGTTGGTCACATAACATAACCATGTTAAGGTTCTGTCTGATTTCCTTGAACCGTTCTTCACTTAATGGCTTAGTGAAGATGTCCGCCCATTGATAACTTGTCTCAACAAATTGAAGACTTACGATCTTTCTTTGAACGTAGTCTCGTAAGAAATGGTGTCTGACTTCGATATGTTTAACTCTTGAATGTTGAATTGGGTTCTTTAACAAGTTGATGGCACTCGTATTGTCACAAAAGATTGGGATCTCCTCCTCTTGTACTGAGTAATCTTTTAGCTGGTACTTGATCCACAACGTTTGTGAACAGCAGCTTGCGGCAGACATATACTCGACTTCCGTAGTTGATAGGGCAATTGAACTTTGTCTCTTGCTTGACCAGGAAACTAACTTGATTTGTACCTTCGTGTACGATGGATAACGTATCCCATATCTCCTTCGCAGTATCGCATCCGTGGACTTTATCGTACTCACTTCTGCTTAAGGCATAACTCAAAAATAACTTTTCCTTCGAGTTTAGTTGAAATCTCACCTTTTAATCAACAGACCATCTGATTCGTGGAATAGGATTTCCTTCTTCATCTACCGGTGTGTACAGTCCATTTTCTATTATGTCCCAAAGGTCAATATAAGTAGATTCGATAAAAAGCCGCATTCTATCTTTCTAGTAGTGATAGTCCTCTCCGTTAAACATAGGAGGTCTAGTGACTGAGGCACCTTCAACTTTGTATATATGTGATTCTGCCATGAATCTATATCCACACTTTGTTACAGTGATCCTTGGACACCAAGCTCTGATACCAATTGAAGTGAATTACACGTTAATACAAGATTTAATAAACGATATACAAACGCACAAGAAGGTGGGTTGAATTGCGTATTTCTTTTCGTTGATCCCCTTTTTAACAATTTACTTCAAAAAAACTTGTTCTTTCCTCAAACTATTGAAAATCAATATTGTAAACTATTTTCTAAATTCTCGTACGAAAATAGTAAGATTGAAAATTCAAGGTTAAGAGAGAGTTGAGAGTTGAGAGATTCTTGACACAGTAGATTTATACTGGTTCACCCCAAACCATGGGCTACGTCCAGTCCTCAGAAATCTTTTCTGAGATTTCATTATACTTCTCAACGTTACAAGTATTCTTTGATTCCGAGCCTCTTAAGGTCTCTTACAACAAGTATTCTTTCACACTTAGCCTCTTCAGGCTATCTGCTCTTCTTTCAATTGAAAGATGTTTTGAGCTTTGTTACAGATAAAGATAGCTCTAAGTTTTTCGCACAATAAGATTTTTCAAATCACTAAGCTTTTCAAAAATGCTAATCTTCTACATTCTTCGACTTCTACTCGTATTTATAGCCTTCGTCTCCAATCGCTTCTTGTTAACTGCTTCTTTCTTCTTATTTCTTGACCTTTCAATATTCAGTTATTCAGTTGAGTTATGTAACTAACTCAAGCTGATAAGTCATCTGACGTGATATTGATTCTTCCGTCTCACTTTTTTCCGTCTGATATTTTTCTTGCGCTTCTGTCTTATTTTCTTCCGTCTAATTTTTAGTTTGCGCCTTCCGTCTCACTTTTGGTGTGCGCCTTCCGTCTCACTTTCGGTGTGCACCTTCCGTCTCACTTTTTATCGTCTCATTTTTGCTTTGCACTTCTGTCTGATTTTCTATCGTCTGGCTTTTGTTTTCGTGCTTCTGTCTGATTTTTATCATTTGACTCCTATCTTCTCTCTTTCATCTGATTTTTATCGTCTGACTTGTAGCTTCTCTCTTTCGTATGATTATTGGCTTTGCTCCTTCCGTCTCATATTCTTCTGCTTCCATCTTACTTTCTTCTTTCACTATTATTTGTTCTTCATCAAAATCATTTACGTAAAGTCATTTTGACATCACAATTTTGGTAGGTACAATATGATTCAGGACATAATCATAAGAATGGATTGTCGTTTATCAATTGATCAAAAAAAATTAAGAATGGTGTGAGACTTTAAGCTTCATGATTTGATTGGATTACGCTCACGTTTGTATGACAAGCAATAACAAAAATACGCTCACGTTTTATGGTTCAAGGGTTGGACTCCGGAAATGGGGCCCAACAATAACATTTAGGTTAATAGACTTTTCATATAGTCATCTTAAAGACAAATAAGAAGAGTCCCATGTAATGGATTCTTTATGATTGATTAAATGAAGAAATGATGCATTGGATGGAAGACTCTTTTTTCCTTTATGGTTAATCGAAACTGGGAGAGGGTAAGAAGGTGTTCTTACAATTTTATGACTCTCTCTCCTATCTTGCATGAAAAAGTCGAAAATTACATGAGAAGTGTCTCAATGTTTCCTTCTTTCTTCTAAGACAATACTCCTCCAAAGTGTTTCTTCTCCTTTCCCACCAAAGGATTTTGTTAACCAAGTTGTCCTAGGAGAACAAGAGGTAAATCAAATTGGTTAAGGATACAACAACAAGGAGAAGATAGATTGATAAAGGAAAAGATTCAAATGCAAAGGTTTTGGATACAAGAAGAAGGAAAGGATAGCGCAGCGAGAAATTAAAGCTGTAGTAAAGGAGTCGGTAATACTCCTCATCTTGTTTATGTTTATTATTATCCTTATTCCATATCATGTATGGATTGGCATGATGATTTGGATATATTGCTTCTGCTGGAAATATGATTTCTAAAAAGTTTTGAAATCTACCGGTTCTCCAAATATAGCATGCTTTCTTTTTCCGATCCAACCTTACCAATGGAGGAACTTGTTAGTTCTCTTTTCACTTACAAAATGAGACTTAAGGAAGCATAATAAGAAAAAAAAAATGAGTCCTAAAAGGAAGAACTTAGCATTGAAGGGTTCAAAAGAGGAGCCAAGTGAAGAGGGAGAAGCAAGGCATTACTCTTATCACTGGAAGGTTTGAGAAATTTCCGAGAAAGAATTTATTTAAGAGAAATAGTTTCAAGTACAGTAAAGTAGATACTAAACACAAATAAACTAATATCATTGACTTTGAATATGGGAAACCTAATCACACAAAGTCCAATATCATCTCCTTAAAGGTAATTATAAGTATGAAAGAAATGGGAAAAAGAGGAACAAAAATAAAATGAACTTCAATTCTCAACTTGGGATGATACAAGTGATTTCGAAAGTGAGAATTCAAAAGGAGAATTAGCCCATATATGCTTCATGGGTAATGATGATGATAAAGTACCCTCCAACTTTAAATCATGTAAGTGATGTTGATTTTTTATATGATGAGCTAGTTAAAAGTCTTGAGATAATGACTATGAAAAAGGAAGAAACTATGAAAAAGGAAGAAACTATCTTCCAAACTCAAAGAGTCTAAAATGCATTTAAATATAAGCATGAGTGAAAGTGAAAAGATTAAAAGTTATTTGACATCAAAGTATCTAAGAGTGTTTCCGTTATTGATAATCATAATCTATATGCATTAAAGCATGAGAATTGGACATTGAAAAAGGATTTCAATTCACTTATAGACATTTTGATCAAATTCATCAAGGATGTGAGAAAATAGAAAGCATAAATGTAAGTTCTATATTTCAAACATTAACTCAGAAAAGTTTGATTCTAAAGTGGATGAATGAATTTTTCTAACTTGTTACTTATCTAGTAAAGAATATACAGTTTTTAATAAGGAGAAACTTGTCATGTAAAAATATATAAATAATGTTTTAGATGAATTTAACCCATTTCTCTTAAGAAAATTATTGAATATGATAATATATAAATGTCTAAGACATCTCACATAAGTCAAGTGAGTATAGTTTTCAACCAAGTAAGGGAGATAAGAAGGATGGGGATCTTCCAAGAGATTGGAAATTCAAGAAGAATAATCCTTCAAAAGAAATCATAGGTGATGTTGAACAATGGGAAATTACTAGATTACATCTTAGAGATATATTTCAGGTTGATTTTATTTCTTAAAATTGAAGGTATGACTATGAAAGAAGCTCTTAGCGATAAGATTTGGTTTCTTATTATAAATGAAGAGTTAAACCAATTTGGAAGAATTAATGTGTGGACTTTAGTACTTAAACTTATCCACGACCAAATCATAAGTCTAGGTACTAGAATTATTTATGATTTTTATTGATAATCAAGAGGAGGCCATATGTTTTGAGGAAAATTTTGTATTGTAAGCTAAATTGAAACTTATATTTACATCATACATAAAATTTTAATGATGTTAAAAGTGAAATTTAACTGGTTTTATTAAAAGAATATATTAATAAACCTCCTAATTTTAAAATTTATGATGCACCTAACCATGTTTATATACTCTCCAAAACTTTATATGCTTTGAAATATGACCTTAGAACTTAGTATGATAGGTTAAGTGCATTGCTTTTGAAAAATGATTTTACAAAAGGTAAGGTTGACACAACTCTTTCTATTAAAAAGAATAAGCATAACATTCTAATTAATCAAATATATATTGATGATATTATTTTTCTAGCAACTAATGAAAGCTTGTACAAAAAAATTGTTAAGTCTATAATTAGAAAATTTGAGACAAGCATAATAAGAAAGCTTAACGTCTTTCTTAGGTTTCAAATCGAGCAAATGAACAAAGAAATCTTCATTAATCAAGCAAAGTATACCAAGAAGCTACTTAAATTCTTTGGACTGGATCATGACAAGCATTAGGGACACCCATAAGTATTATAACTAAGTTGAACAAGGATGAAGATGACAAATTGTTTTATGTAAAGTTCTATCGAGGTATGATTGGAAGTTTAATCTACCTTAACATAAGTAAGTTGGATGTTATGTTTAGTGTATTTTTTTGTGCCATATTTCAATCAAATCCTAGGGTGTCTCGTATTTTAATAGTTAATCCCATACTTAAATACTTGTGTGATACCATATCATTAGGACATTAATATCTTAAAGACACATTATTTGGTTCAATTGGCTATTCGAATGTGAATCATGTTGTTGGTCTTTTGGATAGAAAAAACACATTCAATACTTGTCAATTTTGAGTCAATGAATTAGTTTATAGTTTAGTAAGAAATAAAATTTGATAGCCTTATTAACTGTGGAGGTTGAATATGTGGCAATCAGTAGTGTTGCACTTAAATTCATTGGATTAGACAATAACTTATAGACTATGAAAGGAACTTTATAAAGATACCTATTAGGTATGATAACACAAATGCCATTTGCCTCATAAAGTACCCTATTTAATACTTTAAGACCAAGCACATAGAAATTAAAGATCACTTCATTAAAGCTCATATGAAAAATATGGATATTGAACTAAAATTTATTGATACACTACATCAATTGGTCGATATATTCACTAATAAATAAGTGAGGAAATATTTTTCACAATTATGAGATAATTGGGCGTGGTTTATGGGAACTCCATTTCATTAGGATTTTCCTTGGAGCTTAAATTTGCTTAGGATTTCATTTTTTAATTCGTATACAATCATTGTTTTGATATTAATTTAAAGGATTTTTGGACCGAAATATATAATTTTAGGTTATGGTTATTGATTGATATAGAGGAATGGTTAATCAATGTCTTTAGAATTTCATAAAGTTTAGTGTATTATCAATTTGTAAGTTTGGTCGATGTAGTGGTTACTTCATATTGGTCAACTAATATATCATTCTTTTAAACAAACCTTGTATTAGTGAATTTCATTGATGTTTGATCAATTTTATTAGTCTTTGAATATTATTAAGTGCTTGACTAGTTTAATTGTTTTTTAAAAAAATTTCTTACCTTACTACCTCTTTCATATTGGTCAACCAATATTGTTAAATGCTTGACTATTATAATCATTTTAAAACATTTTCCTTGTCATATTAACTCTTTCACTATTAAAACGAAATCATAGGAAGAACAAAAAGGGGGGAAAGAAAATAAGGGGGCGGTAAACGAAAATTGTCGTTTTTGATTTTTTATTTTTGGTTTTTTTAATTAATTAATTGATGGAAAAAGAAAATAAAAGTCAGCATGACAGAAAATAACAATAAAGATAAAAAAATAACAATAACAATAAAAATAAATTGAAATTGAAATTGAAATTCCTAACTAAATAATGAAAATAAAACTATTAAGGAAATAACAATGACAAACCTGAATAATTTACGGGTTGCCCCGAACATGCTTCTTTACAGTTGTTAGCTGGACCTATGTCATTACTTACCGACTTAGAGATAGGTTGGTGGTACCAACCCTATTTCTTCAACCTGTTTAATTAGTGAATTTTCATAGTATGGCTTGAGGCGGTATCCATTGACTTTAAATACTTTAGAAGTATCGACGCTCTGAATTTCTACCGCATCATGAGGAAAAACGTTAGTAACAATAAATGGGCCAAGCCAACGAGATCGTAATTTTCCTGAAAATAACTTAAGCTTTGAATGATAAAGAAGAACTTTTTGGCCAATGGGAAACTGTTTCCTAGAAATCATTCTATCATGAAAAGCCTTAGTTTTGTCCTTGTAAATTTTCGAATTTTCATACGTCTCATTACGAATCTCTTCTAATTCTTGCAATTGCAACTTGCTACTAGTACTTACCTC
>JAOSBM010000006.1:8097368-8117810 GCA_027568955.1 Erythroxylum tenue
GACCAGATATATAATGCTCATACAGATAAAACCAAACTCTTTTGTTTTATTAATAATAAATATTTTCATTACAAAACAGTAACTGAAGAAGATAATGTTACATGTAAATAGACTTGCTTTCCAGGGCATTATATTTACATAACTCCAACAACTTTTCCTTCATTGCTTCCAAAGGCTTCGATGTTATCTCCTCTCTTGTATGGTTCGTCCATAAGATTTTAACAATCTTGTTTCTCAAGACTTGTTCCTTCAAATCTAGAATCTCCATTGGTTGTTCTTTATATGTCAAATGCTCCCTTAATTGAACCTCTGAAGGTTGAACTATGTGTGAAGGATCCGATCGGTATTTTCTCAACATTAATACATGAAAGGCATTGTGAATCTTAGATAATTCAGGTGGCAAAGCTAAGTTGTAGGCTAAAGGCTCAATCTTTTCAATAATCTTATAAAGGCCTACGAATCTTGGACTGAGCTTGCCCTTCTTACCAAATCTTGAAACTCCTTTCCATGGAGAGGCTCTAAGAAGCACTTTGTCTCCAACTTCAAATTCCATCTCCCTTCTATGTGCATTCATATAGCTCTTCATTCTGTCTTGAGCTGCTTTGAGTCTCTGTTTTACCAATTTAACCTTGTCAATCATGACTTGCACTAACTCAGGCCCTAAAAGCCTCCTTTCACCTTCCTCATCCCAGTAAATAGGAGTTCTGCACCTCCTATTGTACAAAGCTTCATAAGGTGCCATTTGAATTCTTGAGTGATAGGAATTATTGTAAGCGAACTCAATTAAAGGCAGATGATCATCCCATGAGCCTTTGAAATCCATAAGATAAGCTCTCAACATTGCCTCCAATTTTGGTATTGTCCTCTCGGATTGACCATCAGTTTGTGGATGGAAGGATGTACTAAAATGTAACTTAGTTCCCAAAGCCTCTTGTAAGCTTACCCAGAATCTGGAAGTGAACCTGGGATCTCTATCTGAGACTATAGAACTTGGAATCCCATGAAGCCTAATTATCTCATCTATGTATTTCTTGGCCAAAGCATTCAAAGAATCTGTCTGTTTAATTGGCAAGAAATGTGCTGACTTAGTTAGCCTATCAACAATCACCCATATTGCATCATGCTTCCTGCTAGTTCTTGGCAATCCCATCATGAAATCCATCGTAATCTTTTCCTACTTCCATTCAAGAATCGACAAAGGTTTAAATTTGCCAGTAGGTGCTTGATGTTCTACTTTAACTTGCTGACATACTGAGCATTTTCTAGCATACTCTACAACATATTTCTTCATTCCTCTCCACCAAAAGTGCTCTTTCAAATCTCGATACATCCTCGTACTTCCTTGGTGCATTGCATAGAGCATTGTGTGCCTTATCAAGAATTTCATCTTTCAACTCTAACATATCTGGAATACACAATCTGTTACCTACCACCATCAATCCATCTTCTCTTATCATTATTTATGAAGGTTTACTACTTTTAATCTCTTCTCTGAGCATTCTCAAATGCTCATCTTGCTCCTGCAATTCCTTAATCTTCTCATTCAACACTGGTCTTACTATAAAATTAGCCAATATACAATCAGATTCAACTTGCCTCAAAGTCACATTAAGTCTGGCTAATTCCTTCAACAAAGGAAGATATATTGTCTCCACATATGGCATAGTAGATTTTTTGCTCGGTGCATCCACTACTACATTGGCTTTCCCCGGGTGGTAATCTATCATCAAGTCATAATTCTTTAGTAGTTCCAACCACCTTCTTTGCCTTAGATTTAACTCCTTTTGGCTCATCAAATACTTAAGACTCTTGTGGTTTGTAAATACCCTAGTGGTGACTCCATATAAGTATTGTCTCCATATTTTCAACACAAAGATTATGGCAGCTAACTCTAAGTCATGTGTAGGATAATTCATCTCATAGGGTTTTAATTGTCTAGAAGCATAGGCAATCACTTTTTCTCTTTGCATCAACACACACCCCAATCCTTGAGGCATCACTATACACTATATACCCCTCACTGCTAGAAGGCAAGGTCAAAATTGATGCAGTTGTGAGCCTATTCTTCAATTCCTCAAAAATTTTCTGGCCCTCCTTTGTCCACACAAATTTTTTATTCTTCCTTAATAACTTGGTCATTGGAGCAACTATCATAGAGAATCCTTCAACAAACCTCCTATAATATCCTGCCAGGCCTAAAAAACTTCTCACTTCTGCTATATTCTTAGGTGCTTCCCATTTCACCACAACTTCTATTTTTCTCAGATCCATATGTACTATTTTCTTTGAAATTACATGTCAAAGGAACACCACTTCCCTTAGCCAAAATTCACATTTATCGCATTTAGCATACAACTATTTCTTCCTCAGTATCTCTAAAGCAATTCGTAAATGTTCCTCATGCTCCTTGTCACTCTTAGAATAAACCAAGATATCAACAATAAAGACAATGATAAATCGGTCTAAGAAAGGCTTGAAGACTATATTCATTAAGTCCATGAAGGCTGCAGAGGTATTCGCTAATCCAAAGGGCATGATTAAGAACTCAAAATGCCCATACTACGTTCTAAAAGCAATCTTTGACACATCGAACTCTCTTATCCTCAACCGATGGTAACCTAACCTTAAGTCTATCTTGGAGAAGACTTTTGCCCTTTGCAATTGATCAAACAAATCATCTATGTGTGGGAGCGGATATCTGTTCTTGATAGTGACTTGATTAAGCTTTCGATAGTCCACACACATTCTCAACGATCCATCTTTCTTCTTCACAAAAAGGACTGGAGCTCTCCAAGGTGAAGAGCTGGGCCTAATATACCCTTTCTCCAACAACTCTTCTCACTGCTCTTTAAGCTCCTTCAATTCTGCTGGAGCCATTCTATATGGTAGAGTTGAGATCGGTGCAATACTTAGAAGAAGCTCGATGGGAAACTCAATTTCCCTAAGGGGTGGTAGTTCTGGTAATTCTTCGGGAAAGACATCCGGGAATTGCATGACTACAGGAATATTTTCTAACTTCCCTCTATCAAGCTTCGTGTCTACCGCATATACTAAAAATGTTTCACACCCTTTCCTCATCATTTTCTCTGCTGTCAAAGCCGAAATAACTCTAGGCGGGTTTCCTTTCCTGTCTCCCATAAACACCACCTTTCTACTGTTGTCCAACTCGAGCACCATTGTCTTCTGTTTGCAATCTAGATTGACATTGTACTTTTCTAACATATCCATACCCAAAATCACATCTAATCCCCCATCTTTAATGGCAATAGATCGACCACTGATTGTTCTCCACCAATAAAGATTTCACATTCTCTATAAACTTGACTAATAATAATATACTGGCCGATTGGAGTACTAACCATCAAAGGAGTATCCAGCGGGCTCAAATCTCTACCATGCACAGCTCTACTTGATGAAATAAACGAATGGGTAGACCCCAAATCAATCAAACAATAACATCATCATCAAATAGTTGAACTGTACCAGTCCTAACTTCTGGAGTGGTTTCTGCGTCCTCCCTCGTCATTGCAAACACTCTAGCTAGTGCTTGCCCCCCGGGTTTTCCTAAAGGATTCACTTTCTTGGCTGCCTTAGAACTACCCACTTCAGTTGGAGTTTTGTGTCCCACAGTCTCAGCCCTTTTCAAAGCTTGCATCTGAGTTCTCTCCTGTCTTACATACTACGAGCACTCTCTAGCCATATGTCCCTTTTCCCTACAGTTAAAGCAAGCTCCTGTCAGCCTATGGCACTCCCCTTTATGGAACTTGCCAAAATGGTCACACTTAGGAATGGATGACTAATGCCCCTCTCCCTTCTACTGCTTCTAGCCGTTGAGGCTTGATGAGAGACATTTCTCACCTGTTTGGACCTACTTAAACGACTGTTCCTCTCCTCAGACTATGTAGGGAAAGTCCTGGCACTCCTCTCTGACATAGGAGTACCACCTCCCCTCTTGAACTATTCTCTCCCTTTCCTCTTTCTATTTAGGACGCTCTTTATGTTCCCCACATTCTCAACCCTTAGCATTGCTTCAACCAGCTGTTGAAAGTCACAGAAATTTTGCACCACCACTTTTTCTTTGATGGCCAAATGCAATCCCAATTCAAACCTAAGACACTTAGCTGCCTCACTCATCATCATCTCAGCTGCGTATCAGGACAGTTGTGTGAATCTGCGCTCATACTCGCTCACTTTCATCTCCCTCTAAGCGAGACTCAGAAATTCCCTTTTCTTCTACTGGATATATACCTCAGACAGATACGTCTGCTTATAAGCAGCTAGGAAGTCCTTCTATGCCAACATTGACGGTTTCATCTGACTCCCTGGTACACTTTCCTACCAATGCATAGCATCCCTCTGTAGCAAGCTAGCACATATTCAACCTTCTCATTATCTTCACAGTCTATTTGCTCCAATACCCTTTTCGTCTTCCTCAACCAGGTTTCTGCTTCTTCCGGATCGGTTGTCCCAAAGAAATCCACTGCCCCATACTTCCTCAACTTATCAAACTGCTTCCCCTTCTTAGCTAGGGCCGGAGCAAAATATTGTGGCATCTAACCCATGGCCTAAACAAGTAATTGAGCAAAGGACTGGAACAATTGAAGATCTAATAGAGTAGGCACTTGCTCCTGTGGGAGAGGATACTACTGTGTCTGTGATCGAGAGGGCCCACTACCATGCTCTACAGAAGGCTCAGCATTTCCTGGGGCTCTAGACTCATCAGTACCCTCCTCTCTTGGAGGAGAGTCAGGTGCAATTGATCCTTATAGAACTCCATGTGTTCTTCTACGAGGTGGCAACTTTCTCCTTCAATTAAAACACTAACGATTAGCGTACATTTCATTTTAATCTTATTTCCTACATGTATGCATATTATGCATGTCACTATGCAATCGATCAATTCACAATGTAAACAATTTATCACACCTCATAGTAAGGCATACTATTATGCATTCTAAGCCTAGGAATCCAATGAAGCCTAAGCTCTGATACTAAACAATGTTGGGCCTGGGTCCCGTTACCTATCTCGAGGTGACCACTCGAGGTGGTCAGGTAAGGATCATATGAAAAGAAAGTGAAAACTTTAATTTAAGGAAGATTTTAGCATCAACATTTGGTGGGTTCGCCGCGACAAAGATATGGAAATAATTCTAAGGACCTTTTGAGAGAAGTTCTCCGCGGAGAAGTCTCAAGGTCAAGTAACCGCACCATTCGGGACAAATACTTTGTGGTGAAAATTTGGCTTTGCCGCGGCAAAGTTACGATAAATTAAGTAGAATTACCCTTCGGGACAGGTTTGCCGCGGCGAAACCTTCACCTGCGAACCCAGAAACCCAACATTTAACACAAAATTCTGCACACATACACTTACAATTTCCACAACTATCATAACTAAACTATAAGATAAACATAAACATGCATAAAAGGAACTTCTTCAATCCTCATTCTTATTACTAGAACAAAATAAAGTTTGAACAAGCTTTAGTTGCATATCACCAACTACATCATTAGCTTAATACAAAAATATAAAGGATGCTCATGTTTGATATGTTGCTAAAGCTACCTAAAAGTAATCAAACTAACTTAGTTACTAAATGTAGCTATCTCGGAGTTTTCAAATGCCTTGCAAGGATCAAAGATCTTCTCGTTCTGCACCTAAGGAGAAAATAGTGGGTTGAGCCACAAAGCTCAGTGGCTAATATATTTATAGCCATTTGGTACGAGCCACACAATCAAATATATATATAATTACACATACATCCATACCTCATCTTATTCTAGCAATTCAATCATTAACCATTCCAGCTCAACTCATACTTAAGGAAGTTAACCCTTAACACATGACATGAACATTTAACCATCAAACATAACACTCAAATGCATCACACTTGGAAATTCAAAGATGAAATGTACAAACAAATGGATTGAGAGTTCCATGGATCAAAATGGTGAAACCGAAGTTTACACCATGAACAAAATGAGTTCGTTCTTAGGATCTCATATGCCACAAGCGGGCAGCTGGGAGAAGACTATAGGTCAACGTGCACGTGACTAACGAAATGGTTTTCTCTCTTGCCCAAACACAAGAAAATATTCATGCTCAATTCAATTCATCACATATTCACTTTTTCATGTTTTTCAAGCTATTTCCTCTTTTAATTATACAAAATGTCATAACATCACTTATGACATAACATGGTAACAATCATAATGCATATTTAGCAATCACAACAATTCGAATTCAAACAGTTAGGCATACACATACACAAGTAAGCAATTTTGCCTAATTATACAATAACCATAAATACATTACCCACGTAATTTTCTTAAAAATCTAAGTTCAATTGTGCCCTTCCTCTTGCTCTTGGATAGGGTTTTCTTGGTTTCCTAACACAAACCAATGTTCTCATTCAATCCAAATTCAAATGTAAATTCATAAAACTTCAATAATTAAAATAGAAAAATTAAGCTCTAACTTAACCTACCCATAGTTCATCTAGGTTAGAAAAACCAAAACCTAGTTTAGAAATCCATGAAAAATCAAAATGGTTTCTTCTTTCTCTTTTTTCTTCCAACACAATGCCTATTCTCTCTCTAATCCCTTCATTCTCAACACAAGCCCATTTCTCTAATTCTTTCTCTAATAAATCAAGAGGAAAAGATGAACTTACCTTAAACCTAGCCCAAATCTCTTCTTTCTTCTTCCTTCCTAGATCCCAAGTTCTCTTCTTCTTCTTTCTTTCTTCTTTACGTTTTTTTATCTCTTCCTTTAGCTTCACATGACTCTCTCTTCTCTTTTTTCTTATTCAAGACAACAATTTGTCTTGATCTTCCAAAAATACCCCTCTTCTTTGTTTGTTCTTCCAATTTTACCCTTCTTTCATTTAATCTAAAGACTAATTACTCCTTAGTCTATTTAAATCGAACACCTTAACTGTACTCTAATTTAATCCTAATATTTCCATTCTAATTTCTACTTGCTACTTACACTCACTAATAAAATAAATTATAATAAAATAAAATAAACAAACAAATCATAAATAAATAATAAAAATTTAAAAAAATTCAGGGTCCAATATTTATCTCCTCTTCGAATCATCATTTATTTCATCTTACATATGTATATTCGCAATCAATTCAAAATTTTAGGAGCATAACTTCCATGAAGCTCTAACCTCAATGCCACTAATATAATCTTATGCTAAATCATAACTCTTATCACATTTATCAAACAATCATTTCAAGTCCAAGTTCAACCTCTCAAGGTCATAGAAAATTTTATTTTCTTTCAACTTGACTTCCACACTTTAAATTTCTTCTTTCGAATTTATATCTCAACTTTCTTCAATTAGTCCACAGCAATGTATTCACATCCATATCATATTTGAGGATATATCACCACAGTACAATATTGGTGTCATATTCAATAATACATCCACTAATACAAATACGTTGAATCTTTATCTGTCATATCTAACCATATACTATTTCTCATTTCTGAATATCCATAACCTTTCCTTTTCCTACATTTTGATAGAGCATCATTCTTCTCATTATTTCTATAAACTAAAACTCTTAACAAATGCTCATGCGTGTGATTCATGTAAATGCGACTCAGACCAGGGATCAGTTGCTACTGCCTGCTCTGACATGGCTAAAATGCATATACCTGACACATATTTCAAAAAATGACCATGTAAGATACTAAATCTGGGCTCTGATACTAACTCTATAGCATCCCGCTCTCATAGAACACATACCCGACGGTATTCGAGAACTTACTCTACGAGAGTGGCATTCTAGAACAGCTCAACAATCGAAACTTGTTACAAATTTTTTTAAACATCACATGCATATTTAGGAAATCAGTAAACAAATTGGGCACTTTATTCATAAACATTTTCATTCACAAGTGTTACTACACTCATTGATCAATGTCATTTACAAACATTTCCAATTTGGAAAGTCATTACAAAACAGATTTTTTTTAGATACATGTGGTACAATAATTGCAGAATACACAATTTGATACAAAAATAAAGAAATACAAATGCAGGCGTGAGCTAATCCCGACCTCTATCTCTTACTCGAATACAGTGGCTAGACTCCAATTTGTCTAACTGGTGATCTTCTTTAAACCTGAAAAATGCTGCAAATTTTGGGTTAAGTTTTGCGAAATCAGTGAGTGAACCATCCTCGATGGTTCACTCAATCGCATAACACGTCAATTCATATAATCATATAATTCACATCACTTCATCAATTCAACATGTTGAGTCACATATATTTCATATTCACTTAAATCATATTTCATATTCAAAAATCACTCAAACTATTTAAACCATATATATCAGATGCATATGCAGTGCTCATGAGACTCACTTTCAATTATTACTTTGTTGTGACTGAGTTCCTTTTTACTGGCCCATATTTCTTATGGATACCGGGCTTGTTTCAGATAATGTCCCATATCCCTTGTGGATATCAGGTGCATTAACCACTGAGCCAAAGGCTCTTATCATATTCTGAGCTTTAAACTCTTTTTCGGTGGCTACTCCGGTCACAACAACCTTTATGTTGTCATGCATTCATGTGATGGAATGTATCACATTCACATATTTTCAATCAATCACATGTTTTCAATTTCACATCCACATTCACATTTATCATCAGATCTTAGTCCGACATTCAACAAAAATGTTGAGTAATCTCTTATTACGTCAAATTCACATTCAATGAACGCTTCCAATATGTATTTCATGCATCAAACGTCTCAGACATTCAATTTCTGGAATCAATGCAATCGTAGTATGCTCCAGATTTGCATTAGTTTCCATGATCTGGAAACGTCTGGATGCGGACGTTTTATCCTGCATATCAACATTATGCAATACACACATTGCACATATATTATTAATTACACAATTGCATAAACATTCAATTATACATAAATGTATATGTTTCATGTATATTGTATGCTCAATTTGACTATTCTATGTATGTTTCTGTTGAACCCTGAAATTTTTATAAATTATTTATTATTTGTTATTTATGATTTGTTTGTTTAAGTTATTTTATTTTTAGAATTGAGCCTTTAATTTAGTGATCATAAGTAGTAGTTTGAAATTAGAATAGAAAAGGTAGAATTAAATCAGTGTGAGTTGTGATTCGACAATTTCGCTGTGGCGAGGTCGGACTTTCGTCACGGCGAGATCTCGAGACTTCATCGCGGCAAAGCCAGATGTTCGTCACGGTGAACCTCTTCGGAAGGGTAAAAATTGAAAGAATCAAAAGAAGGGGAAAATGAGCATTTTATTAAATGATAAGGGAATAATTGGAAGAACAAGGATAAAAATGGTCTTGAATTAAGAAGAAGAAAAGAGAGAGTCGTGAGAAGAAAATTAGAGAAGAAGAAAAACCGAAGAGAAGAAAAAAGAGAAGAGAAGGAGAAAAATCATGGAGAAAAGGGAGAAGAAGGAAGAGGATTAACTTGTTAGAGGTATGTTTATCATCTTTCTTCTTGCCTAGATACAAAAAGGGATTAAAAGAAGACTAGGGTTTATGTTGGGAATGAAGGGAGAAACAAGAGAAAGAACCATTTTGATATTTATGGATTTCTAAGCTAGGGTTTTATTTTTTTTTTAGCTTAGATGAACTATGGGTAGGTTAGGTTTAAGTTCAATTTTAGCATTTTTTATTATTAAAATTTTATGAATTTTCATTGAATTTGGATTGAATGAGAAAATTGTTCATTTTAGGGAATCAAGTAAACCTTACCAAAGAGCAAGAGGAAAGGTAAGCTTGACTTGAATTGTTGCAAGGAAATTAGGTGGGTAATGTATTTATCGTTATTGTGTGATTAGGCAAATTCTTGCCTATGTGTGTGTATTTCTAAATTGCATGAATTTTGAATTGTTGTGAAGATTTGACAATGTATGATGATTTGTGATTATGTTATACCTTGAAAGAGGTTATAACTTTTTGTCTAAATGAAAAGAAGAAAAAACATGAAAGCATGATGAAATGATTTGAGCATGAATACATGCTTTTGTTTGGGCAAGAGTGGAATCATTTCGTTCGTCACGTGTACGTTGACATGAGCCTTCTCCTAGCTACTCACTTGTGACATATGAGCTCCGAAAAGTGGACTCGTTTTGTTCATGGTGTAAACTTCGGTTTCTCTATTTTGTACCCATGGGACCCCTCGAGCTATTTGTTGTGCATTGCATCTTTGAATTTTCAAGTATGATGCATTTGAGTGATTTGTTTTATGGCTAAAGTCTATGTTATGTGTTATACACTAACTTTCTTAATTATGAGTTTTGAGCTAAATCGATTAATGCTTGAATTGCTAGCTATATATACATATACGTATTTTTGAATTTGTGGTTAATTACTGATGGCTATAAATATATTAGCCACTGAGATGTGTAGCTCAACCCATTATTTCTCCACTCCTCAGGTGCCGAACAAGACAATAGTTGAACCTTGCAAGGCATCGAAAACTCCAAGATAGCTAGACATCTTTTGAACTAATTTAGTGACTTTTTGATAGTTTTATAGGCATATCAAATATTGAGCATCCTTTTGTATTTTGTTTAAGTTAGTGATGTGTATGTTGATATGATATGTAACTAAGCTTGTTAAAACTCTCTTTTTTTTATGGCAATGAGAATGAGCATTGGAGAAGTTTCTTTTATGTATGTTTATGCTTATCTTGTGATTGAGTTGTGAATGGTTGATGCTGGAATTAGAAGTGTATGTTAGTGTGTTATTTATGGAAATTGTGTATGTTCAAATTAGTGTAAATGTTGGGATTATGGGTTTCGGATCTGAAGGTTTCGCCGCGGCGAACCTTTCTTTTTGTAACTTCGCCCCGAAGAAGTTTAAAACTTTCGCTACGGCGTGACCTTGAGACTTCACTGTGGCGAACTTCTCTCGAAAGGTCCATGAAAATGACTTCAAGCATTTCGCCGCAATGATCATATAGTTTGCCGCGGTGAACCCGCCACAGTATGTGCTACCATTCTTATTGAAAATTGAATTCTTTTGACCCTCCTCTCGCACGATCCTTACCCGATGGCCTCGAGTGGTCACCTAGGGATATGGAACGGGACCTGGGCCTAAAAATTTTCTTAATCACGTTTCTTGATCTGTCAAACCTTATCATTTGTATGTGTCTAACTTATTCTTAGGTTTACACCTCAAGAACACTTAGTTAATCTAATATCATAATTCAATTACTCGTTATTTCTTTTCTAGCATTATATGCTCTCATAATATCAAATTCTCATTCACCTTTACTTAATACATATAGTTCATCTCTTTTAAATCACAACTACTATCATATGAACATCTTCATTCCCATTATACACATGCCTTTGGTACTTTGATATCAACAATTCATTCACTAAGTTATAACCTCAATTATCACTTCATACATATCACACTTTTAGTCACTTAATCTAAGCGTCATTATAGGTTTAATTCAAGCTCCATTCAAACCTAAATTAAGTCCAAACGGCCAGTGAAAGTCCATTGGGAGGACTTCATGTCCACTGGGTGGACCTTCTCAGGTTTTCCAGCTTTCCAGCTCCGCCCATGTCCGTTTGAAGGGACATCATGTCCGCTGGGCGGACCTTCGTGGGACACCTATAAAAGTGTGAAAAATTGACCCTTTGGACAGCAAAATCTCTCTGTGGGGTTTTCATAAGGTTGTATAACTCCAATTCCTTTTCAAAAGCATATTTAAATGAACTCAATCCGACGTCCACAGCAAAAGTTATGCCTCTTACCCAAAATCTATCCAATTGCATCCATATTTTCTTGATTTCTAACTCTTTACTTACTGCATTCAACACCTTATGCTTGGTCTATCATTTCTAGTTTAGTTACTCATCATTTCCCTATCATTCTTACCTCCATTTCAGCTCAATATCATCGATCAACAAATTATAGTCCATGGTTGATCATGAACACTAAAAACAGAACATACACATACATACATTCATCATCAACTTTCTGCACATGTTCAACTTCATTTCCACTTTCATTTCGCTTCTAACTATCACCTTAATTCTTCCCATTTCAAGACACCACATTACTCCCTTTCTTTATGTTGGACACTGCTTCCAGAGCCCAACTCTTGATCCATAAAATGTGAGCGTTTTTTAAGAAATCACCGTAACCATTATCGGTTCATCTTCTTGCTTCTACCTTAACTCTTGGCCCCTGCTTCCGGAGCCCAACTTTCGGAGCCATAAAACGTGAGCAAACACATTTCTTCAACTTCAGGACAACTTTTGGGAAAATTCAAATTAGAATTTCAATTTTACTTCTTCTGAACATTTGTTCCCCATTGTCATAAGTTTCTAATGACACCAAAATCATTCACTTTGGTTCAAAAATCTGAAAGTTATAGCCTAAATACTTTTGGACTGTTGTTAAATTGAAACCGTACACTATACTCAATTTCCATCTAGAAATTGATAGTCTTAAAGACTGAATTAAAATTTGATTCCTTCAAATAATTTGTATCTCTATGTCTATATTTTATTTATAAAAAAATTCTTCTCATTTGGATCTCTACAGATCAAGATATCATCAAAATACTGAATTATGTTCAATAAAATATCCAATTCATACTCTTTCAATTGATACCCCTAATTTGATTCAATCAATCTTTTTAAAATCAATATCAAAAGCTATAATTTTTCATGGAGAGATAGAGAAATGTCTTACAAATCTATTGGTTCAAAAATCAGGTCATTTGGAGGTCAGATACAAAGTTATGGTCAAAAGAGTAAAATATGTTCAGGTTTGGGGGGACTGTCAAGTCCGCAGAATCGTGTTCGCGACTTGTCGCGATCTGCTTTTCTTCTTTCGATTTGTATTGAAAAATAGGCATAACTTTCACTAGAAATATTAGATTAAGGTCATTCTTAGAATGTTTCAAAGAATACCTCTAGATCTATAACTTCCCTAAAGACTTCGAAAATAATTTCTGTATCTATAAGGGTCAAAATTTCAAAACAATGTAGCTGTCCTGATTGTCCATCCTATACAGCATCACAGACTTCAAATGACCATAACTCTCAGCTCCGATATCCAAAAATTTTCATACTTTATATCGTTGGAAAGATAGAAAGATAAACTACAACTTTCATGAAGACAAATTTGTCTAATTCTACCTAGATCGAAACAGTTTTTCCTTTGAGTTCAGAAAACAATTTCTACACCTATGATAGCTTGCAAAATGCAATATATTTTCATATCAATTCAACTACTAAGTACTTTTCATTAAACTCTCAAGTTTCAACTCATTTGATTCATCACCTATGTCCAATTCTCATCATCCACAAAATCCTATCTTTCATTTCCATAACCTCTCATTTATAAGTAACAACCATTCGCATTTAAAATTTATCATCTCAAATTGATAACTTCCTCAAGTGTACCTAATTCCAACTTAACCTCATCCTTAATTAATTCATATTTCAACTCCACCTTATCCATACACAAATTCACATTTCAACTTAACAATCATCCATACACAAATTCATATTTCATTAGCATCATAGAATAAGAGTTTATACAAAGCTTTAATGGGCATTTCAAGCCACAATATATCAATATCTCAAAATTCCAAAATACAAAAAGATAAATGAACAGTAATTTGCTCAAAACGTAACTAAAGCCTTGTGGTCACAAATCTAGCTTAAAACACAAAAAGATGCAAATTTTAGAGTGATGCCTCAATTCTATTTCACTCGATCTCTTGGTCAGCACTTGGAGATGGGAAGGAATAGTGGTGAACTTGACAAGCTCGTGGGTAACAATTTTATAACAAGAAACAAGAAAAAACCCTTGAAATATTTATTTCTATGGTAAAATTCACATTGAAATCCATGCAACACATATTTCCCAAATTCACAACTTATCAAGCAATTCATAAACATCAAGAATAATGAATTCATCAAACTTGCCACAAATCCCAAGCACATAATCACCTCAAAATGGTTTGGACAGATCCATAAACATGATCAACTACTCAATTCTACATAGTGGTCGTGTGTAGTCGTAAACTTGAGGGAGTCCATGAAGGAGCTCCGTGCCACTAGCGGGCAGGCGGGAGAAGCCTTTAACTTGGTCAAAGTGCACGTGACATTCTTGAATGGACTACACCAGATCCACATAACATGTAATTCACATCTTGTAAACTTGTTGCCCAAAAAAGGCACATTTCCGAAAAGTGATTTCATAACCATAGTATCTTTTCAAAAATCATTTCACATTTTTTTTTATAAATCATCAACACAATATCCACATACCAAACTCATAGCACTTTTTCAAAACATTGAAAGAGAAATAAAATGCACATTTATAACACAATTGAAAACATTTAACTTTCTTGATTTGGAAGAAAACATTAATGGCTTATTACTCAATTATAAAAATGTAACCCACCTTGAATTTCCTTGCTTTAAACTTGGTCAAAATACCTCTCCTCTTGCTGCTGTTCTCTTTCTTGATTCCCTTTTCGTAGGTAAAAATCCCAAATTCAATAGGGTTGTGGTCGGTGCCATCGTTTGATCTAAACATCTGTCCCTTAAAAATCGAGTCAAAAATTTAATCCAAGGATTGCAATATAGGATGCAACTTCGGGTCGTCTCACTTAATTGGAACCTAATGAAAAAGGTTTTAAGCTAGCCTAATTGTCAAAAATGCTAACGAAGTTGATAAAAGGGGGGGGGGGGGGTTGGATCATTGATATAAATTAAGAAAATTTAAATGGAATTAAGGAAGAAAGTATAAAAAGTATATTTTGTTGGATTTTGGAAAAATGAAATTGAAAATTCGAATAACAAGCGAATGAGATAAAGTCCTCTTGAAAAAAATCTTAGGCTATTCTAGTTCAAAACAGATTTTCGGGGAGTGAAGTTTACTAAGTTTTCGATTAACAAACCTTAAAGAGCTCTTTAAGTCCAAGGTTTTAATCAAAGAACTCCATTGCGTAAAACCTTGTTAAAAGCATCTTAGTGTGTGTACTGGACAAGTTAATGTAAGTGGTCAAACTGGCTCAAGCATAATCTCAATATCAAACACAACTACGCAGATAACAGAGTATTAATACTATCACCGAAATGACATCTATGAAACTTCATATATTTAGCATCAAAGTTCTACATGTAACCAAATCCATACACAAGACATTTTTCAACACTTCATTAAACTCTAACCAAGCTGATTTAACTACACTATCATAAACCCTAAGTTAGAGATTTACAAATATGCAATTAAACATGACAAATGTAAAGTTAACTCCCCTTTTACGCTCGGTGAACTCAAGCCGATGCTAAATTTTTAAGAGGAAATGTTGGGCTAACCGCACATGACTCCGGACCCTCTCACGACTGCTGAAGCTCCGGTATCACCCATGCTAGCAATAGAGACTAGCAATAACAATTTACAGTTTCAATTGTCCTTAGAAAAATTGTAATGCAAATAATGTCAATTTGCAAAAATTTTACTAACAAATTGCATAAAATATAAGCTCACTGTATAGGACTAATTTAAGCACAAAATCACGAATTAAGAGTCAAAAAGTATATTAAAAGCCATGAAAGTGTAGCCAATTTATATGATAAACTTGGGCTAAATCAAATTCCCCCACACTTAGACCTTTGTACTCCTGGACAAAGTTTATAAGAGTCAAAAAGATACAAGTGTAAAAGAAATATCCGCCCATACTCATAACAATTGTAGGAAATTGACATAAATCACTTTCTCAGAAATCAATCAAAGCAGACTGAAAGAGTGCTAAGAAAACCATCACTAAAAGAATTTTAATCCAAGAGATTGGACAAAAGAGATGTCACTCAAGAGAAAGTGTTTGCTCTCACCTCACTTGTGTTTAGAGATATTTTCACTCTAAATCTACTTAATCCATACTCTACCATAAGCTTGTAACAGTTCTATTTCTCCACTACAAGATCTATAATTTTGAAGATCAAGAGGACTTTTAAGGTTGTAATGTACGGAGGGCTACATGAATAGATGGAATGAAAGAAAGAAAAAGTATGAAAACATGCACTAAAATTATGAAATGGATGTCAACATTTGAACTAATAATGGCTTTTTTTTTAAACTGCTTGTATTATTTTTTTCTCTTTCTTTTCTTTTGTTCCACATATATATATATTTCTCTGTTCCTTTTTGGAACACAATTTTTTTTGTGTCACCTAGAAAATGCAAATTAAACTGTTGACATCATATAAGAATGCGTGCAAGTGCTCATAAAGAATAATGGCTCAATGGACTAGCAAGGGATAAGTGTTTGTGGGACTGTGTTTGGGAAAAAGGTTGAGGAAAGAATGACTCTATCACATCAACAAAATTCTAGCTCATAAAGCTTTGACTAAGAATTGAAACAAGTTCTAGAGAGATATGAAATAAGCACATACACACCAAGATTGAAGAAAAATCAGGCTCAAATATCCTTCCAACAAGGGTAATATCACAATGAACAATCTCAAGTCTCAAAAACTTAAAGTGCTACTTTGTTAGCATGCCTCCATTCACTTTGTGTTGAAAACATCGAAAGTAAAATTAGCCATTACCGACTATCGTTAAAAGAATGGAAAGTATTTTCTTAAACCTAAGTACCACTTTGAAACTTATAAAGTCTTTAGAAAACAAAAGTTACAAGAGCTGAGTGTGGAAGAAGTTTGAATTGAGAAAAAAGATTTAACAAAATTCATTTCTGTAAAAGGGGTGACGCCGTGGCGTGTAGCAATGTGCGCCGTGACGAGCATTTTTTGTTTACCAGCTTCGCCGCGGCGAAGAACAGCAGAATGAATTTTTTTTTTTACTAAGTTGGAAATTGTATATCATGATGCAAGATTGGATAACACAAACATAAAAAAGTGTCAAATAAGCGTGCAACAAGAGAAATAAAATGGGAACAGCTCCCCCACACTGAATCAACACATTGTCCTCAATGAAAATGAAGCAAACTAAAGCATGAAAGTAACAAGGCAAAGAAAGTGTAGAAGATAAATTCTTGGTATATATCATTGATGTCAAAAAGTAGGTCAGTACAAAATGTGCTAAGGATCCGACGAATTAACAAAAACATAAAGACTACAAGAAAAGAAAAGAAATAGAAAAAGAATAAAAACATAACAAAATGCTGGAACTACTCCAAATGATCATCGGCTGGAGGATCAGGAGGGGCGATCGCAGACGTGCTAGGACCGACTGAAGAATCACCGGCCGCAGGAGGAAGGGGGAAGTGCAGGTGGGCCACAAATAGGGCATACATTTTTCGGTGATACTAACAACCTTCCTCCAGCCGGGCTTCAATGTGGAGAACAGCCTCTTGTAGAGTGGCCACCTGATGAGTGAGAGTCAGCAAGGGAAGGGGTACGGGAGAGGATTGGGTGGGAGGGACGTCCCCGCAAGGCAACGCCTCGGGTTGAACAGCAATAGCGGGAGGGGAGGGAGGTGGTGGTGGAGGTTGGAGGCGAGGTTGTTTAAGACAAATGTAGCAGAAGAGGGAGGCTGGGTCAAAAGGACGGTCAGAAGGATGTTCCGGGACCTGATGGGCTCGGAACAGATTGGTGATGAGGTGAGAAAAAAGGATGGAATGGGTAAGGGTGGAGGTAAGGATGGATTGGCAGAGGGCGGAAGTTATTGCATGAGCAATATCGACCGGTCATCCAACCATGAGAAGGTACATGTAGAGGGCCTATTCTTTGGGAAAGAAGGTAAGGTGGGTGGTGGGAAGGACATTGTTGCTGATAAGATGAAGCCAAGGACGAGCCTCAGGGTGAAGATCTACCCGCCGAATATATAGTTAAGAAACCCGGGGTTGATGCCATTCGGCACCCTCAGGACAGAGTGTATGAAGGACGTCATCGCAGGGGTAGTCATAGATAAGGTCTGTATAGTGACAGCGAAGGATTGGGGGTTAGGTTGAAGTGGGCACGGATTGATGCAGTTGTAAATGCACGAGGAATGGTAACACCTCGGAAATTAATTTCTGAGGTGTCATGGTAACGGGCATGCGTATAGAAATGATGAAAGAAGGTGTCATTTCCAGGAGTCCTAGGCTGCACTAAGCCTGAAAGTTGGGATTGGATGAGCTGTCGGACAAAAGGATGGTTGTAGGGAGAGAGAGGGAAAGGTCACTCCTTGAGTAGTGGTCTAGCTTCGATTTTTGCAACTAGGTCAGCATACTCTGGATCGACTGGAGGGGAAGAAGTGGAAGAGCGAGTTAGAGAGGCTGGAGGATGGGAATAATAGGAAGAGCAAGAAGGTGGAGGGGAAGGAGAATGTTCAGAAGAGAACTCAACAGAGCTGGAAGAGAGGTAGAAATCTGAGGGAGAAGTGGGATGGTTGGAGGCGTTCTTGGTGCGATGCATTGTCTTGTGGAGAAAACAGACACACAGAAAAGTCAATTAATCAATAAAAATAGAGCTTCACTGTGACGAGAGGTTTGGTGCCGTGGCGAGACAAGTTGTGGGGCACATGCCGCGGCGTAACTGGTCACACGCCGTAGCGAAACATGATAACTTCCCACGCTGCGACAAAACAATCCATACACCGCGGTGATGGGAGATAACTTGACACATAAGAACTCTTGAATGGAAATGGAAAGGAGATATAAATCCAGTTCCTTCGGAAATGGTAAGATCTTTGGCGCAAGAAGAAGGGGTTGATCCGTATCATCTTGACTTGGTTCTGATTTCTCTATTTTCTTTTTTTAAGAATACCGAGTCGGGGTCTTCTCCTACCCGTATCGAATAGAACATGTTGAGCCAAATCTTCTTCATGTAAAACCTACTTTATTTAGATCGAGAAAATCATATGCTTTTATGAAACCATGTGCTATGGCTCGAATCCGTAGTCAATCCTATTTCCGATAGGAGCAGTTGACAAGTGAATCAAAATTTTCCCAAACACCATGACGAATCAAAGCTTTATTCACCAAGGAAAAACATCCCTAGCCTACTGAATGGAAATGAAAGAGGTGAATGAGGAGAAAAATGCTTACAAAATGCAAGGAGAGGACGAGAAGATGGCGTTGGGCGGGTGGCGTGTTAAGTGCAAAGGAAGATGTCCGAAATGAGGAAAATGAACGGTGCTACAGGAGGGAGCCGCGAAAAAAGTGAAACGAAAGAGACGGGGTGGAGGGAAAAGAGTGGAGCGCCGGAGGCTTAGAAAGATCGAGGGTGGTGAAAAGTAGAAAAAGGCACTGGTTAAAGGAAAAGACCGAAGTACAAAGAGGGTAAAAGTGGGGTTTTGCTGTCTAGGGTTTACGTGCAAAGGGTTCTCACCGCGGCGAAGGAATTAATGCAAGCCACAGCGAGCTTCTTGATAGCGTTGTGTCACGGTGGAGGAATTATCTCGCCTTTGCGCGATAAATGATACACGTCGCGGCGAAACTTCCCGAAGAAGAAAACTGGAATGTTGGACCCCAAATTTTATTTATTTATTTTATTAAGCATGATTTAAATTATTTTGAGGCCTTGTTAGATTATTTATTTTGGAGTAATTAGCATGTCAATGTTAGTAGGAGTTATGGCTTGGATTGATGGAATTAAGGTATTAATGTTGAAAGAATGTATAAGGGCATTTTTGGCATTACACTTAAACCTTTAATTTATAAGGCATAAGTGGAAGGGCATAAGGGTCATTTTAGAATCATTAAGAGTGTAAATTAGAAGAAGAAAGGGTTGGCTTGTTAGGAAGAGAAGAAGCATCATGGGAATAGAGAAAAGAAGGGAGAAAATTTAGTGTTTTTGGAGATCTTGAAGAACTTGAAGAGTTTGAAGCCAAACAAGTAAGTACAAGCATTCTTCCTTTCTTCATTGGTTGGATTAACCATGTTTAGTGATAGTTATGAGTGAAAAATGGGGTTGACTGTGTGTAGGAAGTTATTGTTGAATGGTGTATGAAACATGTTGCAATCTTCTAGGGTTAACGATTATATTGTGTTGGTGAATGAATTTGGGTTGGAATGAGCTTAGAAATGAAGTAGGAATGATGGTTTAGGGTTAAGATAGGTTATATTTGAAATATGGAAAGAATATAGTTGAAGAATGTCAAAAAAAATAGGTTTCGGGAAGTTTCTGGCCTCGCACGTCGCTGTGCGCTCAGGCCCTCGCCGCGACTCGCTCTCGCCGCGGCGAGCTCCTTTTCCCTGCACTGACACGTTTTGGTATTTTGGGCATAACCTTTTCTGTTGTTGTCTAAATTGAGTGATTTTTAATGCTTTGTAAACTAGAGACATAGGGATACAAGTTTGATGAAGCATTGAAGTTTTAATTCAATCTCTAAAACCTCAATTTTTTTTATGGAAGTTGAGTATAGATTATAGTTTCAACATAAGGATAGTCCCCCCATGTTTGGGGTATAACTTCCATGTTTCTGAACCAA
>JAOSBM010000006.1:8173072-8186248 GCA_027568955.1 Erythroxylum tenue
CACTTGGGCACAACACTGAATAACTGGAAAAGAGTCTCATATGCATTATACACATGACTGATTGAATTGCCAACTTATCGAATTGTGTGATGATTACTGAACTACGTGATGTCATGATCTACTGTAAATTGTGATCTACTGTAAATTGTGATGTGATACTGTAAACTGTTCTATGCTATTGTAAATGGTTATTTAATACTGCAAACTGTTATAGATCACTGTAAATTGTTATATAATACTGATACTTGAATATTACTGTGCCGTGCTGTACGCAATTTGCGTAATGCACAATTTGAGTGAACCATCGATGATGGTTTCTCGCTGAGTTCGCAAACTCACCCAAAATTGCATCTAATTTTTCAGGATCGATAGAGTAGACCCCTAGCTTCGGAGTTAGCCTTTTCCTACCGTGCGAGCGTGCTGGCAGGGGAAGCGATGGCGCACAGGTCGGTCAGCTGGGTTGGATTTTGAGGATGACTTAGGATAGATGTTTGTATCAGTTTCCTTTTTAGTTTTGTTTAGGGGACTGATAGACTTGTCTATTCTGCTACTGGATGACTGTATCAGACTGATATTATGATTTTAGATTTTTATGGTTTCTGATGTTATGGTTTAAATTTTTTTCGCCATGCCATGAGGATTATTAGTAGAATTGTTCTGGTGGTGCACCTTTATCGTGGGATACACGTCGGAGCGACCTTCAGGTTTTCCGTTGTGTACCCTACGATGAGGGGGCGTTACATTTTAAGAGTGCTATCAAAGAATCAAAATGATAGAAAGCGATGGATGATGAAATAGAAGCCATTGAAAGAAATTGTACGTGATAGCTATATGACCTTCCAAAGGGGCACAAGACCATTGGTGTGAAGTGGGTCTTCAAAACAATACTAAAGGAAAATGGTGAGATTGACAAGTATAAAGTAACATTGGTGGCTAAAGGATATAAGTAAGAATATGGAGTTGATTATACAAAATTTTTTGCTCTAATGGTAAGGCACGATACAATCAGATTGATGATTGCATTGGCAACACAAAATTCATGGTCTATCTTCCAATTGGATATCAAATCCACATTTTTACATAGAGACTTAAAGGAACATGTATTTATTGATCAACCTCCTGGTTATGTTAAGATTAGAAATGAGCACAAGGTATATAGACTAAAGAAAGCTCTTTATAGACTAAAGCAAGCTCTACAAGCTTGGTATAGTCGTGTTGAAAATTATTTTTTGAAAGAAGGTTTTCAGAAATGTCCATATGAGCACACACTTTTTGTTAAAAAGGAAAATGAAGAGAAGGTGCTTATTGTGTTTTTATATGTGGATGATCTTATTTTCAATAAAAATGATAGTGCCATGTTTGATAAATTTAAGAGGTCTATGATAGTTGAGTTTGAAATGTTTGATCTTGGAATGATTTATTATTTTTTTGGTATTAAAGTAACAGAATTAGCCGTTGGAATTTTCATTTCTCAAAGTGAATATATGTAAGAAATCTTTAATAGGTTTTAGATGTAGAATTACAATTTTTTAAGTCTCTAATCGCGTTTGATTTGATGCTGAAAAAGTATCATGAAGGAAAGAAGGTGAATAGCACACTTTACAAACAAATTATAAGCAGTTTAATGTATTTAACTACGACAAGACCATATATAATGCACTCTATAAACTTAATCAACAAATTATGGAGAATCCAACAAAAATGCATTTGTTATCAGCCAAGAGAATACTTCGTTATTTACAAGGAACCAATAATTATAGGCTATTTTATGAGAAGGATAAGAAAGCAAATTTATTGGGGTTTATTGACAGTGATTATATAGGAGATCAAGATGATAGAAGAAGCACTTCAGGTTATGTGTTTATGATGGGCATATGGGTTGTTTCATGGTCATCCAAAAAGCAACCAATTATCACTTTGTCAATCATAAAGGTTGAACTTGTTGCTGCAACAACTTGTGCTTGTCAAGCCATCTGATTGAGGAAAATTCTTGAAGAGTTACAATTAAAGCAAGTAGAAGCTACAACAAATTCTGTGACAATAGTTTAACAATTAAACTCTCCAAATATCCTATGCTACATTGAAGAAGCAAAGACATTGATATGAAGTATTATTTCTTAAGAGATCTCAACAACAATGGAATAGTTGATCTAAAGTATTATAGAAATAAAGAACAGTTGGTTGATATATTAACTAAGCCACTCAAATTATTTACTTTCCAGAAGCTAAGAAAATTAATTGGATTTGCATTTTTTAAGATCTTGTTTGAAGTTGCTAGTTGCTTAAGTAAACTAAAGTTTGAAAGCTTTTAGTTTAAGGGAAGAATTGTTAAAAATAATGTTTTTGTTTTACTATGCACATTTTTTCCTTTGTGAGTTGTTGATTTGACCTAGTCTTTAGGAGTTTTATTTGTTGCAGATCTGCCTAAGCCTTAGGAAGTAGAATATTTTCAGTTGCTATTTTAGTATTATACCTGTTATCTATTGCTTATAAAGTTTGTAAGGCTATGTAATAAATGTATAAGAAAAAGCATTCTCTTTGAAAAAGTTGCTGCCTCTTGTTTTATTTCTTTCTTTTATCTATCAACTGCAACCTAGCCTGGTAGTAAGCTAGCATGGCAGTAAGTTGGTGTGATGGTGAGTTGGAGTGGTGGATGAGTTGGTCTAATGGATAAGTTGGTGTGATGGTGTAGCAAGTTGGAAATTATAGCAAGATGTAACGACATCAAGCTGGCAACGATGATAAGCTTTTTGAGAAGAGAGGATAATGTTTGTGAGAGAGCCAATCATACTAACAAAGACATAGATCCTGTTTGGTAAACATTGAATTACATTAGCTATTAGCTGATTTTATCAGCGGTTAGTTGATAGCTGATTATATCAGCCGATTTGACCAGCGGATAACATCAGTTGTTTATTAAAGATGTTTGGTAAAATTAACTATTTAATATTAGCTGTTGATGTATAAAATGACTTATGAGGATATGATTTAAAGAAAAATTATAAGGGCATGAAGATTATATTTCTTAGTATTTCGTTGAATATTCTTATAAGAATTTAGATTTAGATATTTAATTTACAAAAATTAAGTTTATAACTTTAATAAATAACAACAACAATAACAACAACAACAACAAAAACAAAAACAAAAACAAAAACAAAAACAAAAACAAAAACAACAACAACAACAACAACAACAATAATAATAATAATAATCTATCATTAAATTTTTTATTAATATGAATGATACAACGAGCTGCATCATATTAGTATTTTTCATATAATATGTATGAATTTTATTATTTAATAAATTAAAAATATCTACAATTATAGCATGACATAGATATGATATATAGTAGTTATATACTAAAATATTAATTTATGTGACTCTTTATGTTCAAAAACTTAATATTATGGTATTTTTAAATATAAACTAGTATTATAAAATTAAATAAAGATTAAAAAGTTTAATGAACCCGTTTATTGTATTCTTCTAAACTTTATGACATAATTGTGCGATTAAAAAAAATAACTTTGAAAACACACAAAGCAAAAGTAGAGAGTAAAGTGGAGGGCAATACTATCATTAGGTAAACAACTAACTCTAAAAGCTCCTCTTATAGAACTTTTAGAAATCAACTTATTGGGATTAAATAAGCTAACCAATAAGTCATTTATTAAACACATCAATAGCGCTTTTTAAGATGGTCAAAAAGATAATTTTTAGTCAATAAATTAAAAAACAGTTGATAAGTTATTTGTCAAACATCTCCATGTCCGATGCTTAAGGTTAAGTAAAAGTTAATTTTTTTTTCAATTTAGTGCTTAATTTTTATAAATTTACACATTACACCCGATATTAACTAACTTTTTAAATACTGATCGAATTGTTCAACTATTATAATACTATTCACTTAAGTATTATTTTTCAACTAGTACGACAAATAGTGGCCGGTATAGACCCTAATGGTATGGTACTCCAATCACTGATAAGTTTCTGTCCACTTCTTTTTATATAGAAACTATCACATTAACAGTATACATTGGGCATGAGCATTGAGTTTGTAATTGCTTACATATCCAAGCTTTTCCTTTTAAGGTGCGCACTTAAGTTTTCACATTTGTTTTCCTTTTGACTTCTAGGCATTTCGCGTGAACCTAAATACCATCAGAAGTTAGTCCCTAGTAATTTTGTGATATATATATTTCTTAACACCGCCAAATTAGAGTACTAATCATTAGAAAAAAAAAAACACGTCGAAGATACAGGCCTCCGTAGCGCG
The DNA here is from genome assembly GCA_027568955.1 of Erythroxylum tenue. Classification (NCBI taxonomy): domain Eukaryota; kingdom Viridiplantae; phylum Streptophyta; class Magnoliopsida; order Malpighiales; family Erythroxylaceae; genus Erythroxylum; species Erythroxylum tenue. The sequence goes on from JAOSBM010000006.1 coordinate 8,177,355, forward strand.
TGATTAGCAGCGGTAGGAAAGGAATAGACCATAGCGTCTACCTTCGCAAAAAAGGAAATAACTGAACTTAAATTGCCGCTGCCCGTACAAATACAATTCATAGGCTCAGAAGAAAAGAAACAAGAAAGAAGAAGAAAAGAGAAAATTCCGGAAAACGCCTTCTCGTTGACCAAACTTCTCCGTCAATTCATTTCAACGGTGGCGTTCTCGGGGGAAAATAAAAAAGGAAAGACAATTTTTCTGTATATACCTGTACTAGTAGTGTAGAATCCATAGATTGATTGATCAAGAATCGAATGGATGGAATCATGAATAAGCTTAGGAATTTGGACGCCTATCCCAAAATCAATGAGGATTTCTACAGCCGCACTCTCTCCGGCGGCGTTATCACCCTCGTCTCCTCCGTCGTCATGCTCCTTCTCTTCGTCTCCGAGCTTAGTACGTTCATTTTCCCCTCTCTCCTTTTTTTTTTTTGGTGGTAAATCTTTTCTTCCATGATTTAATCGCTTTCTTTTCTTTTGATCTGATCTGACGGCATATGGAGCTTTTTTTTTCTCGTAGGTGCTTTCTTTTTGGGAGTCGGAGACATGTTTGCAGATTCTATTTAGATCCATATATTTGTTTAAAACTATACTTCTGTATCAAATTTTGTTCTTTTTATTTTGCAGGTTGTTGAAACATCAAAAACTTCTTTTTCGTGTATGAATTTAATTAGTAGCCAGTTGGTGTTGCGGATTGCTAATTGTTCTTGCTATTTGCAGGACTCTATCTTCATGCTGCAACTGAAACAAAGCTTGTAGTAGATACTTCAAGAGGAGAAACTCTTCGTATTAATGTAATGCCTTCTTTTGTTTCGTTTCAGCTTTTGATTTTCATGAAATTGCTTTGATATTTTGGACCTTCATTATTCTCATTACGATATAAGATGTTCTTGAATTATGTTCTATCCGCAACAAAAAGCACGGCAATTATTAGGTTGTAAATGTATCTCATTAAATTTATTTATATATTGTATCTTTTATGAAAACTGGTTGTTTTTCATTGTCAAATATGGTCTCTGCTGAATGAATCACTCAAAATAGTGATGTCATGTTTCCTAAAAATGCAGTTTGATGTGAGTTTCCCAGCACTTCCGTGCTCCATTTTAAGCCTTGATGCCATGGACATCAGTGGGGAGCAACATCTTGATGTGGTATGCTCTGTTGATTTTTTTAAATTTCTCACTCAATTTTTAGTGCTATTGAATACTTTTTTTTATGTGATGTGCTATATCTTTATGCTTCTGTCTCCAACTGCCAGAGACATGATATAACCAAAAGAAGACTAGATTCTCATGGAAATGTAATTGAGACACGGCAAGATGGAATTGGTGCTCCTAAGGTTAGTTTTACCATATATTGCTGATGAAATTTCTGTTGGGACCAAGATCTGTGTGCACCATGAGTTCATGCATCTCACTTCTTGAAGGTTCTTTTAGTTGTTATTCAGGTATAAAGCAACCTTATGACTGGTGAGAGGAACAGAAAAGTTTCATTCCCAAACTTGAACTTGATATGATTATTCATGATAATTGCAATATTAGGGAATAATTATTATATTCTAACAATGATAAATGCATGCTACTAATGAAACTAAATGTTGTAGGCTGACTGTTTTGTTGACTGCTTTCCTTAGATCCATTTGTTCAATTGTTCGTTTCGACGAATTTATGTTGTTGGTGCTTTAGATTAGAAGAAGTAACCAGATGGTTAGACTTGCTTTCAATCATTGTTGGTAATGGATTTCTTGAATTCTGCATAAACAGTCCACATCCTGGTGATTTTTCAATTGGAATAGCTGGGATACCCAAACAAAAAGACCTATTCTATGATTTGTCTTTGGTCGTTGGACAACCCATTGGAGTCCCTAAGCCAAAAGATAGGGCATGAAGTTTGTGATTTTTCTTATTCTATTTTTATTTACATGATTCCCCCCCTTTTTACTTTATTGGAAAAGACTACACAAGTAACCGCCTTCTCTGCTACACTGGTAGAATTCTTTCTTTAATTGAAGATGATAACATACTTCAATCAATGATCCCGATCTGAATCTACGAGGAAGGGAGGAGAAGTAGCCTAGGAGCATTCAAGAGCTAAGTTGGCAGTTTAATGACTTGCTATCCCTGAGAAAGCCTAGTGTTCTCAGATTGGGAAAACACCTGGATTAGAAAATTGGGTTTAGTTACTGCCTCTTCTCTCTAATTTTTTGTCACTGCCTCTTCACTCTAATTTGCTTTCCATTTTCTGGTCAGGCCTAGTAGTTGGAAAATTTTAGATCAAAAGAATTACTTTTTTAACTTTTCTATTTTCTTGTTGTATCATTTTGTTGGACTACTTACTGCTTTCTATTTTTGCAGATTGATAAGCCTTTGCAGAGACATGGTGGCAGACTTGAGCATAATGAAACTTATTGTGGTTCCTGCTTTGGTGCAGAAACGGTAAGCTTTTTTATCTGCATTACTATGTAAAGATATCAAACTTACGTGTAAACTGATGTACCAAATCTTGATTTTCTTTCCAAAATGCTGCTTCAATACCATGACATTTATTGTCCAAAATATCTTTTTTTCATTTAGGTCATCTCATATCATATTGTATAAAACATGTCTAACAGCGTGAGTAAGTAGTGAGCTATGTACATTTTGTAAGCATTGTGCAACTGCAGAAATTTCTGTTCTGTTTCACACCAATATGTATGCCCAATATTTTACGCATGTTTCGTACATCCACTATGAAGTTTTTTCTAATGTGGATGGTACATGCTGGCTTCCCAGAGGCATCCTTGGATACTTGAAACATTTTCTTTAGTCACTAGTATTCTGCCAGTGGTTCCTAGTGTTTTCACTTCCCTTCTTTCTGTTGAGCATCTCCTTGCTTATGCAGTCAGATGAGCATTGCTGTAATTCTTGTGAAGAAGTTCGTGAGGCATATAGAAAAAAAGGGTGGGCACTCTCCAATCCAGACTTGATTGACCAGGTTGGTTGTAGTTCCTCTTTAACCATACAAGTGTCTGGGCAATGTGATAAATATGTAGATTCTGGTTCTCATCCCTGAATTGGGATGTATGATTTTCTTTATAGTTGAAATGTAGATGCAAGTTATGTTGTCAACTACATTATTCTTGTGGAGTAAGAGGGAATGGCTAGTTAAGGGAAATAGTTACTGATTGAACACATTATGCCCTTGATCAATGCATTAATCCTTTTATTTCTTGCTGATTCTATGTGTGTTTATGGGTGTATGGTCAATGCACTTGTTCTTAATTCAAGTAAATCAGGCACTTCTCTGGAAATAAATTTAATCCTCAGTCTGCTGGTGTAAGAAGCCTCCTCTAGCAAATAGGTGTGACTGCTCAATGTTAGTGGACACTGCAAGGATACATTTTTTTAATTTGATCTTTTCTAAAGAATGCAGTCTTAGAAGGTCACTGAGTAAAACTTTATCCTGAATTTACATGATTCTAAATTTGAATTAAATGATGGTTTTCTACTGTGGGAAGTTATGCAACAGAACCATAATATCTAATGGAAGATCCCTCTTCCTCAGACCCTTGTTGGCCTAATGAAATAGAAGCATTCATGGAAATTTCATGTTTATCATTTGTGGTCAAATCAAGCACTGAAACACCTTCCAGTTGTATCAGTCTTATATTTCGTCAATCTTTTTCTTTTATGATCAAGATATTAGCAATAATTGGCTGATTGTTTTTTAGTTGGATTCTCTGCAAATTTTTACTTGAGAAGGAACTTAGTAGGGTCATGTTTCTTTTTACACATCATCTAGTGTAAGCGAGAAGGTTTTCTACAAAGGATTAAAGAAGAGGAAGGAGAAGGATGCAACATTTATGGTTTCTTGGAAGTTAATAAAGTAGCAGGAAACTTTCATTTTGCACCTGGGAAAAGTTTTCAACAATCCAATGTCCATGTGCATGATCTGCTGGCATTTCAAAAGGACAGTTTCAATGTAAGACTTTGTTTTAGTATCTTGACCTATCTGTGAAGAGTAGACTTCTGTTGTTGGAGTTTCTTTTTCAGGCTATTATTCATGTCTTGTTGAATCAGTTGTCAGATTAATTGAAAATTGTGATGCAGATAAGTCACAAGATCAATAGGCTATCTTTTGGAGAATATTTCCCTGGTGTTGTGAATCCTCTTGATGGGTAATTCTTTTAAAGCTTGGACCGTTTGTCTCCTTTCCATATCACATGATATTTGTTGGCTTAGGTCTCCTTTATTCAACTTTCAGTGTGCATTGGACACAAGAGACACCAAATGGGATGTACCAGTACTTCATTAAGGTTATTGTTTAGGAAAATTTCCTCCTTTAGTTGCTTTGTTTTGCTTATTGATTGAACTAGGAAGCTTCCGGTTTGAAAGAGTTCTTTCCATTATACAGGTGGTACCTACTGTGTACACAGATGTTAGTGGACACACCATCCAGTCAAACCAGGTACTGTTGCAATTCATAAGTTTTCAGTATCAGTTTTACTTATTAAATCTTGAAAGTGGCCTGACTCTAGCAATTATTTTGTAGTTTTCTGTAACTGAACATTTTAGGGGCGCAGAAGCTGGTCGCTTGCAGTCTCTCCCAGGTGTTTTCTTCTTTTATGACCTTTCTCCTATTAAGGTGCGTTTACTGCTTCCACTAGCAAGTTGAAGATCTAGTGCATTGGCGTTGCTTGATCACTGTAATTTCCACGTAATTCTGGAATTCTTTATTGAAATTTGCAGGTAACCTTCACAGAGGGACATGTGTCTTTCTTGCACTTCTTAACCAATGTCTGTGCCATTGTAGGAGGTAAATAAACTGTTCTTTCAGCTCAGGTTGAAGTGAAAGGGATTGATGCACAATTCCTAGGATTGACTGCTTTTATCTGTTCTCGTTGTTTTTGTTGTCCATCCTTCATTCTCTCTTGAAGTAGTTGGATGGATGTGCCACCCTTACGGATACATGATTTAAGTTACTGTTCAAAGACTTGAGACACAATGTGCCTACTCTAATTTTTGTCTGTTGATACTTGATTCTGTAATGTGTATTTTCCTATCCTACTAGTGCCATCATATGTTTAACCTAATGTTAGATGACTGTTCTGTGATATGCAATATGCTTTACTAAATATTTTCCTTTCTAAATTAGTCTGCTTTTTCTGTTGGGGCCACCTAGTTACGTATATTTTTATGGTGTAGGAGGTTGAAGGTTCAGCTAGCCTACCATCCTATCTGTTAATTCTGTATTTTATGATGTTTACCTTTTGCTTTTATATTTTTCGGTTGTGTTTCCACTTTGACAAAAACTGTAACATAGTTGTGCCTCGGTAGAAGGATTCAAATTTAACAGATATGCGCCTAAAACATTTATATTGATGTTCAGATGCATCTTGACTCTTTGCATTAATGGTGCTTTTCTTTCCATCAGGTGTTTTCACTGTCTCTGGCATCTTGGATTCATTTATTTATCATGGTCAAAGGGCGATCAAGAAGAAGATGGAACTTGGTAAATTTAGTTGAAGACACATGCAATTGGTTTGACTTGACATTCTATCTGGTTGTTCTGCCAGCTATTGGCTTCTCGGGTAAAATTGGGTTGATGACCTCCTAACAAGCTGGCCAGCTTTGGATTGGAACATATGCTCTTTCATGATTCACGTAGTCTGGCTAATCAATGCATTAGATTGATTGCTTAGGTCATTGAAAACTAAATGCCTCATGTGCCCAATTTTTTTCCTTTTCCATTTTAGAGTTTTTCAAACTAGCTCTTTGTAAGTTATAGAACTGCCTTTTCTTGTTGTTTTGAGGTGCGGCGGGGAACTTGCAGGAATTTTTAGTGGAGAATAGTCAAGAAAGACTAAGGTGTGGAAGTTACTTTCACATTTCTCTTTAAGATGTACTATAAATCGCAAGTTCCAAGCAATTTTTCGGATTAATTGCTGCTTAACTTTCTGGTTGGCAACGGTTTAATAAAAACGAGTTAGACATTGCCAAGTTATTCTGGTCGAGCTCAGTTAAGTGGATTTGAACACCTGCTTGATCTTAGCAACGATTTGCTTACCTTGTGTTGACTTGCGAAAAGACGGTTTTCTTTTATCTGGGACATGAGGGATTTACACGGGTATAAAGCAGATGGATGTTTTTTTACTTTTCATTAGCAACATGAATTGTCTGTCTTGTGCATTTGTTACTAACGGTGTCATATTGGTGTACTGTCACATAGGTTCATTAACATTTTGCTAGCTTACTTACAATCGGATAGACAATAAGAGAAAGTAGGCAAAAGACAGTAAAGCTCTTCATTGAACTTCAAAGCTTTCTTTCACTCTCTTCCAAACGAAAGACAACTTTCTTTTTCTGCCAAAAGTGAATATCAGCTTTAAAAATCGAAGAAAACAGTGATCTGTCCATGAGTAAGAGTGGTAACAAAAATTTATTCCATTACATGAACCTAACCAGGGACTTGTCAACTCGGGCGTGACCAGAACTGTACGAGGTGGCTAGTAAAAGCATCAATGTCTAACACAACTTTCAGAGCTTACAATCAAGAGCTGATTAAACGGAAAGTTGATTGATGATATAAAGTTAAATTATCTTAATTGATAATAAAAATATTAAATTATATATAATAAGTATTTGTAATTCAAATGAAATGACTACAAGTATATTATTGATTTGGTGACCGCGGATGTTCTTATTGCTGCGACGAAGTGCTACCCTTCTCCTTTAACTCATCCATCTCATTACGGAGCTGAGCTATGTACTCCATTGACTGTTGCAACTGAGTGCCCGTTTGGTTGAGTTTTTGGAGTGTCTAAAAGTACTTTTTTTTTCTACCGCAAAAGCTATTTTAAGGAAAAAGTAAGTATTTGGATGTAAACTTCAAAAGCACTTTTGAAGTAGAAATAGTTTTTTAAAAAGCTCAAATACAACTTTTTCAAAAGCTAAAATTTAGAGCTTTTCAGAAAAGCCCCAAATTTTAACTTTTTGGGAAGCTAATTTTCCGTCACTTACGTAAAGAAGTCCGTCACTTACGTAAAGAAAAGCCCCAAATACGTCTACTCTGTTTCTTCTATTCATCAGTCACCACGCTTCTGACTTACGTAAAGAAAAGCCCTAAATACTTCTGTTTTGTTTCTTCTGTTCTCAAGACATAGGTTAGTTCTTCTAATGTTATTTCTTCTTTATATTTTTTGTCTTCTCCTGAAAGTTTATTTTTCTGCCTTCAACGCAGAAGGTCTGCGTCAAAGGTAGAGTCGTCAGACGCAAACTTTCGTCTGTGTTAAAAGCAGACGACTCTGCGTTGCAGAAAAATAAACTTTCAGGAGAAGACAAGTAGCCCATTGCTTACATAATTTGCAGTCTTTTTTTTTTGGTATCTTATATTGTCCTCTTGAACATTGTAACTTTATATTGTCCAGTACATAAGAGATACCACTGAAGTTGTGGAAGCTGCTGGAGAATTACTTGTGAGGCTGAAAGAAGCGGAAGAAGCTTTTGTTGTTGTTGAGGTAAGCTCAATATTTTTCTTGTGTTCTGAATTTTCTGAAACTGAGCATATGTTGGTATATTGGTCACATATTTATCTTTCAAGCCTTTATCTGGGATCAAAAAAATATCAGAATCATTGGCTGGAAACTGAAAAACGATGTCTTTTATGGGATGTTTGTTTGATTTTGTTTGGTTCTGAAGATTTTGTTCAGGGGAATATTAAAAAGTTTGAAAGGTTCAGTCCCACAGTTGTTTCGTTTGTAGCTATGAGAACATTTGTTGGTGTCTGAATGGAAGCTTTCTTGCCCAGAATTTGATTAAAGATGACTCCTTTCTCTTATTCTTGATAAACTTGGAAAAGTTGTCTTCTTTACATTTTGTTGTGATCTATTGCTATATGAGACTCTTACATGTTTATATTACTGAAGTTTTATAAATGTTGAATACGGTGATAGTATCATTGGTTTCACTCGGATCTAGATTTAGTTAACTTGTATGTACAGTATCATTGGTTTCTTTTTGTTGTAAATGCTACGACCATTTTGTATGTGTATAAACTTCCATAGTCATTTTGGTTATGCTTTTATATTTCCTTATACTTGTTAAATTCATTTTTATATGCAGTGGGGATTTTCTTGTTGATAGAAAATGTCAATACCAAGACAAGATATTCAAGGTGGGGATAAATTGAAAAAAAGGATTAAAGCGGAGTAGAATGATAGAATTCTTGAAATTTTAATCAGAATTTTAGTGGAAGAGACATTAGCTGGAAATCGACCAAATGGTCACTTTAACAAGATTGGATGGAAAAATATAGGTTCAAAACTCATGAAACTAAGAAAAACTATAAATACAAACAATTTAAGAATAAATGGGATGAATTAAAAAAGGATTGGCAGCGTAATGATAGATTACACTTCCCTCATCCACCTAAAAGTTTGTGATGGATAACTTAATACTTTTTCTATTTATTCTTAATAATTAAATGCTTATTTATTTATTTATTTTTTTAACTTGGAATGTGGGAAAATATTATTTGGTAGATGCAGGATATCCTAACATGTAAGGTTATTTAGGACCATACAAAGGTGAAAGGTATCATCTTCCTAATTTTCGATGCGCTGGTCAACCAAGAGGAAAGAAATAAATATTCAATCATGCACATTCTTCTTTAAGATGCACAATCGAAATAACATTTGGCGTTTGAAAAAATAGGTGGAAAATTTTACATCAAATGCCAAGTTTTCATTTTCCAAAGCAAGTTAAAATTGTAATTGCTTTAATGACCATTCAAAATTTTTTAAGGTTAAATGCTCAAAAGGATGAAGAGTTTTCTCCCTATGATGAAGATGATGAATTACTTCTTACAAATGAAGAA
>JAOSBM010000006.1:8202344-8226844 GCA_027568955.1 Erythroxylum tenue
ATTAGGTTCCGATTAAGTGAGACGACCCGAGGTTGCATCCTATATTGCAATCCTTAGAATTAAATTATTTTTGATTCGGCTTCCAAGGGATTGATCTTTAGATCAAAACGAAGAGCCGATCACTCGTGTACTTGACATTTTTCGGATGAATTAGAACATCGAGCATACTAGGCGATTAAAGCATTAAATTTTGATTGGAAACAAGCAGGTGAAAAGAGACTTCTGCAACTGGATGAACTTGAAGAGTTTCGTTATAATGCGTATAAAAACGCCAAACTCTATAAGGAAAAGGTAAAGAAATGGCACGATGCTCGTCTCATAAAACAGGAATTTAATGTAGGAGACACAGTTCTACTATATAATTAAAGGTTGAGGCTATTTCCAGAGAAGTTAAATCTAGATGGAGTGGACCATTTACGATCATTCAAGTTTTCAATCATGGACCCCTCAAACTGGAAAACGCTAACAAGGAGACTTTTAAGGTCAAAGGGCATTGTTGCAAGCTATATCTCAGAGGAGAGATTGCTAAAGACAAGGAGGTGATTTCCTTCTCTTCAAATAATTAAGATGCCTCCATAGATGCAAGGTCAAGCTAAAGGCCATAAATTAATACGTTTAGTAGTTTTATTTAAATCGTTAAATTTAATTAAAGTTGTTTTGAGCTTTCAATAAAACATTAGTAATTTGTGTTGAGCTGGGATAACTAATTCCCTCACTCTTTCAGCTGCCACCTCCAACACCATCCCCACCTCCATCACCATAAGGCTTTGTTCTAACTCCCTTTCTTTTTAAAGTTAGTCTTTATTTTTATTTTTGTTTATTTTTGTTATTGTTTTACTTTATTTTATGTTTCATCTTTCCTTGTGTGTTTGTTTGTTCCCTTCTCACATTGAGAATAATGTCTTGTTCAAGTGTGGATAGGATTATGCGTTTTGCTTTGAATGTGATTTTGCATATTGTATGATAGTTGTTAGGTTACATTTTGTGAACGTGTCAATGACTTGGATGGATTAGAATCGATCTAATTTTGAACATAGTCTATTAGGTTGTGAAAAATCATTAGCTCGCAAAATTAGTGAATTGGGATCTTTGGCTAAATATATAGTTTAATTAGGCTTTAGTGTTAGTTTGTCACCTCTAAATTGTCACATTCATTTATAATTTTAGGCCTTTCGACTTAAGTAGCTTTGCTATTATTTTTCATATAAACGAGTAGCTAAAGTAACAAGGTAGGAAAAAATTTAAAAATTGTTTGTTAATTTTACATAAATAACTATTCCTCTAGCCTTCGGGTTATGAATAGAGCTAGTAGCCAATTGAGAACGTGACGTAGCTGAATAACTGGATTGACATGCATCACAAATGTGTGCCTTCGTATGAAAAAGCTATAATGACGTTCCAACCAAGTAGCTTAATAAAAATATGACTTAGTTGAGTAACCGGATCGACATTCATTGCCAATGTTTGCCTTTGCGTAAAAAGACCAAGTCCATGTTCACAAAAAGTTAAAAACAAGAGTTTTTTCAAATAAAAACCTGCCGAACTTGTAATAGTTTGACTTTTCATGAACACGTACTTAGGAGTAGTTACAGAGTATGAATGACCAAAGAATTATTAATGTATGTGTGCAATTGAAAAAAGGTAAACAATTTAACAATTGAGTCTAGATTAATAAGTATATATAGTTCGAAGCCCCAAGACGCGGAATTTTCATGTTAGTGAATTGAAATGACTCAAATGATTGTGTTTAAAATTAAGTTTATTTCATGAAGTTGAAGCCATTGTCTCATTACTACATTGTGTGTTGTGTGAATTTCTTTGCGTTTGTTGTTTTGTTTGCTTGAGGATAAGCAAACGTTTAAGTGTGGGGATGATAATAAGTTTTAATTGCATCATGTTTTAGGGCTTAGTTTGATATGTTTTTCATTGTTAACTTAGTTGTTTAGCATGTGTTTAGGTTAAAATTATGTTAGTTTGTTAATTAATTGTGTTTAAGTGTTTTTATAGGTTAGTAAAAGTTTATGAGCTTAATTATTATGTCTTTGAGGTACCTTGATGTGTTTGTTAGCGTGTCAGAGTCAACATTGAAGAACGAAGAAGTTTCGGAGAGACAACAGCCCACAATCGTGGCACAACAGCCACAATCGTGACAGAAACCCAGAACACGACCCACGATCGTGGCCTGCATCGGGCAAATGCACAGATAGTCAAAAACGTCAAGTTTTGAGGGAGTTTTTGGAACTTTTCACCCCAAAAAAACCCTAGGGCTACCCAAAACATAAAATTTATATAAAGAATAAGACAAAGAAGAGGAGGGAACTTTTGCATCAGCCACCATTGAGAAACCCTAGAGAGAGTTCATCGAGAGATTGAGAAAGAAAAGAAGGAAGAGAGACATGGAGAAGAAGCCAACGCGAAGTACTTCCCGGAACAGGAGATTTCCCGACGTTATTGCCTCCATCATCCATTCAAAACTTATTTTCGGTGTATTTTCAATTTTATTAATGTATAAAATTAGAATAACTGTTGATGATAGGATCGTGTGAATGTTGAGGATGTCTTAACTCACCTTCGGGTTGTTTTTATCTTTGATTTAATAAAAAACTGATTGTTCTATATTATTTGGATGATTGATTTCTGAGATTGCATAATTTGGCAATAGACTGAGAGGGTGAATCGAATGAAAAATAATTAAATTAGGCTAACGAGAGTTAGGTGATTTAATAAGAACAAGAAATTAATCAAATCGGTAATTGTGTGAAGAGATATCTCACATAAGTTCCCGGTAGTCTATTGGAAAACTTCAAATCTACTTAAGGTTTGGATAGATTGTTAATTGAGAAATTGCAATTTTCCATAATCTGATTAGGATTTATAATTTAGGGTTAATGGTTATAACTTGTGAGAGAGTAATCAACCCTAGGATCGTCTAGGACCAATGATCCAACAATTCATAATCGATTAGGTTAGTGTTAAAGATAGGAAAAAAATTCCTCTTTCTCTCAATTGGTAGTTCTTTAGGTTGATTCTTGAGTGTGTGCATTGCAATTGCTAATTTGTTAATATTTCGTGATTGATTCTTGAATTGAATTACTTAATTGAATTGCATTCCTATTTTAGTTTTGTTACATTTTGAATATTGAGCATTATTTTGGCCTAGATTTTAGGATTAGATTAACCCTCCTCGTGGGATTGACACCATAGGTACTACATGAATGACCCGTACGCTTACGGATTATCGAGGTTAAATATTTAAACTTACGCATAGCAGAAAACTGTGATCAATAACATCAATGGAGACAAGATACTTTCCAAGGGTGGGACAATAGCATCTATAACTCTTCCATCTTTAAGAATAGACAAAGAAAATGCATTTCAAAGATTTGGGTCCAATTTAGTGAACTATAGATGAAAATCCCAAACAAAGCAGGTGTAGCCAAATATTTGAGGTTTAATAGGAAACAATTATTTAGCAAGAAAAATAACATTGTAAAGGGTCTCATTATAAAGAATAGATGAAGGCATACGATCTATCAAAAAATAAGTTGTAAAAACTGCATCAGCCCAAGAAACTTTAGGAACATTCATTTGAAATAATGGGCCTCTTACAATCTCAAAAATGTGTTATTCTTTCTCTCTACTGCACCATTCGGTGATAGTGTATCTACAAAAGATATTTGATGAAGGAAGCCATTCTTGGTCATATAGGATTGGAAAGGTACAGATAAGAATTCTTTACCATTATCACTTGTAATTTGTGAATTGTGAAATTACGTTGGGTTTCAATCGTGATATAAAAGTCACATAAATGAGAAAAAAAATTTAGAAATGTTTTTTTTATTGAATATGACCAAGTCACGTGAGAATATTCATCTACAAAGGTAATAAAATACTTATATATCCAATTTAAGATACGAATGGATAAGGACCCCAAACATTTGAATAGATCAATTCAAAAGGAGAACTCATTTTTTTATTAACTCTAGGACTCAAACTTTGAGAATGATGTTTTGCAAAGTGACATAATTTTTAATCTAAAGAAGACAAGTTATGGTATTGAGGACACAATTTCTTGAGTAGAGGAACAGAAGGACTCCCTGATCAATAATTATCTTGAATGGAGTTAGAACCCTAAAATAAGCAGTAGACTTATATATCAAGGATGTAAAGAATTCCATATTCATATTCTTTACTAATAATTTGTTTTATCATAAGATCCTAAAAGAGACAATAGTTAGGAAAGAACGATATACAATAATTAAGTTTATGAGTAATTTTGCCAATAGAAATTAAATTAAAAGATAAATAAGGCAAACTTAAGATAGATGACAAGGGAATTAATGGAGCTGGGATAACTGTGCAGACTCAAGAACATAAGAGTTCATTAGCTAAAGTAATAGGAGAATTACATTTATGAGACTTAAACATAAAGAAGAGATTGGAATTACCTCTTATATGATGAAGAGAATGGAATTACTACTTATATGATTCATGGCACTAAAATCAATGACCCATTAAGAAGATGTAATGAAAGATGTATTTGGCTTACCTGAATTAGCAATAGCAGTGACACAGATAGATGAAGACTTCGATGATTATTGGGATTGAGAAAACTTGCAAATTCGTTGTAGAAATTAAGACAAACGTTTTAGATGTATCGGTAGTAGATGCAACGTTAGTCAACTGATTTCTTTAATTCTTATTCTACAACTTTCTGTAATCATGCCTCCTATGTCCTAGCTTATATTAGTAATGAAACAATCCCTCTTGAATCTTATCCCTTATTACCAAAGGTACACAATCTCCCGCCTTTATTATTGTGATTGATATAAGCACTATCATTCTGAACAGATGGAGTATTTTTTTATGCAAAGCACTCTACTAAATATGTCCTAAAAAGAAGTAATTTTAGAACTACCAAGGATTTGAGACTTTGCAGTTTTAATAACATTAGGGTACATTAAGTACTATTTTAGTAACATTATGATGGAAAGTGATATCAGTGATAATGGTAGAAACTTAATTATACTTTTTGTAAAACATTAAGGTGCAACAATGTAACGCCAAGCTTTCTGAGCCCTTTGATGATTGTTCTGTAATTGAAGATACTACTGTATATTGATATACACATGTTTGTATACGATTTCAAAGATGAATTTGAATCCTTTTGGCACATATGCCAATTATTTATAATGTTATATGCCCTTACATGAACTTAGAGTTCATCAATATGCGAAATCTTGGAGATTTCCGCCATATAAGCTTTTAAGTGTGTAAAACCGAATCCATTGGATGGATATGACCATGGTGGTTAAATTAAATGTGTTCTAATGCCTTAGAGGTGATTAGACATGATTTATAGACTCATTGGACACTTAGAAAGCTTAAATGGAAATGTTGATATATATAAGGGCTTATTTGCAAAATTGTTAAAAGTGAAAGGACTTAATTGTAATTTTTCAATTCTTAGAGGACCAATTAGTAATTTTATAAAGTTAAGGGGCTTAATTATAATTCTCAAAAGTCCAAGGACCAAAATAAAAATAAAAGTTTTGGTGATTCCCAAATTTTGGGCTTAATTGCAAATTTAGGAAAAGTTTGGAGGGTATAATGGTAATTTCATATAACCGAAGGGTAAAAAGGTAATTCACCATATTTTGGTCAAAGAAGAGTCAAAATTCTAGACCCTTCTTATGTATGGACGTGCACCCCTCATGTAAGACTTAAACCATCTTGTTTTAATTAAAAGAGGAGAAGAAAGGAGAAGAGAGGAAAGAGAGGAAGTTTTGGCCATCACCAACATTCACCCCTCTCTTTGATTCTCTAACCCAAATCAAGGTGATCTAAGCTAATTTGGGGTCTAGGAACTCAAATCTATCATTAGATTTGAGAAGTTCTCAAAGGATTTGAAGATATCACAAAAGGAAGGTTTAGGTAAATCTTGTCTCATCTCTCTCTACATTAGGATTTTGAGTTTGGTGATAAGATATGTTATTCTCTATGCTTAATTATGCATGAAACATGGCTTAGATGAATGAAATGTGTCATGGAGAGGGTTCTTTAAGTCAAAACCGAAATTGTCCCATTTAGGTGAAAGTTTGTAAATTTTTGAATATCTTTTGAAATTGATGGTCTAAATAAATTCTATGGTGTTAATTATACATGTATGATGTGAATTGATGATGAAGAATGAAGAAGATGTGTGTTGGTTAAGTTTAGGTAGAAATGATGGAGAAGAAGTAGATTAATGTAATGAGTTGTACAATTGATAAAATGTAGCTTAAATGAAGGAAATTGGCTGGAATGGAGTGGTGGAATGTGTCATTGATTGGAAGTGTTACTATATGATATGATAGGAGCATGAATTATTATGATAAAGTGTTGGAAATGTGACTTAAAAATCATGCACATTAAGTGTTTGATAAAATGCCTAAGTGAACTTGGCTTAGGATTTAAGGCTTTATAATGGTATGCATGGAAAAAACACTTTCACGTTTACTTAGAGTGAACATGAATTGTTGCTTAGATTGACAAGTAAAGGCCTAATGTGCTTAGATAAAGATGTGCTTAATTATGTTTTGAAAATGAGTAAGTATGGGATTAAAGGCATTAAATGCCTTAGAAAATGCAAAAGAAAAGCTAATGTGAATAGTAAGGAAATAACCCTGTGAGAAGTTTAATGGCCAGATTCTATAGCTTATAGGGAGTGATATTCTGTTTTATACACTTATGCGAGGGTGTATAAACATAAAATCTATGTTTAAGTAGTAATTTCATTGTAAGTCCTTTTTATGTATAAAGGCTCGAGAACTGTGAATCAAAGAGCTCGTACTGAGGATTGTTGAAGTTAAGGGAGTGTACATCTTCTTTGAGGTGAGTTGAGAAAACCATATTTTTCAAACAGGATTAGAACATCCTAAGATAAGCATGATGACTTGTACGTGAATTTTGAACCTAGAAAACGTATGGTAGAATTGAATTTCACATGGATGCTAATATGCTTATGTATTTAATAAATGTCATTGTTTTGAACAACTATGCGTTTGGAGTACAAAAGATGGCTTTTATTTCATGAGATAATGTTTTGGAATTTACAAATGCATAATCGAGTCATATACGCTACATGTTTTTGTTCTCTTTTGGCGTAGAGCCATGCCATGATTTTATTTTATCGGTTGGACCAATATATAAAGACATAGTGCCTTATTTGATTTTTTTCTTAATAATTATATATGATTTGTTTTGTGATTGGTGAGGAAACAATTGGCCAATCGTGTGCTAGGCACAACTGATTAAGCGACCCCCGTACCCTTGACGTTGGTACAATGAAGTCGAGTTGCCGTATTAACATCTTTCTACGGGACTTGCGAGTGATTCCACACCTAGGGTCTAGACACCGACAAGGTAATCACCTAGGATCATGACGCTCTTATCGACTATAGTCCGGACTCACCACGGATGAAAGTCGAGCCAACACTGAGTATCGGTGGGTGTGCACATTAGGTTGGCCGACTAGTGGTGTCACATATGATTGTTTTGGCTTATCCTGATATTGGTTTTCCTATCAAGATTTGATTGATACATATGATTTTTTTTACGCTTTTGTATACTGGAATTGGAACCTATGTTTACCGAATGAGTGAGTTACTAGGCTAGGCCTATATGGTTCCTAACCAGTATACGTTGAGTCATAGGCTGGGCCTAAGTGTTTTCTATGTGATATATATATTCACTTCATAGGTTATCTACACCGTCTTGGTATGAATCAAATTCTATTTGTAATATATGTCTTTCCTGCCCACTCAGTACCTAGTGTACTCACCCCCTCCGCTTTCCAACCATGCAGGTTAATTTAGTGAGTTTGAAGCTCTGGGTGGATTGTGCAATCTTTTGACATTTTCGGGGTATTACGGCACATGGGTAGTTTCTTATTTTGTACTTTTATTGTCTAGTGGCTCATGAACTGTGTTTATGTAGATACGCTTTATGATTTTGTAAGTTAAATTTTGATTGCCTTGTGTTTTATAAATGATTTTATGTATGAATCTTTTGATACTATTGTAAGTTGTGGTTGGATGTGAATATAGAATTGTGTTTAAAATTGTTTGCAGCTTTTGGGATTTTTTTAAAACACAGTCGTTGTGTTGCCCAAATTTTTCAATAAAAAAAGAATAGATATTTAGTTAGCGTTCTATAGTCTGATTGAGGATACCGTGAGTGTCCTTAGCCCAGTTATGCTGTGGTTATCATGGGCCCGATGTGGTACCGGGTCGTGACAATTAAATTGGTATCAAAGCCTGGTTTTTACATTTTCAAAACTATTATTACCGTTTTTAAAAAAGTTCATGAGCCTTAGGAGTCGAGTCTGGGTGTCAAAAGTCTTTAGTCGAGAAGTTGAGTCTCGGATCGTTAAGTTGACGTCCTTAACGGTCAGATGATTTCGACCTCGATCAGAGTCTTTTTCAACATTCCTTGGGATGTTTTAGATATTGGATAAGCTAGGCTTAGTTCGATCTATTTTATTAAACAGTTCCTTATTCTTTGATTTCATAAAGACTACATTACCCCCAACTGTTTGATCAGTCAAGTAAGAATTTCGAGAACAACATTTCTTAAGGGGGGAGAGTTGTAATATCCTGCCTCCTAATAACATGAATTGATGGATTATAATTAAATTGGGAATTTATTGTTACAATTAAGTAATTGATGAGGTGATATGTGCAGCTAGTCTAAGAAAAATGTTAAAGAACAGGACAAAAGGTTGATTAGGCCTATGAAATGGTGACATGTGGCATTTGGAATAAGTGACAAATGGCTTAGTTAAATGAATGAAAATTGGCTTAAGATAATTGTGACAAGTGTCCCTTTAAGTTTGTGACAAATGACACTTTAGATTTGTGACATGTGGAGCAATAGAATGGTGACATATATAGCTTTACAAACAGTGACATATATAGCCCTACAATTGGTGACATGTGTAGCCTTACAAGTGGTGACATGTGTAGCCTTAAAATGAGCAACAAGTGGAGCCTAAAGTAAGTGACACATGGACCAATCGAAGGATAATATATGTACCAATAGAATGGTAACATATCGATTAATTTTACCTTCTTGAATTTTCTGGAGAAAATGGATGAAAAGGTAATAGAAATGAGAGTGAAGGTCTGTCAAAAGGAAAGAAGTTATCAAGGTAAGTTGAAATTCTTGTTTCAATTTCATCTTTCTATTTCGATCTGTTTTTCATATCCTTAGAGCACAATTTTGAAGAAACTCAAACAATGAAAGTTGTAGATATAGGTCTTAGCTTGACTTTCGTGAAAGTGGCTTGATAAAATAGTGACTAGAGCTCGAGTTAGGCTTGTTTCCCTAATACTGCCTATGATAGACCCCTGTGCAGGAACCTTGTATTATTTCCTGATTTTTGAGGACCTTAAAGTCCGAATTAGTGAAAGTATAACTTGAAAAATGATTATTTATGTTTTATTAATGCTTCTGTGAAACGGTTTTGTTAGAAGATGTATTGATAATGATTTATTGAGGTTTGAGTATCAGTTGCCAGTCTGTTTCTTACCAGAAATAGGACATAATTTAGGTGGAGATTATATTTTAAAGGGAGATACTACTTGTGTAAATTTTGGATATATTAAGACTAATGGAAGTCTACTTTCAGGGGGCATACGAATCATGGTAATTGGATTTTTTTTAGAGGGTTATGATTAAAAGAAGACAGCTTGTTCATAAAGAAACATTAGGAAGAAAAGGACGTAAACATTGCACATAAGGTTAGGTTAGCTTGATGGTTGAGGAGATGACAGGGGAACTTGAGGATACTATGAGACGTCAGTACCCCCATTTATTTGTGTTCTAGACTTAGGAGTTTCGAGGACGAAACTATTTTGAGGAGGGGAGGACTTGTAATGCTGGACTTTCTGAGCCCTTGAATAATTGTTCTGTATTTGGAGATACTACTGTATATTGATATATACTTGGTTGTATATGAGTTCAAAAAGGAATTTGAATCCTTTTGGCACATATGCCAATTATTTATAATGTTATATGCCCTTACATGAACTTAAGAGTTCATCGGTATGCGAAATCTTAGAGATTTCTGACATATAAGTTTTTAAGTGTGTAAAGCCAAGTCCATTGGATGGATATGACCATGGTGGTAAAATTAAATGTGTTCTAATGCCTTTGAGGTGATTAGACATGATTTATAGACTTGGACACTTAGAAAGCTTAATTGGAAAAATTGATATACAAAAGGGCTTATTTGCAAAATTGTTAAAAGTGAAAGGACTTAATTGTAATTTTTCAATTCTTGGAGGACCAATTAGTAATTTTATAAAGTTAAGGGACTTAATTACAATTCTCAAAAGTCCAAGGACCAAAATAAAAATACAATTTTTGGTGATTCCCAAATTTTGGGCTTAATTGCAAATTTAGGAAAAGTTTGGAGGGTATAATGGTAATTTCATATAACCGAAGGGTAAAAAGGTAATTCACCATATTTTGGTCAAAGAAGAGTCAAAATTCTAGACCCTTCTTATGTATGGACGTGCACCCCTCATGTAAGACTTAAACCATCTTGTTTTAATTAAAAGAGGAGAAGAAAGGAGAAGAGAGGAAAGAGAGGAAGTTTTGGCCATCACCAACATTCACCCCTCTTTTTGATTCTCTAACCCAAATCAAGGTGAAGTAAGCTAATTTAGGATCAAGGAACTCAAATCTATCATTAGATTTGAGAAGTTCTTAAAGGATTTGAAGATATCACAAAAGGAAGGTTTAGCTAAATTTTCTCACATCTCTCTCTACATAAGGATTTTGAGTTTGGTGATAAGATATGTTGTTCTCTAGGCTTGATTATGCATGAAACACGGTTTAGATGAATGAAATGTGTCATGGAGAGGGTTCTTTAAGTCAAAACTGAAGTTGTCCCCTTTATGTGAAAGTTTGTAAATTTTTGAATATCTTTTGAAATTGATGGTCTAAATGAATTCTATGGTATTAATTATACATGTATGATGTGAATTGATGATGAAGAATGAAGAAGATGTGTGTTGGCTAAGTTTAGGTCGAAATAATGGAGAAGAGGTAGATTAATGTAATGAGTTGTGCAATTGATAAAATGTAGCTTAAATGAAGGAAATTGGTTGGAATGGAGTGGTGGAATGTGTCATTGATTGGAAGAGTTACTATATGACATGATAGGAGCATGAATTATTATGATAAAGTGTTGAAAATGTGACTTGAAAATCATGCACATTAGGTGTTTGATAAAATGCCTAAGTGAACTTGACTTAAGATTTAACGCTTTATAATGTTATGCATTGGAAAATAGTTTCATGTTTACTTAGAGTGAACTTGAATTGTTGCTTAGATTAACAAGTAAAGGCCTAATGTGCTTGGATAAAGATCTGCTTAATTATGTTTTGAAAATGAGTAAGTATGGGATTAAAGGCATTAAATTCCTTAGAAAATGCAAAAGAAAAGCTAATGTGAATAGTAAGGAAATAACCCTGTGAGAAGTTTAATGGCCAGATTCTATAGTTTATAGGGAGTGATATTTTTTTTATAAAGTTATGCAAGGGTTTATAAACATGAAATCTATGTTTAAGTAGTAATTTCAATGTGTGTCCTTTTTATTTATAAAAGCTTGGGAGCTGTGATTCAAAGAGCTCGTACCGAGGATTATTGAAGTTAAGGGAGTGTACATCTTCTTTGAGGTGAGTTGAGGAAACCATATTTTTGAAACAGGATTAGAACATCCTAAGACAAGCATGATGACTTGTATGTGAATTTTGAACCTAGGTAACGTATGGTAGAATTGAATTTCAAAGGATGTTAATATGCTTATGTATTTAATAAAAGTCATTGTTTTGAACAACTATGCATTTGGAGTACAAAATATGTCTTTTATTTCATGAGATAATGTTTTGGAATTTACATATGCATAATTGAGTCACATACGCTACATGTTTTTGTTCTCTTTTGGCTTAGAGCCATGGCAATATTTTATTTTATCGGTTGGATAGATAAATAAAGGCATAGTGCCTTAATTGATTTTCGTCTTAATAATTGTATATGATTTGCTTTGTGATTGGTGAGGAAACGATTGGCCAATCGTGTGCTAGGCACAACTGATTAAGCGACCCCCGTACCCTTGACGTTGGTACATTGAAGTCGAGTTGTCGTATCGACATCTTTCTACTGGACTTGCAGGTGATTCCACACCTAGGGTCTAGACACCGACGAGGTCATCGCCTAGGGTCATGACGCTCTTGTCGACTGTAGTCCGGACTTACCACGGATGGAGGTCGAGCCAACACTGAGTATCGGTGGGTGTGCACAGTAGGTTGGCTGACTAGTGGTGTCACATATGATTGTTTTGGCTTATCTTGATATTGGTTTTCCTATCGAGATTTGATTGATACATATGATGTTTTTATGCTTTTGTGTACTGGAACTGGGACCTATGTTCACCGGATGAGCAAGTTACTAGGCTAGGCCTATATGGTTCCTAACCAGTATACGTTGAGTTATAGGCTGGGCCTAAGTGATTTCTATGTGATATATATATTCACTTCATAGGTTATCTACACCGTTTTGGTATGAATCGAATTCTATTTGTGATATATGTCTTTCCTGCTCACTCAATACCTAGTGTACTCACCCCTTTCGCTTTCCAACCATGCAGGTTAATTTAGTGAGTTAGAAGCTCTAAGTGGATTGTGCAGTCTTTTGACATTTTTGGGGTATTATCGCACATGGGTAATTTCCTATTTTGTACTTTTATTGTCTAGTGGCTCATGAACTGTGTTTATGTAGATACGCTTTATGATTTTGTAAGTTAACTTTTGATTTCCTTGTGTTTTATGAATGATTTTACGTATGAATCTTTTGATACTGTTGTTAAGATTGCTTGAGTGGACTTTAAAGTCCTTAAGTTGTGGTTGGATGTGAATATAGAATTATGTTTAAAAATGTTTGCAGCTTTTGGGATTTTTTTAAAACACAACCATTGTGATGCCCAAGTTTTTCAAAAAAAAATAGATATTCAGTTAACCTTCCATAGTCGGATTGAGGATACCGTGAGTTTCCTTAGCCCGATTATGCGGTGGTTGTCGTGAGCCCAATGTGGTACTGGGTTGTGACAATTAAATTGGTATCAAAGCCTAGTTTTTATGTTTTCAAAAGTATTATTACCGTTTTTAAAAAAGTTCATGAGCCTTAGGAGTCAAGTCTGGGTGTCAAAAGTCTTTAGTCGAGAAGTTGAGTCTCGGATCGTTAAGTTGACGTCCTTAACGGTCGAATGATTTTGACCTCGATCAAAGTATTTGTCGACATTCCTTGGGGTGTTTTAGATATCGGATAAGCTAGGCTTAGTTCGATCTATTTTATTAGATAGTTTCTTATTCTTTGATTTCATAGAGACTACATTACCCCCATCTGTTTGATCAGTCAAGTAAGAATTTTGAGAACAACATTTTTTAAGGGGGAGAGTTGTAATATCTCGCCTCCTAATAACATGAATTGATGGATTATAATTAGTGAATTGGGAATTTATTGTTACAATTAAGTAATTGATGAGGTGATATGTGCAGCTAGTCTAAGAAAAATGTTAAAGAATAAGACAAAAGTTTGATTAGGCCTATGAAATGATAACTTGTGGCATTTGTAATAAGTAACAAATGGCTCAGTTAAATGAATGACAATTGGCTTAAGTATAATTGCGATAAGTGTCCCTTTAAGTTTGTGACAAATGAAACTTTAGATTTTTGAAATGTGGAGCAATAGAATGGTGACATATGTAGCTTTACAAATAGTGACATATATAGCCTTACGATTGGTGACATGTGTAGCCTTACAAGTGGTGACATGTGTAGCCTTAAAATGAGTGACATACGGAGCCTAAAGTAAGTGACACATGGACCAATAGAAGGATATCATATGTACTAATAGAATGGTAACATATGGATTAATTTTACCTTCTTGAATTTTCTAGAGAAAATGGATGAAAAGGTACTAGAAATGAGAGTGAAGGTATGTCAAAAGGAAAGAAGTTATCAAGGTAAGTTGAAATTCTTGTTTCAATTTCATCTTTCTATTCCGATCTGTTTTTCATATCCTTATAGCACGAATTTGAAGAAACCCAAAGAATGAAAGATGTAGATATAGGTCTTAGCTTGACTTTTGGGAAAGTGGCTTGACAAAATAGTTACTAGAGCTCGAGTTAGGCTTATTTCCCTAATACTGCCTATGATAGACCCCTGTGCAGGAACCTTGTATTATTTCCTGATTTTTGAGGACCTTAAAGTCCGAATTAGTGAAATAACATGAAAAAAGATTATTTATGTTTTATTAATGCTTCTGTGAAACAGTTTTGTTAGAAGATGTATTGATAATGATTTATTGAGGTTTGAGTATCAATTGCCAGTCTGTTTCTTACCAAAAACATGACATAATTTGGGTGGACATTAAATTTTAAAGGGAGATGTTGCTTGTGTAATTTTTGGATATATTAATACTAATGGAAGTCTACTTTCAGGGGGCATACGAATCATGGTAATTGGATTTTTTTGAGAGGGTTATGATTAAAAGAAGACAGCTTGTTCATAAAGAAACATTAGGAAGAAAAGGATGTAAATATTGAACATAAGGTTAGGTTAGCTTGATGGTTGAGAAGATGACAGGGAAACTTGAGGATACTATGAGACGTCAGTACCCCCATTTATTTGTGTTCTCGACTTAGGAATTTCGAGGACGAAACTCTTTTGAGGCGGGGAGGACTTGTAACGCCGGACTTTCTGAGCCCTTTAATGATTGTTCTTTCTTTGGAGATACTACTGTATATTGATATTTACTTGGTTGTATATGAGTTCAAAGATGAATTTGAATCCTTTTGGCACATATGCCAATTATTTATAATGTTATATGCCCTTACATGAACTTAAGAGTTCATCGGTATGCGAAATCTTAGAGATTTCTGACATATAAGTTTTTAAGTGTGTAAAGCCAAGTCCATTGGATGGATATGACCATGGTGGTTAAATTAAATGTGTTCTAACGCCTTTGAGGTGATTAGACATGATTTATAGACTTATTGGACACTTAGAAAGCTTAATTGGAAAAGTTGATATACATAAGGGCTTATTTGGAAAATTGTTAAAAGTGAAAGGACTTAATTGTAATTCTTCAATTCTTGGAGGACCAATTAGTAATTTTATAAAGTTAAGGGGCTTAATTATAGTTCTAAAAAGTCCAAGGACCAAAATAAAAATAAAAGTTTTGGTGATTCCCAAATTTTGGGCTTAATTGCAAATTTAGGAAAAGTTTGGAGGGTATAATGGTAATTTCATATAACCGAAGGGTGAAAGGGTAATTTAACCATATTTTGGTCAAAGAAGAGTCAAAATTCTAGACCCTTCTTATGTATGGACGTGCACCCCTCATTTAGGACTTAAACCATCTTGTTTTAATTAAAAGAGGAGAAAAATGGAGAAGAGAGGAAAGAAAGGAAGTTTTGGCCATCACCAACATTCACCCCTCTTTTTGATTCTCTAACCCAAATCAAGGTGATGTAAGCTAATTTGGGATCAAGGAACTCAAATCTATCATTAGATTTGAGAAGTTCTCAAAGGATTTGAAGATATCACAAAAGGAGCGTTTAGGTAAATTTTCTCACATCTCTCTCTACATAAGGATTTTGAGTTTGCTGATAAGATATGTTGTTCTCTATGCTTGATTATGCATCAAACATGGTTTAGTTGAATGAAATGTGTCATGGAGAGCGTTCTTTAAGTCAAAATCGAAATTTTCTCCTTTAGGTGAAAGTTTGCAAATTTTTGAATATCTTTTGAAATTGATGGTCTAAATGAATTCTATGGTGTTAATTATACATTTATGATGTGAATTGATGATGAAGAATGAAGAAGATGTGTGTTGGTTAAGTTTAGGTCGAAATGATGGAGAAGAGGTAGATTAATGTAATGAGTTGTACAATTGATAAAATGTAGCTTAAATGAAGGAAATTGGTTGGAATGGAGTGGTGGAATGTGTCATTGATTGGAAGAGTTACTATATGACATGATAGGAGCATGAATTATTATGATAATGTGTTGGAAATGTGACTTGAAAATCATGCACATTAGGTGTTTGTTAAAATGCCTAAGTGAACTTGACTTAAGATTTAAGGCTTTATAATGGTATGCATTAGAAAACACTTTCATGTTTACTTAGAGTGAACTTGAATTGTTGCTTAGATTGACAAGTAAAGGCCTAATGTGCTTGGATAAAGATGTGCTTAATTATGTTTTGAAAATGAGTAAGTATGGTATTAAAGGCCTTAATTGCCTTAGAAAATGCAAAAGAAAAACTAATGTGAATAGTAAGGAAATAACCCTGTGAGAAGTTTAATGGCTAAATTCTATAGCTTATAGGGAGTGATATTGTGTTTTATACACTTATGTGAGGGTGTATAAACGTGAAATCTATGTTTAAGTAGTAATTTCATTGTATATCCTTTTTATGTATAAGGCACGAGAGCTGTGAATTAAAGAGCTCGTACTGAGGATTGTTGAAGTTAAGGGAGTGTACATCTTCTTTGAGGTGAGTTGAGGAAACCATATTTTTCAAACAGGATTAGAACATCCTAAGACAAGCATGATGACTTGTATGTGAATTTTGAACCTAGACAACGTATAGTAGAATTGAATTTCAAAGGATGTTAATATGCTTATGTAATTAATAAACGTCATTGTTTTGAACAACTATGCATTTGGAGTACAAAATATGGCTTTTATTTCATGAGATAATGTTTTGGAATTTACATATGCATAATCGAGTCATATATGCTACATGTTTTTGTTCTCTTTTGGCTTAGAGCCATGGCACGATTTTATTTTATCGGTTGGACCGATAAATAAAGGCTTAGTGCCTTACTTGATTTTTTTCTTAATAATTGTATATGATTTGTTTTGTGATTGGTGAGGAAACGATTGGCCAATCGTTTCCTAGGCATAACTGATTAAGTGACCCTCGTACCCTTGATGTTGGTACATTAAAGTCGAGTTACCGTATCAACACCTTTTTACGGTACTTATAGGTGATTCCACACCTAGGGTATGCATACCGACGAGGTCATCACCTAAGGTCATGACGTTCTTTTCGACTGTAGTCCGGACTCACCACGGATGAAAGTCAAGCCAACATTGAGTATCGGTGGGTGTGCACATTAGTTTGGCCGACTAGTGGTGTCACACATGATTGTTTTGGCTTATCCTGATATTGGTTTTCCTATCGAGATTTGATTGATAGATATGATGTTTTAACACTTATGTGTACTAGAACTGGGACCTATGTTTACTGGATGAGTGAGTTAATAGGCTAGGCCTATATGGTTCCTAACTAGTATATGTTGAGTCATAGGCTAGGCCTATGTTTTTTCTATATGATATATATATTCACTTTGTAGGTTATCTACACCGTCATGGTATGAATCGAATTCTATTTGTGATATATGTCTTTCCTGCTCACTGAGTATCTTATGTACTCAACCCCTCCGCTTTCCATCCATGCAGGTTAATTTAGTGAGTTTGAAGCTCTGAGTGGATTGTACGGTCTTTTGACATTTTTGGGGTATTACCGCACATGGGTAGTTTCCTATTTTGTACTTTTATTGTCTGGTGGCTCATGAATTGTGTTTATGTAGATATGCTTTATGATTTTGTAAGTTAACTTTTGATTGCCTTGTGTTTTATAAATGAATTTATGTATGAATCTTTTGATACTATTGTTGAGATTGCTTGAGTGGACTTTAAAGTCCTAAAGTTGTTGTTGGATGTAAATATAGAAGTGCGTTTAAAATTGTTTGCAGCTTTTGGGATTTTTTTAAAACACAGCAGTTGCGTTGCCCAAATTTAAAAAAAAAGAATAGATATTCTGTTAGCCTTGCATAGTCAGATTAAAGATACCGTGAGTGTCCTTAGCTCAGTTATGCGGCAGTTGTCATGGGCCCGATGTGGTTCCGGGTCGTGACAAACACACACTTTTAGCCTAAAATGAAAAAATTCTCTTTAATACAATTTGATCAAATTCTAATATGATGATAATATAGAATGAAAATATTTTTGAGTGAATTCATAAAAACACAAATAATTTAAATGGAGTAGAGAAGAGAGTAGCAACAAATTTTATTGTATTTCGATAAACAAAAAAAGAACATTATTTATTTCCACTTCCAAATGTTAAGTTGATTTCCTTTAAGCTCTTCTTTCAACTAGGCAAAGATGAATTTTCTTAAAAGTCTCTTTGCTTGTATTTGGTAAAAAAAGGATCCTTCTTTAAGCTTCTATAATGGTAAAGATTAACCACAAGCCTTCTTGATTTAAATAAGCAAAAGAAATTGCTCCCTAAATTAAACTTTAAAAGTTCAAAAAGCTTGCTGGTTCACTTTATTGTTATAGGCTCACAATTTATTCACATTGAATATGTGTGCTTGGAATGCTTGAAAGATCTCTTAAATGTTTTTTAATAATAAAATATCATAAAATGACATAAATATGTTAGAATTTTTTCTGTTCATCTTTAAATGTAAGGTGATGAACCCTCTTAACCCACCTAAAAGGAAAAGAGACATAGTAGACTTAAAAATGTATTGGGCTTATAAAAATATTTTAATAAATAAATTGAATGGCATACTTAAGCTAAGCTTAAGTGACCTTATTATATGAAACAAGTTGGACTTAATAGATACTTAAATTAATAACAAAATCCCATTAACCTGTAATATTTTGACTTATCACTATTAATTAGTTCTTAAATAAGACCAAACAAAACAAAGACACCAAAATATTTCATTTTAAGAAATCACAAAAATGTCTAACAAGAAAATTAAAATATCAACTGAAACGAAGAAACCTATATGATTAACTAATTTTAAATTGAACAAGATCAAAATGTAAACATGTTATCACTATGATAAACATGATCATGAACAGTCAAGCAAAACCAAATCCTAAACATAATAGAAAATATTCTTTGAAACCTAATTATGAACTAGTAAAACTATAAATATTGATTTCTAAATTATTAGGAAACTATGTTGAAAAGAAACTAAATACAAAACCCTAAATTTTATTTAATAGAAAATGATATAACAAAAATTTCTATAGCATGTATCTTAAAAATTGTCAAATCAAAAATGAAAACAAAAATATATTGGCCTATAACTCAAAAATGAAAATCGAGAATTATCTCCTAAATATTTGATTTTTGTTAACATACCATTTCTGCCCTTATGATACTAGCTACACTGCTTTTACATTAACAAAATAAAATCAATAGGGAGAAACCTGCACTTAAAAGAAACAAATTACCAACTTAGAGACAATAACAAAGAATTAAGGAATCCTTTCCACCTTAACAAACAGTATTTATATGGAGTTAATTTTTCGATTGAGACTTACTACTATTAGGATGGTTTTGTTGTCTCGCTAAAATTCAAATGGGTAATTGGAGTTAGCTATTAGATTTTTGGGTTTATGATGACAATTTTAAAGAAGAGGTTCAATTTTTGGCTTTTACAATTCCATGTTCTAGTGTATATTCAACAGAAATATGAAAATATGACGGTGGTATTCAACAATTGGGTCAATTATTTTAAAAAGATAACAAAATAAATAGAACTTAAGAGAAAAAGCAAGGTGGTATAATGATCTTTCTTTCCTCTAAAGATGATTGAAATGTTTATATATGATAAAATGAATGATTGAAATTTAATCTCCAATAATTAGATAATGTCCAAAATTTATCAATTTTATATTTTATGAGGAAAATAAAATGGAGGGCTCAGATAATGAAGGAATTTAATAATGATACCAATTATAATATGTTATAACATGCAATATGTTCCCTTATTTATGATTAATTATGAATGGTGGATTTCAGACATACCAAATTATGATGTAAATATCATATAGCATTGTCATTGCATAAATCATATACGATTATATAGGACAATTGTTGGGAAATCAAGGCGGGGTTTGATCCTGCGTGCAGCAGAATAATTATGAAACTTGTTTCATATTTTGATTTCTTAAAAACCAAGATCACTTTAAATTCTATAAAATGATTAAAACATAAATCATAATAAAGTGTGAATCTTAATTTGTACCTTATTATGAAGCTTGATCATTTTCTTGTCGCATCCTATGAACCATTTCTGCAATCGATTCATCTCAACCATCGTAGCTACATAGGTGTTCAGCCTCTAACAATGTCCACAGAACAAGTTGAGAGAACTTTGCAACTATTTCAGAGAGGTTAGGTAAGGACTGTTAGCTTTTTTAGAGCTTAAGCCTATTTATAATAAATTTTGGAAATTTTAGTAATTGAATTGAAATTAAATTCTAATTTGAATTTAACTTTAATTAAAATTATAAATAATTCAAATTAAATACCAATTATACCCAAATAAGATCCAATATCTTATATTAATCCTTATTTATTAAATATCTCATATTTAATTATAAAGTTTCTCAAACTTTATAGTAAAGTCCAACTTGATTAAAATATCTTTTCTCTCTTTAACCATTTATTTATGTGTGACCTATTAGGTTCCCAAATATGTTGACAATGGATATAAATTATAACCCAAAATCATATTTAGGATTAGATAAATTAAACTCATTTATTTATCTTTAATTCTCTAATTAAACAATTTATATCCATAGATTAAGATTGACATCTAACAATACATCATAACCACCCAAATATTTAGGAATGTCAAACTAGTTTTTATTGACCTTTGTGTGCATGATTTTTTCGTACAATTCAATCCTTTCATCATATAATGTACCAATTAAACATAAAGTATGGAATTAATGTCTAATATATTTTGTCTCCAATCATATTAGTTCTCCACCATTATCTATTGATTCAATTAATGACATTGTAAACTATTTACAAAATGTCATTCCACCTTGGCCAAAGGATTTCCTAAATCAATAATAATCGAGAACAATGAAACATTCTCCCTAATTACTTTAGGGTAATGGATCATCTATCGATCACTCAACTACCTCCATACAATTCATGCTACATCTAATGAATACCTTTGAGTTATGTTTGACTAGAATAGGTCATAAGTAGCATCAAAGCATAGCAATCCCTATACAAGATAACTTTGAAGATCTCAAATCAAAGGATCACTTATACATTCATCATAATGAGAATTTCTGTAGTCATACAAATAATGTTCCAAATGGATTTCTCATATAGGGTCAGTTTAGTGAACTTGTTCTCTAACAAGCACCCACATATCTGTAATGAGAATTTCTATAGACATACAAGTAATGTTCCAAACGAATTTCTCATATAGGATCAGTTTAGTGAAATTTTTCTTTAACAAGCACCTACATATTTGTTTAACTATATCCGTACTTTAGTGCGGGCACCTGCCTAGGGCCCATAATAAAAGGGGCCCCCTCTTGAATTGGATTTGCATGACGACTTGTATTGCTTCTCCTCTGTTATTTTCTTGAACAAATCTATTCTTCAGTTAATATTTTACTTCAGTTAATACGAAAGGGGGCCCCTCTTGGAAGCCATGTCCTCCCTTGCATTATTACAAATTTACAACCCATTTTGAATTGTAACGTTAACTAACTAACATTATCATAAGTTAACATTTGATAGTTATAAATAGTTTTGAAGAATTTAGGTGTATTTTTACCCTCTAAAATTTTTATTTTCATCAATATATGCATCTAAGGTACTCCAACTTAAAAATTGGCAGCAAAAAAATTTTACGATTTTGTCTTCTAAGTTCCGAGTGTAATTTAAAGTTAAAGTAAAGTTTCTTATTTTTTAATTTATTTTAAGCTTGTTAAATATTTGAATACGTTATAATTAATTTGTAATTTGTCGTTAATGTGGACATTATATTAGCATTTTAAATCATAACATTAACATTAAATGATATTGTATTTATTTGTGTTTTTCCTTTTTTATTTTTGATTACTTATTATTTATATTAATAATTTAATTTTTGTAATTGTAATTTTCATTATATTTTGACACAAGTAATGTAATAATTGTTGGATTTGTGTTCTTGTAGAGTTCACATAAGTTTGGTGATAATATGACTAAATTAAGTAATTTAAGTTACTCAATTCAAAAACTACATAAATGGTTTCCTTTATTATAAAAATATGTATGAATTATGATTCTATTAAACATGTTATGATTCTATTAGTTGTTGTGGATATGGCAATTGCTTCGTTGAAAAATAAATTTGAACAATTAACAACATTTGATAACATTTTTGAATTCTTATTTGATTCAAAGAAGTTAAGGTCATTAGATGATAATGAATTAAGAGAATGTTACACTAATTTTACAACGAATTTTTCTCATGATAATGTGTCAGATGTGGATTTATATGATCTTTTTCTGAATTAAAAGTGTTGCAGATGACTTTGCCAAATGAGTTAATGTCATCTGTTGAAATTTTAGAATTTGTTAAAGCTGCAGATTGTTATCCAAATGTTTCAATTTCTTATTGAATTCTATTGATTATACATGTGACTGTAGCATCAACTGAGAGAAGTTTTTCAAAGTTAAAATTATTGAAAACCTACTTGAGGTCGTCAATGTTACAAGAAATGCTAAATAGTTTAGCTATGTTACGTATTGAGAAGGATATGTTAGATAATATTGATCTTGATAATATTATTAATGATTTTGCATCTAGAAATACATGGAGAAATTATTTTTCATAAATTGAGTCATTTATGTTTCATACAAACATGTAAAAACTTTAAGTTTACATGTTTGTATATTGTCGATTTATTGGGACCCTTTTTTTATTTTGCCTAGGGCCTCTAAAACGATAGGAACGGCCCAGACTTTAGTCTATAAGATCGACTACTTCCTTTATAAAGAAAAATATAACGGGTACTATTATTTTTACATTATATTAATATCCAGTCTTAATAGAACAATTTATAGATAATACCTAAATGCAATATGAATCTCATAATTATAATCTCATCATAAATTAATTTGCATTGTATATTTATCTCACAAACTTTATCATATACATATAAGATAAAAAATGCCTTTAAATTATTTTGTCACTAAATTATAACCAACTGATTGGCTTTAGGGCATAAACCAACAATCTCCCACTTACACTAAGCTAATCATTTAAGTATCTTGTTCCATATCACCACATGACGACCATGATACTATTGAGATGGTAGCTTAATGAGAGAATTCTATAAGATTATCTATAGTGAGAACTTAAATCTTACAACTTTCATCTTAATTTTTATCATAATAACTACATAAATACATATTTAGATCTTTGATAAGACCTTAACTCCTTTTACATGCCTAAAGGCTCTAATGTTCTACAATACATTACTATTATGAACAATGCGTGGAACTATTTCAAGTTCATTAAAGAACTTATTGATCCAATTAATCATTTCCACTAAATGAAAAATATATTATGGCTTAATTAGCAACCATTGATACATTGGAACCTTTCCAATCTTAAATGATATTGTTTTAAGTAAAATAGACCATAATTATTATTTACTTCTAAAGTTAATATGCATATAACTTTGGCACTCAAATATCTACTGATATATAAAATAATGGATATCTTTAATACTTCACAAGTATCAGATATCTCAAATACTAAACTTCTTTAGTACATTATCTATATATTTAGACTTAGAATAGGTAAACAATTTCCAACCTATCTTTATAGATCTAATTCCTAAAATTAAGTTGTTACCTTTTCATAACCAACAATAGTTGTTCTTAGACAATTATATTTTCAATAATTAAAAAATAAAATTGTTGTTCTCTATGAGCAATATGTCTCTACATACTCTCACTGAAGAGGACAACTATACTTCTACTAACCTTCTTATAGATATGATAAATTCACAACCATCTTCAAAATAAAGTGTTTTAATTCATCATGAAAGTGAATTTTTCAATGTCTTGTATCCTTTCAATTATGCATCAGATGTATAAACATTGGAACTAGTTCCAATTGGATGTATTGTCATGAGGTTTGAACTTTTCAATTTCCATTTTACTCTCACTACTTATCTTGAGACCCATTCTCCTTTAAGTTTGAAACAAACAATTTGTTTAATAGTTCTGTAAGATTATATCTAACCTTTTGGATATCTTCTAACATTTTATTACCTAATTTAGTTATAAACTTACTGGATAATACATACTTCAACTAAGCATCACATCTAGGGATGGCGTGGGTTTTCAACCCGATTAATATCTGCACTATCCGACCCAAAAAAAATAGATATGGAGGCTAAAAAATAGATTTTAAATGGATTTTAAATGGATGTTGAAAAATGGATGTGGATATGGATATGGATATGGGTCTAGTGTAACCCGAACCATGGATACCCATATCCTACCCGTTTTTATTAACTCTATTTTTTCTATTTTTCTTGAAT
>JAOSBM010000006.1:8357659-8370634 GCA_027568955.1 Erythroxylum tenue
CAAGTAGTTCATACATAAACAAATATTGTTTTGTTAAACAGAAAAGAATTTTTACGAAAGGGGATTAACGAAAAAGTTTACACAATTCAACCCCCCTTCTTGTGTTATTGCATATTGTTATTAACGATTATATTAACGTGTGATTCACTTCACCATGTTCAACCTCCCATTCTAGTAAACATTAGAGTGTACAAGGACCTTTTTTTTTTTTTTTGAGCTCACAAGGTGTCTTAGAAAATTCTCAACTATTTTAATTATCAAATAAAGTAACACTCGCAGTCAAACATCCCTTTCGTGATTAAAATGGAACTCAATATTGTTTATCAACCTAAGACTAGAGCTTTTGATTAACTTGTTCCCAAAAGACTTCTAAACTTTTTGAGCTTTGAGCTTTATCTGACATTCTTACCCAATGACAACAGTTACTTTTTAACATTGCATAAGGCCAACGCAACCAACCCCATCCTCATTGTAGTGAGGGACAACTTGCAAGACTCCATCTTCTGGCCTCTCCTCAAACGCATTCTCATTGTCAGTACTCATGAGGCCACAATGTCATTCTGTCTTCGCCTTTACTATTATACTTACTGCAGTCATCATCTTCCGAGTTGACTCAACTCAGCCTCCGTTCTCGTGTGATCCGTCGGACACGTCAACCAGTTCTTACCTATTTTGCAAACCAACACTTCCCATCAGCCAGAGAGCTAGGGACCTTGTCTCTAGACTCGCATTGG
Source organism: Erythroxylum tenue (assembly GCA_027568955.1). NCBI lineage: Eukaryota > Viridiplantae > Streptophyta > Magnoliopsida > Malpighiales > Erythroxylaceae > Erythroxylum > Erythroxylum tenue. Next base: position 8,358,394 of record JAOSBM010000006.1, read on the forward strand.
ACGAGAAGGTTTCCCAACTTGGAAACTCAGCCCCACCGATCCCAAGACTCGGTATTCCCGGTTACGAATGGTGGTCTGAAGCTCTGCATGGTGTTGCCAATGTAGGCCGTGGCATTCATTTCTATGGTCTTATTAAGGCTGCCACTAGCTTTCCTCAGGTCATTCTCACTGCTGCTTCTTTTGATGCCTATGAATGGTATCGCATTGGTCAGGTGAGTAACTCATCGGAAGCTTTCCCATTTAATCGCTTCACTCACTTGCCTCTGCTTTTTATCGTTAGTTTTGTTGATGATTTAGCACAATTAAATTTTTTAAGGTGATTGGTGTAGAAGCTAGAGCAATGTACAATGCAGGGCAAGCAAGTGGCATGACATTTTGGGCACCAAACATTAATATATTTCGAGACCCAAGATGGGGTAGAGGGCAAGAGACTCCTGGAGAAGATCCATTTATGACAGGGAAATATGCAGTTTCTTATGTTAGAGGGGTTCAAGGAGATTCCTTTGAAGGAGGGAAGCTTCATGGGCATCTTCAAGCTTCAGCTTGTTGCAAGCATTTTACCGCTTATGATTTGGACAACTGGAAGGGTATTAATCGCTATGTGTTCGATGCTCGCGTAAGTTCGGCCTTATCTTGATATTGTCCCTTTGCTTTTGTTTTTAATTCCGTTCCGTTTGTCAGTTGTCAGTTCATTGGTTCTCTTTTGGTATGGTTGCATCTAGAAAAGTTATTCCAGGTTTAATCAATTACAAACACTCTACTTTCATGAAATCCTGATAACAATGGTCCAAGATAGTATTGTAAGTTTATCCCTTATGGATTGAAGGGAAAAAAAAGAAACAAGAAAGTATTATATCGCGACTTATGAGAAAAAGGAAAGGGGTTCTGCTGCAGACTGCAGTAGTTCTTATGCAATTAGTTGGCGGTAACTTTTTGTTATCAATGACACCACGGTTAGTTGCCTGTTTTGTTTTCTACATTAGGTGACTGCGCAAGATCTGGCAGATACTTATCAGCCACCGTTCAGGAGCTGCGTGGAACAAGGCAGAGCCAGCGGAATCATGTGTGCGTACAACAAAGTTAATGGGGTCCCAAGTTGTGCAGATTTCAATCTTCTAACAAGAACTGCTAGAGGGCAATGGTCTTTTCATGGGTATAAAAAGTGCAATAATTTGCTTTTGCTTTGGTAAAATGTGCAATTATTGGTTAGGTTGATTTCATCTGTCACAATAATCAGGTACGTCACTTCAGACTGTGATGCAGTTTCCATCATCTATGATAATCAAGGATATGCTAAATCACCAGAGGATGCTGTATCTGACGTGCTTAAAGCGGGTAGGGGACATGTGCTTTTTGTCTTTGTCTGTGTCATAAAGTGGACATGTGCTTATGTTCATGCACGGAGGCTTGGATCAAAAATGAGTTTTTCCTTTACTAGTACAAGCTTTCTGTGACTCGATTGAATTTCTGGACCATCTTGATAATATGGGTCCATCTATCAATTAGAGGTTGTTGTTTTTCAATAAAGTTGACAGTTATAGCAATTGGTCCATCATTTCATTGCCTAACTGGACTATTCTTCCCTGAATTTTTCCTAGGATTCTGCAGATGGTGGCAGTGTTTAATTTTATTATTGCAACGATGTAATACATTTAACTAAGCAGTTAATGGCCACTAGATGGATTTATCATTCACTTCTAAGGGAAAAACATGACTTTTAAATTCTTTAATTCAATATACCCACTAGGAAGCTTTATGCCTCTCTTGGGAAAACGGTTCGATAACAGAACAAAGATATATTCGCAGGGTTGAATATTTTTCCAAATTGGGTTACTATTTCATGCACGCCTAAGATGCACGTACAAATTTTCATAATTCTTGCACTTTGTTGAACGAATGTATGCAGGCATGGATGTCAATTGTGGATCATACTTGCAGAAACACAGCAAAGCAGCAGTTGAGCAGAAAAAACTTCCAGAATCTGAAATAGACAGAGCCCTTCACAACCTCTTCTCTTTAAGAATGAGGTTAGGACTTTTTAATGGAAATCCAACAACACTGCCTTTTGGCGACATAGGGCCAGAAAGGATCTGTTCCAAAGAGCATCAAATACTAGCTCTTGAAGTTGCTCGTAATGGCATTGTGCTTTTAAAGAATTCTGCAGGACTCCTCCCGCTTACGAAGCTAAAAACCAAGTCTCTGGCTGTTATTGGTCCTAATGCCAATTCTGCACAAACACTATTGGGGAACTATGCTGGTACTCCATGCAAATCTGTGACACCCTTACAAGCATTGCAGAGCTACATTAAGGATACTAGATTTCTTGCAGGCTGTGAAACAGTACAGTGCTCCTCAGCGTCAGTTGACAGTGCAGTAGATATAGCAAAGGAGGTAGATTATGTGGTATTGATAATGGGATTGGACCAAACTCAGGAAAGGGAAGAGCTTGATCGTGTAGACTTGATGCTGCCCGGGAGGCAGCAAGAACTTATCACCAGTGTTGCAAAAGCTGCAAAGAATCCTGTTATTCTAGTGCTTCTTTGTGGAGGTCCGGTAGATGTTTCATTTGCCAAATACAACAGAAATATTGGAAGCATTATCTGGGCTGGTTATCCGGGTGAAGCTGGTGGAATTGCTCTTGCAGAAATTATCTTTGGTGACCATAATCCAGGTGAATTCGTTACCATAGTTTCCATGATCTCAAGCTTCTGTTTCGTTTATTATTTTTTATAATGGTCTAGAACTGACGAGATGGTTGTGTAGGAGGACGATTACCAATGTCTTGGTACCCCCAAGAATATGTCAAGGTACCAATGACAGACATGGGGATGCGATCTGATTCATCCTCCGGATATCCTGGCCGCACATACAGATTCTACAAAGGAAAAGTCCTTTTCGAGTTTGGTTATGGTCTGAGCTATTCAAAGTATTCATACGAGCTCAAGTCTGTTAGCCAAAACAGACTGTACTTGAATCAGTCCTCAACACCACACAAAATTGAAAGATCAGATTCTGTGCGTTACATTCTGGTTTCTGAACTAGGAACAAACTTTTGTGAACAAAGCCAGTTCTCAGCAAGAGTTGGAGTAGAGAACCATGGGGAGATGGCTGGAAAGCATCCAATCTTGCTATTCGTGAGGCAGGAGAGGCATGGGAATGGTAGGCCAAGGAAACAATTGATTGGATTCCAAAGCGTGATACTAAGTGCAGGGGAAAAGGCTGAAATTGAATTCAAACTGAGTCCTTGTGAGCACTTTAGTAGAGTTAATGAAGATGGTTTGATGGTGTTGGAAGAAGGTACGTATGTGTTGATGGTAGGAGGTGACAATTATCCAGTTTCCATCCTGATATGACTTGGCAATATCCTTTTTAACGTCGTCCTGCCACATCCCTTTGCCAATTATCCTTAGGTGGCTACTCTATTTATGTATAGTGTTTCATGAAAATATAACCAGATGTCTGATGACTGGGGAACATTTGGCAATTGATGCAAATTGATGCATGTAAGCTTGATATGATAACAACATAAATGGCTGCTTCAAATGTTGATTTATGAAAATGACTTGCCCTCCCAAATTATGAGCTCCTATGTACTAAACCTCTGTCTCATGCTCCAAGTCGCAAGACATTGGTCATTTCCGTTTCTAGACAGATTCTACCGACACAAGTCGAAGGCATAAAATATGAAATGCGGAATATGGTTTTACAGGAAAAGGGAGTACCTTGATAATGCATCCAATAAACAATTCAAAAATGTAGTTATCAGACACCACATGCACTGGATGGACATGGCAGCGACTAATTTGGACTTACGTTGGCTAGAGAAGCAAAATGACAAGAGATTTATCAATTGAATGGGCATACCTAACTCCAATTTAACTGGCAAGAAATGTCCCACTCAGCTTGCTTCGAAGCCTTTTATGTAAAAAACTAACTAAAACATCATATGCCAAAAGCATACGTCCAATGTTCACTACAAAGCAATCCTCTGACTCTATAGACGTTGTTTTTCTAACTGTGACATCTGAGGTCCAGTAGAGACCAGATCAAGTGGACTATTAAACTAATGACTTAATCATATTTTTCATCAACCATTCGTAGCTATAGATGCTCCTTTAAAAACAAAACTCTTCTTGTCGTTGGTGAGCTCTCCGATAGCTTCTTCCCAACAAAGGCCAAAAAAGATGAGAGCTGCAAACCTCTGTTCCATAGCTCTTCTTCACTTCACATCTCTGCTTCTTTTGATTGAGTCAACTCGTCCACCATATGCTTGTGACTCCTCTAACCCATCAACAAGTTCCTACCCTTTTTGCCAGACATCATTACCTATAAGCCTAAGGGTCCAAGACCTCGTATCTAGACTGACCTTGGACGAGAAGGTCTCCCAACTCGTTAACTCAGCCACTGCCATTCCCAGACTTGACATTCCTGGCTACCAATGGTGGTCTGAAGCTTTGCATGGTATTGCATTCGTACAAAACGTTAGCTATGGCATCAGCTTCAATGAAACCATACGGTCTGCTACAAGCTTCCCTCAAGTTATTCTCACTGCTGCTTCTTTTGATCCTATTCTTTGGTACCGCATTGCTCAAGTAAGTAATAAAAAGGATTAATATATGTTTAAATGTTTTTTGTATTGAGTGCATACAAAGTGTTGATATATGTAATTGTTGTCTGTGAATGCGATGGTGAAGGCGATTGGAAAAGAAGCCAGAGCCCTGTATAATGCAGGACAAGCTACTGGTATGACGTTCTGGGCACCGAACATTAACATATTTAGAGACCCAAGATGGGGAAGGGGACAAGAGACGCCTGGAGAAGATCCATCAATGACAGGGGAGTATGCTGTGTCATATGTACGAGGAATCCAAGGTGATTCTTTTGAAGGAGGGAAGCTTGGCGACCATCTACAAGCTTCTGCTTGTTGCAAGCATTTCACCGCTTACGATTTGGATAATTGGAATGGAATTAGTCGCTTTACTTTCGATGCTAAAGTAAGTGGGTTACCTATTGCTTGTCTCTTTGCTTTCAGCTTCTCAGAGTTGTAATGTTACAGCTAAGGTGGTCCAAGTGCTCAGATATGTTTGACTTGTATTTTTTTGTCTTCACAAAAGACCATACTGATGTCTTTCTTATCTGTCTATTTCCATTCCTCTCCTCGACCTTGAATTTATCTTTAAAAGGACACGAAGGAATTGAGTATTACTACATCAATTAAACGGCACGTACTTCTCAAACTATAAGTGTCAACATTGTTCAACTTTAGTTTTATCCTACGCCCTCCTTTAAACACTCAGCTTCTCTTCAATTTTTCCTTAATCGACATATTTGATTGTAGTAATGGAATCTACCTTCGTTAACATATCAGTAAGGGAAAGAAGAATAACAGAGCACGTTAATTATGCTTTCACGAATAAACTTAGTTCTCTGTTTACATATAAGAGTATTTCCTTTTGTTTATTATATGCTAACTCCATTTTTCTTCTGTTGTTCATCAGGTGACAAAGCAGGACTTGGCAGACACATACCAGCCTCCGTTTCAGAAATGTATACAAAAAGGAAGCGCCAGCGGAATAATGTGTGCCTATAATCGCGTTAATGGAGTCCCAAACTGTGCAGACTACAATCTCTTGTCTAAGACGGCCAGAGGGCAATGGGGATTCAATGGGTACGTTTTCTCAAATGATTATAAATTTAGAAAGGAAAAAAAAGCTACAGGTAGACGTAAGACATCATGTGTTTCCTGGTTAATTTATCAGGTATATTACATCAGACTGCGATGCTGTTTCCATTATTCATGACAAGCAAGGATATGCAAAAACACCTGAGGATGCAGTGGCCGACGTGCTTAAAGCAGGTGATGTGTTTCCTTGTGTGCGTATGGCACATAACAAGTAGCAAACTATATTTCTTGGGTGATATGTAATTGTTTGGATTTAATATATTGCAGGAATGGATGTGAACTGCGGCGATTACTTAAAGAACCACACCAAATCAGCAGTAGAAAAGAAGAAGCTGCCTGAATCTGAATTAGACAGAGCCCTTCACAACCTCTTCTCTGTCAGGATGAGGTTAGGCCTATTCAACGGCGATCCAGCGAAACTGCTTTATGGAAGCATCGCTGCGGACGAAGTCTGCTCCAAAGAACATCAAGCTTTAGCCCTCGAAGCAGCTCTTGATGGCATTGTACTGCTAAAGAACTCTGACAGGCTTCTCCCTCTTACAAAATCAAAATTCTTTTCCCTCGCTGTTATAGGTCCCAACGCTGATCTTCCCAAGACCCTTGTCGGAAACTATGCAGGTCCACCCTGCAAAACAATTACTCCACTGCTAGGATTGAAGAATTATGTGAAGAACATAAAATATCATCCAGGTTGCACCACAGTTGCGTGTCCTTCGGCTTTGATCGATGAAGCAGTGACAATAGCCAAAGGAGCAGACCAGGTGGTGTTGGTTATGGGACTGGACCTAACTCAAGAGAGGGAAGGCTTTGACCGTGTGAACTTGACCCTACCAGGGGAACAGCAAAAGCTTGTAAAAAGCGTTGCAAGAACTGCAAAGAAACCTGTGGTTCTGGTGCTTCTCTGCGGAGGCCCAGTTGACGTGTCTTTTGCTAAAGATGATCCTAAAATAGGAAGCATTTTGTGGGCTGGATATCCAGGTGAAGCTGGAGGACTTGCACTTGCAGAAATTATATTTGGTGATCACAACCCAGGTGAACTGAATCACAATGCTTCTGTACTTCCTTAGATCCATCCTTAGCAAAGAAGAGGAATTGATACTCTTAATTATATTCTTGCCCACTTACTGTATTTGCTGCAATGCAGGAGGGAGATTACCAGTGACATGGTACCCACAAGACTTCACCAAAGTACCAATGTCAGACATGAGGATGCGGCCTGAACCAATGTCAGGCTATCCTGGTCGCACGTACAGATTCTATGAAGGGAAAAAAGTTTTTGAATTCGGTTACGGTCTAAGTTACTCCAACTACTCTTATAAGCTCATATCTGTTACAAACAAGAAGCTTTACTTAAGATCATCACAAACTGAAACTGTAAAGAACTCAAATTCCATAGGCTACATGTCAGTTTCAGAGTTGGGTAAAGACATCTGTGAAAGGAACAAGTTCACGGTCACTGTCAATGTTGCAAATGATGGAGAGGTGGCTGGTAAGCATCCAGTTTTGCTTTTTGTAAGGCCAGCAAAATTGGGGGCTGAAGGGCCATTTAAAAAGTTAGTAGGGTTTCAGACCCTGCACCTGAAAGCCAAGGAGGAAGCCGTAATTGAATATGAGATGAACCCTTGCGAACATCTTAGCAGTGCTGATGAAAGTGGTACAATGGTGGTTGAAGCAGGAACACAACTCCTGCTCGTCGGCGATGAAGAGTACCCAATCGCTATCATTCTCTGATAAAATGGTTGAACGAATGTATGAGGCTTTGAACGATAACCCCTTCTGGTAGGTACCTTGTTCCATCAATGGCTAATAACTTTCTTTTTCTATAGTACTTGGTTATTCGGAATACTCATGTCACTCCTGATATTACGTTGATTCCAAAGTCAAAAACTCCGAGTCATATCAAGGTTCAAAGATTTGTTACACCTCAACATATAAACGTCTTGGAATGGATGTATACTCTAAGTCCTCCTTAGACATTAAGAGATCAGTCTGGCTCGTTTTGACACATTATAGACTACTACCCTTTATTTCATGAAGAAAAATGAAAACTGCTGCTTTCTGGATGTAATTGAATAATGCACAAACAAATGATACATTAGCGGGATTCACCTCTCACTGTCTTAAACATTTCAAATTAGTATTTATTACTACAATCCACAAAGTCAGTAAGAGAGCCAGAAGAGAACTGTATGCTATTAATACATGAGATTCCCTGGCAAGAGAGCAGTAGCTAATACTCGACGAATTTCTATCACCTCTGAACGTGGCAACAACAAAACCAGGGTCATCCCTTACTTTCCAGGTCATTGTTGGAACAGTTACCTCACGTGTGCCATCAGAGTGAGTATGATCACAAAATTTATGCGTGTGTGCACTAAATACAATCCTACAAATCAAGGATAGTTCAATATTGATCAACTTACACATAAAGTAAGAATATCATAGCAATTAATATATTTAAACTAAAGGCTTAGAAGTCAACCACAATGTGGACCAGGTGCTCCTTTCATAAATAAGATCGATTAAATGACATAAGCAAGTGAATAAAGAATCCAAGTTTGCTCCTTTTGTAAATAAGTAAGTTTAACTCACATAAATGAGTGAAAATTGAATCTAAATCAGGCATTCCTTTATAGGTAAGATTAACTGACATAACATCGAGATTAAATGGCAAAGGAAAAAATCATACAGAAATGTTATTTGAGGTTTCTAGTGACACAAAAATTACCTTGGCTTAAGAGCTTGAAAGATGTATTCAGTAGCATTTGGTGGGATAGTATGAGATAACTCATAGGGCCCAGTATCTGTAAACTCCCTGTAGTGAATTGGAAAGGAACTTTAGGAAGCAGATTCTAGCAATATCAGTAACAGCACATTCAAGAGGAAAGAAGAGACCAATGAACCAACAACATTTCCCAGGAAGAATAAAGTCAATAAGCTGAAACATAGACAATCTTTTGTTCAAATTCTTTCAAGAAAGTACCACTTTCAATCCAACATATTTTCCTCAGGCTCAAGCATTCTTATGCTTAAAAGAAAAACTGAAATGCACTGTAGATTCACGACAACATTTTGGAACTCTTTTAGGACCCAATATTAAAGCAGGTAGGTCACCTAGTAGGACGCTTTAAGCTCCCCATCTACAAGGAGACAAAACTACCAACCATGATTATATGGTCACCAGAAGCCATAAACAATGTAGTCAAATTAATAATATGCATATTATCCATGAAAATCAATAAGAATTAAGGTACAAATGTAAGAAGCAAACTACACCTTTTATCTTGTGCTTCAGAACCATGTTCAAAGAGGTTCTTAGGAGCTTTCTTAGAAATGATTTCTTGACAAGTATTGTTGGTGAAGTGGTGCAAGGGCAGGTGAAGTAGGAGAACAGGACCAGAACCAGATGTAAGCTCACCACCTCTCCATTGAAAATTTTCAGACATAACCTCAAATTTTCCAAAACCATCTTTAAGTTCACCAAAGTCATCAATTGATTCCAATGCACGTTCTACATCCATTCTTAGATCTGTGCTTTCCGTCTCTATCACCCTTTCAACACTAAAACGCAACTTATTGATGCCACAAAGCAAAGCAACAGAATTGAGCGAGACAAAGCTAACATTACTAATCTCAAAGGCACCACACCCAGCCGAATCCAATCCTGGAAAATTCCTAGCCAGCCAATGAACAGATTTCACATCAAGTTCATTGCATTGTCCAACATCCCTGTCACCAAGAACAACATGCAAAGGAAGCTCGAGAAATGGACCCAACATTCTATGGAACTGATGAAGCACGGAAACCCAATTGGTTTTGGACAACTTTGATCCTTTGGCTGAAAAGTCTCCCAGAACTAGCAGCATATCAGGCTTCAAAGTGTAAAATGATTTCTGCCTCATTCAGCACCAGCTTATAGATTGTCAGTGAAACGAGAATAACAAGGGACATCATTCAGAACAGTAGGTTCTAAAGGAAATAAACCTACACCTGACCTCAGCCCCCTAAACCGCTCCCAAAAGAGAGAAAAAAACGCAGACACACACAGAAAAGAAATGACTAGAGAGCTTCAGTACGGGCTTCTCATTTATATATCACTATGCAACTCAAATCTTATAGGGTCTTACAAACTGCCAGTACTGCGTAATGGGTCATCATTTGTGAAAGTTATCCGACTCCATCTCCTCCTAAATTTAAGCTTTCTTCAATCTTGTTTTAAAAAAAACCCAAACTGATCGAGTTTAGCAATACAAGCACGTAACTACCATCCAACCAAAAACAATTGAACGCACTAATGAAACAACTAAACTTACCTTGAAGAACTTGGACATGTAATAGTCTCTAAAATAGAAATTAAAAAATCCGGTTTCCGGCCCCAAAAGCAGCAAATCAGCGACCATCATCACTTTCAAGTCCTGTGATTCATGGGCACTTCCTGCATCGTAGTGGTCGGGTGCACCCAAGCTGCTGGGTACTATGCTGCAAGAAGGAAAAGAAACCCATTCCTCGAACACGACGAAAAGTACGAAAATGGCGAGAGGCAAAAGCGGCTTCCACGTCGGTAGGACCATTGTATAGCGTCGTTGATGCATTATTGTTGTCACTGTGAACTAGTGTCGTTCATCGCTGTGTTTGTGTCGGTCTCGATCCTTTCGAGTCCGAACACGAACCCAAAAGGCTGACTCTCAGTTTCCAGTACCGTCGGTTGGCTGGGTTCGTACTGCGTACTTCGTTTCTTAATTAATAGTTTTAGGTTTTTCTCTATTTTTATTTTCGCTTGCTAAGGCCCAGCCCATATACACTGCACAATCATACTTCTTTCGTGGAAATTAATCCACCCAATATTGATCCTGTTTCTGCTCCAAAATAACGTTAGAATAGATTATTTGGGAAAGAAGATTTTATATGTTTAAAATGAATACTTTGTGTACTGTTTTACTCATTTTAATTTTTTATTATTTTAAATTATTTAAAAATATGCTAAATAAGTTTGAAATGTTTAAACATTATCTTTTTATCAAATATATTTTGAATTAAAAATAAAATAATTATGTAAAACTAAATGTGGAGCATCCTTTATCCAACATTATAATTGTGGGATGGATTCCTGTTATTCTAATTCCATAAATAAATAAATAATTCTATGTCTAAATTTTAGAGTTTATTTACTGACCTTGTCATACATTTATCTTTAAAAAAACTCTTTATAAATCTATTTATAATCTCTTTGTATATCTTATATGACATGAACAGGTTCAATCTTTTTATACGTATATAGAAAAGCTAACAAGATTGATATTTCTGTGTAAAATTGAAATTGAAGTTAACGTTATTATAGCTCCATAATTCGAACACTTAATAAGTTGAAAGCAGTGACAACAGTTTATTAACGAACATAACATTTAGATACATCAAGCAAGGTCATTTACATTTCATCCAAAAAAAACCTAAACATATAAAAGATAATCTAAACATGATTTTTTTCTTTTTATAAAAAAATGTTATTTACGTTCCTATATAGAGCTGAAATAACCTACTTTCTCCGAGTTATGAAGTTTTACAAGCTTAAGTTTGTCAAGCTACAGAAGGGACGACAATGCCCTCCAGGCTGGAGTTTTGAACAAATATGAACTAAGCCTGAGTTCAAAGAAGCATATCAACATAAGGCATTAATTTAGGCTATATTTAGTAGGACGATTAGTAATGAAATGGAATGAAATGTAATATTATTCTGTCGTTTGGAAGGAAGGTTTAGGAATGGGATGAAATAGGATAGAAGGGGAAGGTTTCATATTATATCATATTCCATCCTAAACAGTAAAAACGAGTTACCTCCGATTTGGAGAGTTTATGATGAAATATAAAATGATAAATATATACAACTTAATTTATCCTCAATATTTTTTATAATACCAATTATACCCTTAACCTTAATAACAAGCAGTAAGACAATACATCTCATTTGGTCAAGGGTAGAATAGTCATTAATTATTATTATACATACATTACATTTCATTCCATCCATTTTCCAAATAACAATTTACTATATTACATTATGAACCCTTCCATCCCTTCTAAACAACAATTTTTTAATATTATATCTATTTACATTCCATTCCATTATAGATCATTACATTCCATTAAAAACCTTACGTCCATCCAAACTTAGCCTTAGTCATCTTAATAGTACATGCTTTTGATTATCTTAAATATTCATTGAATTATTATATTTTAGTGACAACAATATTACTAAGAGATACCAGACTTTTCCACGATTTATGTAACTTCAAAAACAATCTTTTAATCTTTGAAATTTTAGAAATTTTTCTTGATATTTTTTATTTTCTAGAAAAAAAATCACATCTCTAACATTTATGATAAAAAAATAAGAGTGAAACACACATGGCATAAATGTCATAGTAGACTAATCAAATATTATTAACATGATAATTCAACTCAAGTTTTAAACTTGACTCAAATTTGGTTCTGCCTGGTTTTGGCTGAACTGATTGTTGCTGTTCGGATCCATGCGTTGGCTGTTATCCACAAGATTGTTGA
>JAOSBM010000006.1:8372657-8384429 GCA_027568955.1 Erythroxylum tenue
ATAAGACTTGCCTGTGGGCTAAAGTTCTACTCAATTAGATTCATCTAAAACTTTATGACAAAACTATTGAATTATGTTTCTTTTTCTTAATTCCTGTAGGTAGATTATGAAATATAATATGATATTTCATCCTAACTAATCATACAAATTTAACAAAATTCCTGTGGGTAGATTTATCATATCACACATGATTAATTACAATTAATGTATTAATGTGATCTTAAAACTAAATATATAATTATAATTAATTTGAGATGCTATGGCTACTCCCAATTACTTAAAATCATATGATCACTCACATTACCTTAAGCTTTAAATAAAAGCCTAAACATTTGCATCAATTAATAAATAATGCAAATAAATCAAATAATATTTCACAAATTATTTAATCTAATTTTGCATGTATAATGGTCATAAATTTATACACACAAAATTTTCAATTGATCATATGTAATTTGTGCAAATAATTAAACAATTATTAATAAGCATGTCTAAATTTAAAACCAACATAAGACATACAAATTAAAAATTAATACTTTCATAAATTATTAATATCAAAATAATTTTTATAATTAAAAATCACAAATTAAGGGTTAGGTCTTGATTAACCCAAATAATCATTAATATTAATAAATATAATTTTTTATTAAAAAAAAGAGAAAGACAGTCGTCTTCAACCTCCAGCGGGGTCGGGTGTGACCCAGCTGGAACCCACGGAACTCCGACAGTTTTGGCAAGCAGAAGACGCCAAAAATTACATAAAGGTCGGCTATGGGATGAGGATGAACAGGCAACGCGCACGAGACGTTGCAAAACCGACCATGCAATGCTACATAAATGGCAACATCCGAAGTCTCACGTACGACCATCGTCTTCTCTCCTTCCTACACAGTTTTGTCACCGTCGAGCGCTCCTTGGAGCACAAAAATACGACTCTAACATCCCCAGCACGTACAAAACGTCGAAAAAATTCGACAACCTTAACTTATGCATCACGGTAGAAATACAACAAAAACAGAGTATAACTGAGACATACTTTTTGGTAGTTTCTAAAGCAAGACAGAGGCATAGACTGAAGCTCTGATACCAAATGTAAATTAACCCAGCGATAACATGCATCTCATATAATAACACAAAGATACATGCATGTAAAACAATGGAAGAGCCTATATGTTTTTTAGCATTTATTTTTTATAATTATTGTGAACACAGGTAGCACGGGGCTTGAAGCAAGTGTTATATAAAACAATTAAACATATATGGCTTGAGACATGCCTTGATCAATGCTTTAATAAGTTAATGATGTGGTTGGCTTATATAGTCGTCCCCTTTTATCACCGATTACACCGTTTAGGAAATCAGAAACTGCTTATATTTTATTTATATAAATCTTTAAGGAGATGATTTTGGGTTTGGATTTTTCAAATCAAACTTCATAATCGATGATAACAAACATCGGACTATAGCATGACAAATAGCATTAGTCACAAAAAATATATTTTATATTAGGAAATCTTTCTATTTTCATTTTAGAAAAAATTATAATCATTTTTAAATATATAAAATATATTTAAGTCATTACTATTTAATAGCCTAAATTCTTTTAATTTGAGAACATTTAACAATTAAATGTCTTTAAGAATTGAACTTGAAGGTACATTTAATTTAAGGTTTAACTTTCATACCTATTTTTAATTTCAAATCTCTAAAGTAACTGTTGAACCAATCTAGAGTATCATTTTAAATAAAACGACAACTTCTTTAAATCAAAGAGTTGGATTGGGAGCTCGACTACAGTCGATCAGAAGCCTGAAACTCCTCTCTTCTAGTTGCGAACAAGTGCATGCTTTCCCCCTAGCCGTTCGACACCTCAAAACTAGTTTATGACTCAGTTTCTAGTTCTACAGTCTAATGGCATTTTTCGTTAATATATGGTTCAAACAGTTGTCATATTATAATAGGTGTGAGCATGCATTCCAATAGAGGCGCACGTGGAGCAACTCACATCCTTTAATGAAATTTCAAATTTACCCCTAGTTTTTATCGCAATTTACGAGAAACGACAAGGTTTCCGTCTTTAATACGTGTCGCACTAAATCCAAAAAGCACGAGGCCGATTGAGTCCTAGAAATAGAATTCTAGAACCACGTGGCATGTAATCTGGGGCCTACTAAACAAATCAAAATTAACGACCGTCGATCTACTTAATCACAATATTTTCCGTCTACGCTTGACACAAGCAATCCGAATCCTCCCAATTAATTAATCATAATCCTAGGCAACCATTAGAAATCTGAGAGTCACCCCTCGTGCTTGATCCGATTGCGCAATGCCCATAATCGTAAATCTACAAAATCCCGGGTCACAAGCGGTAAATATAGAGAAAACAGAGGGCGTTAGAAGAATAAATAAAATAAAAAGGGCAAGATACAAACGGGGAAAGGTTTTAATGGTGGACGGCGTCAAGTAACGGGCGGTAAGTGAGGGTCGCTCTTTATTTCCTATATAAACTCATGCCCTCACCCCCCTTTCCCTTCATAATTTGCATTCGCTTCTCTCGCTCTCTGCATATCTGTCGCGAGTCTCTCTCCCTCTCCATATATATATACATATAGGTTTATGTATATATTTATGTGCATAACTTTCTCTCTCTTGGTAATCTCGATAGCTACAACTACATAGATTCAACAAAGCAGATTCAAAAAGGGTACAAAAATTTCTCTCTCCAACTGCAGTTAATTCCTTTTTCGAATTCGATTTAAAAATAATAGTTATTAATTTCTACGGGTAATGGAACCTTAAACTTATTCCCTATGAGATTATGCAACGGACTTTATCTGTTAATGTTTGCTGTTTTGTGGAATTGCCGATTTTATTGTTTTCTGACTTTATGATGGAGCTCAATAGGTGTTGGATTAGGGATCAGTGGAATTTGTTTCGATTTTGATTGATTTGGTATTTTCGTTTAGTCAAACCTAGTGAGTGTGGATTTATGGGAGAAAAGGGTATTCTTTGTGGAGTGTTGATTTCCATGTAGGTGATAGGGTTGTTGAGTTTGCGATCTGTTGGTTGGGCAATGCGTTTCGGTTTGGACGTGGTTTCGTGGGCCTGTGAAGTTATTTATTTGTCTATTTTCCTTTGTGATAAATCTTCCTATGTTAGGTTGTGATTGCTTATGGATTTACAGTAACACGTGTTGTAACCTACATTTTGTTTCGAATTGGGCTCTCTAGATGCTATGTTGAGTTTGCGAATATTTTAGATGCTTTTTGCATATAGTGTGTGGGTTAAATC
This sequence comes from Erythroxylum tenue, assembly GCA_027568955.1. NCBI lineage: Eukaryota > Viridiplantae > Streptophyta > Magnoliopsida > Malpighiales > Erythroxylaceae > Erythroxylum > Erythroxylum tenue. The sequence goes on from JAOSBM010000006.1 coordinate 8,375,952, forward strand.
TATAATGGAAGTGAGTGCATTTTTGGTGAGTTTTCTACTTCAAGGTGATTGGGTTTTGAGAAGCTTCTTGGTGTTCTAATTGCCAAAGATTTATATCAGCTGCATGCTCATCTCAGTGTTTGTCATCCTTTATCCTGTAACTACTATTTGTTATCTTCTGTTATGTTGCCCCGACACTGGTGTTTGCTGTCTTATCCTTATTAATGTAGTGGATTTGATTTGCAGATCTAGAATGCATGTAGGGCTTCTTTGACCTCCAAAGAAAAAGACTATTTTATGCCTTTAAGGTTGACGATATTTTCTGGAAAGAAACTGCAAACATAAATTTTTGCACAGCACAAAATAGGTACTTTAGTTTGTATATGCATCAACATATGCCATGGGTTCCCGAGGAAGGCCTATATTTGATCTTAATGAGCCCCCTGCTGAGGATGATGAGGAGACCGGTCCTGTTGTCAGTTTGCTGCCACAGAAGGTGCTCCCTTCCTCCAATGCCCATGCTTCTGAATTATTTGCGACATCAGTGGCTTCTCAAGGTATTAAAAGTTATAACACCTTTTCCCATGCATCATCTATGTCGGGTTTCCAACCTTTTGTTCGTCCAAGAGTTGCTCCAATTCCTGAAGTGAGTAATGAATCGAGGAAAACACAGGGTCAGAATGCCAAGGTTGCATCTCCTGCAAAGACATTTAATGGGTATGACATGCAAACAGAACCTTCTCATGTTTCAGGTTTGGTGAATAATGAAGCTGTTGAAAAAGAAGAAGGGGAGTGGTCTGATGCAGATGGCTCTGCAGGTGATACCATGCATGAGCAGGGAAAAGCTTCGGCACAGCAGGGTACTTCTGAAAAGATGGAATGTGATGCTTCTGCTTTGGCTTCTGGGACCACATCGGGAAGTGCCAAGGATAAGAACAATTCTAGGGATCCTTCACTGTGTTTGGGCCAAGGATTGAACAATAGGCAAACTGACAATAATCGTAATATAGATGGCAATACTAGTGATGATGCACCTATGAGTTGTCTAGAGGACACTGCTATTACTTTAAAACAGAGAGAAATTAAGGGCATTGAAGCAAGTCATGCACTTAAGTCTTCTAATAGTTTGGGGAAGAGGAAGATAGATCAACATAAAGAAGCTATGTTAGGAAAGAAACGTAATAGGCAGACCATGTTAATAAATATAGATGAAGTCAAGCAAACTAGCTCCATCAGAACTTCAACACCAAGACGACAGCCAGCCAGCACTCGGACTGTGAGAGAAGTTCGCACTCCTGTCCCTCCTCCTGACCGTGCTGTAGAAAAACATGTTAAGGATCAGAAAATAGTTGACCCATCATTTAATGAAGGGGGTATCCTCGCAGATACTTGTCAACCCAAGTCTGAATGTAATGGTGATATACAACACTCTGGGGTCTCCAAATCAAAGAGGGTAAATGGTGAAACTGATTTTTATGCAGAGGCTAACTTGCCACCCATTCCAAGACAAGGTTCATGGAAGCAACCTAATGATATGAGGCAGTCAAAAAATGGACAATTTCCTAATCGGAAGCCGGCAATTGTTAGCCAAACCTCTGTAGATTTGAAGTTGGGAAATAAGAAACAGCCACTTCCCAAGAAGCCTGCCACAGTTAGTACATCATATCAAGACACTTCGGTGGAACGACTTATAAGGGAGGTGACTAATGATAAGTTTTGGCATCAGCCAGGTATTGAATGCTCCGGTCCACATTTGTAATCTATCATTGAATCCTCTTTTTCTCCAAGTGACCTTTAACTTCGTATCATTGCTTGCTTTTGTTATTTGTCAAGGTGTTAGTTCTCTTATTATCCTTATCTATGTGAGCTGTCTTTAGTCTCATGCTGTTTCTTTTACCCTGTCCTAAAAGCCGATGACATGTTCTATGCATAGAATGGAACATAAGACCCTCACTGCATTCTTCTGTAAAATCTTTGGGGAAGTGTTTGGAGGTACAAACAAGTAGAGGATAAAAAGTGATGTGTCTTGCAGTGTTTGGCATGCTATCAACGCTTGAAGATTTAGTTTTATCAGCGAACTTAAGTTTTTTAAATTCGTAATACCAAATTAAGTCAACGTGCATTTATTTCTTTTGCCATTCCTCATTCTCGGTCGCTATTGGAAGTGTGGCTCAGTTAGGATTATTTTTTGGTGCTTGCCATTTTATGAGTAAAAGATGATGTTTGTATTGGTCAGGGCATCAGGCCTATGCATAGCAGAGGAGATCCCCACAACAGGCTGCATTCTACCGTCCGAAGAGCCTCATTCCCACAGCTACATGTGGTGGGGGACGGCCAACCGTCCAGAGAGCCTCTAGGATGGAAGATTAATTGAATTACACGCACATACACAAAAAAGACCATTAGTTTCTAAGTGATTACTGTTTAAAATTCACTGCATCTATCTTTATATCCATTTATTTTCTCATTTGATTGACTTCAGTTGCAACATATGTTGTATGCTGTACATGTGATCCTATGGCCCTCTATTTGGTTGCGTTCGAGTAAGTTCATAAGAGGTTGCTTGTCAGTTTATTTGAATTTAAATTGTTCCCATGACATTCATATTATGTCAAAATAGAAAGTCACATTGCTGTTCTTTCTTTCTTCTGTGCCTCTTTGGTCCTAATATTTTGTGAATATGATTTGTTAATGTCTTGTGCAGTAGTAGACTCTGAACTCCAATGTGTTCCTGGTCGATTTGAATCAGTGGACGAGTATGTTAGAGTATTTGAGCCCTTGCTTTTTGAGGAATGTCGGGCACAGCTGTATGGCACATGGGAGGAGTTAGCTGAAACAAATACACATGTAATGGTTCGTATAAAGAGTGTAGAGAGGCGTGAAAGAGGTATGCTACAACCTATCAGTAGTAAGATTTTGCAACTCTATGTGCAACTCTGTTGATCTGTTGACAGAGGAATATTTTAATATCTTGTATAGGATGGTATGATGTAATAGTCCTTCCTGCAAGTGAGTGGAAATGGACATTTAAGGAGGGTGATGTTGCAGTTCTTTCAACCCCAAGACCTGGAATAGGTACTTTGTAGAAGTTGCATGTGATATTCTCATGTTTCTATGACCTTAAATGCTGTTTCTTCTTTTTTGGTGATTAATATTTATTTTTTGGTCAAGCAGTTAGATCCAAGAGGAGCATTGCTTCAGCGAATGAAGTTGATGAGGAGCCTGAGATTTGTGGCCGTGTGGCAGGTACTGTTAGACGACATATTCCTGTAGATACTCGCGATCCTCCTGGTGCAATCCTTCATTTTTATGTTGGAGACTCATATGACTCTTACAGGTTAATTTGCAAATTTTAATTCTTTAGTTTTGTTCTCTGCTTTAAACTATGATATACCACTAAGTTAACATACCTGACGGTAATTTTGTTTAAACTTCTCTTATCTTGTTTCTTTTCATCAGCAAGGTTGATGATGATCATATTTTAAGAAAACTCCAGCCTAGAGGTATCTGGTACCTGACTGTGCTTGGTTCTCTTGCAACAACTCAGCGGGAGTATGTTGCTCTGCATGCATTTTTCCGCCTTAATTTGCAGGTGAGGAACTTATGTGTCTTTAATAAATAAAGAGTGCCTTATTGATAAAATTCATTTTTATGACAAGAAGATTTTTTTGTGGGGGGTACTTTCAGATGCAAACTGCAATCCTGAAGCCTGGTCCGGAGCACTTCCCAAAGTATGAGCAACAAACCCCAGCCATGCCTGAATGCTTCACACAGAATTTTGTTGACCATTTGCATAGGACCTTCAATGGGCCCCAGCTGGCTGCAATCCAATGGGCAGCGATGCATACAGCTGCTGGAACTAGTAGTGGGATAACAAAGAGACAAGATCCTTGGCCTTTCACCCTTGTTCAAGGTCCTCCAGGGACAGGTAAAACGCACACTGTTTGGGGAATGCTAAATGTCATACACTTGGTTCAATATCAGCATTACTATACTTCTTTGCTTAAGAAACTAGCACCTCAGAGCTATAAGCAATCAAATGAGAGTAATGCCGACAACATCACTATGGGATCAATTGATGAAGTCCTCCATAACATGGACCAGAACCTGTTCCGCTCTCTTTCAAAACTCTGTCCAAAACCCAGAATGCTAGTTTGTGCACCATCTAATGCTGCAACTGATGAGCTTCTTGCTCGTGTTCTTGACCGTGGATTTATTGATGGCGAAATGAAAGTTTATAGACCTGATGTTGCCAGAGTTGGGGTTGATTCACAGTCACGTGCTGCTCAGGCAGTTTCTGTTGAGCGGAGAACTGAACTTCTTTTAATGAAGAGCCGTGACGAAATTACAAAATGGATGCAAGACTTGAGAGGCCAGGAGGCTTATTTTTCTGCTCAGATAGCTGACCTTCAAAACAAGCTTAATTTTGCAGCTGTTGATGGTCGTTCTCAAGGCTCTGTTGGTGTTGATCCTGATGTTCTTATGGCTCGGGACCAAAACCGGGATGCATTGCTTCAGAACCTTGCTGCAGCTGTTGAAAGCAGGGATAAAGTTCTAGTTGAGATTTCTCGCCTTCTTATTCTTGAAGCTAGGTTTCGTTCTGGTAGCAACTTCAATATGGAAGAAGCTCGTGCTAGTCTTGAGGCAAGTTTTGCCAATGAAGCAGAGATTGTTTTTACTACTGTCTCAAGCAGTGGACGCAAATTGTTCTCTCGGCTTACACATGGGTTTGACATGGTGGTTATTGATGAGGCAGCCCAAGCTAGTGAAGTAGCTGTTCTTCCTCCCCTTGCTCTTGGTGCTGCGAGATGTGTTCTTGTTGGGGATCCTCAGCAGCTGCCTGCAACAGTTATTAGTAAAGCTGCAGGGACTTTGTTATATAGTAGAAGTCTTTTTGAAAGGTTTCAGCAAGCAGGATGCCCAACAATGCTATTATCTGTGCAGTACAGAATGCATCCTCAAATCCGGGATTTCCCTTCTCGTTACTTTTACCAAGGACGCCTTACTGACAGTGAAAGTGTTGCTAAACTGCCAGATGAAATATACTACAAGGATCCATTGCTTAGACCTTACGTATTCTATGATATTACTCATGGGAGAGAGTCCCAGAGGGGTGGCTCTGTATCATATCAAAACATCCATGAAGCACAATTTTGTTTTCAGTTGTATGAACATCTTCAGAAGACTGTGAAATCTTCAGGAATGGGGAGAGTAACAGTTGGCATAATCACACCATACAAACTGCAATTGAAATGCCTTCAACAGGAGTTTTCAGCCGTTTTAAAGTCAGAAGAAGGAAAAGATATTTATATTAATACTGTAGATGCTTTCCAAGGGCAGGAACGTGATGTCATTATCATGTCTTGTGTACGTGCCTCAAATCATGGTGTTGGCTTTGTTGCTGATATTCGGCGTATGAATGTTGCTCTTACTCGGGCAAGAAGGGCCTTATGGGTACAGTTTATACCTTTTTATAGTTCTTTTGTTATGATATTGTGCTATCATGTTTACCCAGCTACTGCAGGTTTGACATTATCAAACTTAAACTTTACAGGTTATGGGGAATGCGAACTCTCTGGTGCAATCTGATGACTGGGCTGCATTGGTTGATGATGCTAAAGCAAGGAATTGTTACATGGACATGGAGACTCTACCAAAAGATTTTTTTGTTCCAAAGGGAATCCAGGGAAAAGGTTCATCCGGTACAAGGGGCTTGAGATCTGGCATACCAAGACATAGGTCATATGATATGCATATGGAACCGAGATCAGCAACTCCAACAGAAGATGATGAGAATTCAGGCCCGTCGTTGATTTTTAGAAATGGTAACCATAGAAATTTTAGGCCTCCGATGGATAATCTATTAGATGATTATGATCGATCTGGGGATAGGGCAAGGGATGGGTGGCAATTTGGCACGCAGAGAAAGCAGAGCTCTTCAGGGCTTACGGGCAAGAGAGATGCCTGATTGTTTGGTGGTTGTTTGCAATATCTTTTGGACTTATAGTGGCCTTGGCAATGTTACTTGATCCCGTAAGGGGTGACCAAGAATTCTTGCAAGAAAGTGTTCAGAGGCTTGGCTCCTATGCTGCTTCTGAATGCAAGCTGGATCTAGGGCCCAATAGAGAGTTTTGAAAGGAATGGGTGAACCATACTGGTGTCAGACTGGAGCAGAAAAACAATTGCTTTTGCAATAGGTTGATCCGAGTAGTAGCAGCTGATTCCTCTGAGTTCGTGCTAGGAGCTGGGTTCCTGTGCGTAGGTTATTTAATGTCGTGCCATCAGTCTGCCCGCAGACAGTACCATCAGTGGTAAGAAATATCGTCTGTTGTATGCCACTTCTTGTCTTTATTAGAGCTTTTGGTGTTGATTGTTTCATGCACAATTGAAATATAATACAGGGTTTTGCTGCTGGCATAAGCTCGATAGTCTACAATGCATGGGATGCCACTTTTAAGCTGCAGTGACAAAAACTGGATTGATGCGAAGGTAGAGAGGACACTGCTTGCATGGGGCTTGGGAACTGTTTGCATGGGGCTTGGGAGGGGGAGAAGAGAAAACAGCTGCTGAATCATAAGCCTTAAATTACCCCAGTGGCCGACGTGAAAGTTGTATGAGCTAAGCCTCTTTTTAAGTTGAATTTTTTGGCTGTGCACATGACTCAGGATAAGTGTGTACTTATGACCTGCTTGGACGCCCCTTGTTATGTGCGATCACCTGGGGTGCAATTGCAAGAGAGCTGGTTACCTTCTTGGACATCTCCTGTTACGGAGTCTGCATGCATCCTCGCGACCTAAGTGAGTTGACATTTGCAGGAAATTGGCTGCTTGCTTTCAACGGAAGATGGTACATGACGATCTTTTTGCAGGCATCGATATTAAAATCTATCATGCGCCCGAGCTAAGTAGATAATAGTTGTTCACTAAAGCATGTGGCCTGAACGTGATTGAGAAATGTTTCAAGATTGGAGTTTTGATAGTAGTAGCGCAATCACTTGAAACTTCCGCCTGGGACGCCGTTATTTACAGTTGACACCATGTGAAGATGGTTGATTTGTCCAATTTGACGAATCAGAATGTTTCCATATAAAGTTGACAAGGGTTTTGATAATGTTTGGATTTAGGGAAAACTTCAGGCGGTCTCACGTCTGAGCTCAGGAACTGGCGAATACGATGGCGAGCAATGAATGAAAAAGGAAGATTGACCATACAGCGATTCAAGAATACTATCTCACTGTACATGGCAACTAACAAACGATGTGACTGAGCACTATCAGGGAAAGACTATTAGAAGTTAGATCCTAGAGTGATGCAACTATATACATGGAGCGGGTATAAATTTGTATCTTATATCAGCTGCTAATATCTTAATCGCGAATGGCGACGATGTTAGCAATTCTTGTTGCTGCAGAACATGGTGAGTCCATTGACGTATGCTCCAGTATGTTTGGACGTATGAAACTCTGAATTGGTGAAGTCTCGTTACTGCCAGACCATAACATTGTGCAAATGATATGATGTTATTATTCCTGTTTTTCCAGCGGGTTGAGTAATAAAAACCGTATGTTTAATGCAATGCTTTTGCAAATCGAAACAAGAAAAAGAGAATTCGACCAAGAGGATAGTTAATTCATCTCTTTTCTTTCTTTAGGCTTTCATGTGGCATATCTTGCACCATTGTCAACAAGACCATTATGATAAATGTGTTTCTGCGATACCAACTCAGAGATCCTATGTTTTCATTGCGTTTTTTAAACTTTATTTCCGTTTCTAAATTCAGTAATTTTTTTTATTTTTTACATTCAATAAAATTTCATTTTTATATTCTACAAAAATTTTGATTTTTGGTTTTTGGTCATAATCTATTTTATCATTAATTAAATATATATTAGTTATTAGACATTAGTTACCGATAACAATTATAACTAATATAATTAAATTACTTAATTTAATCTAATTTTTATAATTAGTTTAAGTTTTAAAATTTTGTTTTGGAAAATAAAAATATGTAAAAATTAAGTAAATAATATTTATTTAAATATTACTTTATAAATAAATTTTACTTATTTAATTGTTTATATTAACAAAATACAATAAAAATTTATTCGAATATTTATTAAAAGATATTGTACATGAGATCAAAATAAAATTATTTATTTAATAAATTTGGATTAAATAAATTATTAACACTAATAACAATAGACTTTTTTGTTTCAAAAAATAGTTAATGTTTTATATTATAAATTTTAAATATATTTCTATATCAATAAAAATAAAAATAGAATAATTTTGATATAATTACTCGTTCCGATCTGAATTTGAAAGCCATATTTAATTAAAACTTTTTGGAGATGCCATTGCCTCCACGTACGCAAAGACCAATAAAACAAACCCCCCTGTTGACCTATTGCATCCACTGTTGACGCTTCCACATCTGAAAAAACCTTAATCCTGCGTTTGTTCTCTGGCATAAACAAGATCAACAGTGTGATTGGTTACC
>JAOSBM010000006.1:8401987-8420590 GCA_027568955.1 Erythroxylum tenue
TTGCTCAGTTTATGAGAATTCAACAAAAACTTCACCCTCGCTGTGTCTATGGAATGGCAGATGTAGCAGGCATTCATGTACGTACCCTTAATTGCTGTTTAACAACACATCTGTTCTCTGGCTAGGCTTTGTTGTGCATGGCGCAACTAAAATGTGGATTTATTTACTTTTTAATAGGGTGGGACAGGACAGATGCCTGATTCCAATGGCTCCGAACGCTTTCCTCTAACATACTGTAGTTTTGGTTTTACCGTGTAAAATGATATCATTCGACTGAAAATAGCTGCGGTTCGATAATCTTTGCAATATAAATAGGACAACTTCATAAGCATCGTTTCAGCCAATTAGATAACAGACTAATAAAATGTTAAAATCTATCTTATTACACCAAGAGATCTTTTCTAGGATAGTTTCTTTTTTTCTCTCTCTCTGGTACAACTGAATGAAGAACACCGAACTCTTTAATATGCAAACTTCTGATGCCAATCAGGATGTGGGTGATACTCTTAATCTCCATTCCCTTCAGCATCTGTACATAAGCTCGCAACATTGGTGGAGCTGTTCTGAATTTCGCTTATTATACGTGAATGTTTAGTATTCAGTTATATCTTTGCATTTTATCATGTGAGTTGTGACCACAAGGCTAAATGCCCAAATTGGAGCTAAAGTTACTTGAGTTTGATCAATTTAGGGCCAAATATTGTAATATGATCAATTAAGGGCTAAATGTTCGCGAGTCTGCTTAATATTAGCAAAATTTGGACGGAAAATAGATGTGTTATATTAGCGCCATATTATATATAAAAAGTGTATTTGGAGAGTCAGGTGGATTTTAAATGTTACTTAAAAAATACTCAAAAGTTAGGTAGATTTTCAAAAAAGAAAATCAAACAAAATAATCTGCTCAAATTTTACAGAACCCTAATTTAACTTAAATCTCCAAATATTCACGCTCTTTTTCTAGTAATTTTATAGAATCCTACTTTTACGATCTAGTTTCTTGCCTCCATGCGTCATTATTGCCGATCACTTCAATCCCTCTTGCTGATCTGCTTTCCAGTCTTTTGAAGGAAACTTGAGTCTATTCGAGAGAATGAATTCTATAAAAGTTTTTGGAGTTCATCTGCAATTTCTCACTTCATATGTTTGGAATGTTAAAAATTGTGGAATTGAATTCTAGGAATGAACCAAACACCATGTAAACATCTCCATTATGTTCCCTTATTACCGATTGCCTTGTTTCTTTCAATTACTTTAGCTCACCATTTAAGTTGCAAGATCCACAAGTCATTTTGACTTCAATCAGCTGTATATTGGTCTGATATGCAGAGCAACCATATTACATGCTTTTTTTCTCAATTCTGGTAAGTTTGGCAAGTTGTACATTATCCTCTGGGCTCTAACTCCAATTTGTTTGATTCCAGTTCAAATAATTGATGTGTCTGGTCCACACTTCTAGAAATGAATTTATGAATAGATGGAGTATGTTAATGTTGCAGTTTCTGTCCATCCCTTACGTAATGTGAAAAGCATCCTTTAGAAAAATGGAAGGGACTTACTAGATGGACTCATCTTAAATCATCGTTCTCTTATGTTTTGATCTTGCTTTCAATAAAACTATTCTAATTTTGTTTATCTTGGTCTGATTGGTCTTTGGGATATTTACTACAGTCGTTGGTACCACTTGGCAGTGTAGAGGAGTTATTGACAACATACGACTCGAAGCACAGAGAGCTTCCTCCTCTGGTGATAGTATGGGAATGGGGTTGGACCAGAAGCGTAGAAACTTGGAAGCTATGCTGGCATTTTTTGTTCTATTGGTCCTAGAAGTCACCACTGGCAAAGAGTTTTTGCACCAGTGGGGTATATTGCTATTGTTTCACTAATTGAAATCATACATTAGTCCAACTTACAGTAGTGACATTTCCAGTTTTGTCTTTAAAACTGTTGGTTTTTTCTAAAGAAAGATATGCTGAAACTTTGCGGATCTGTAAGTAGTATTTTGAATAGAAGAACAGAGGAACTTTTGTAAGTATTTCTGATATGCAGAAACTATCAGATACTACTGTATTCATCGTAAACATGTTGCTTATATAAACATGGTTGTAACAAGAAAATATTAACTAAAGCCTAAAGAAAAGGGATATAAAATCTACATCTGTATTATTTATTTGATACTAACAACTAGATTAGTTGACCTATTCTTTTGCCGCAACATGATGCACATTTAACACTCCTCCTTGCTTCTGTTGCTGCAGATGCCAAGTTTTCTTCTTAGAATTTCATATCTTATCTTAGGAAGAGCCTTGGTTAGGATGTCTGCAAGTTGGTCTTCTGTTTTGCAATAGATTAAAAGAATTTCACCATCTCTTTGTATTTCTCGCTAGAAATAGAGCTTGATCTTGAAATGCTTTGTTCTTCCATGGAATACAGGATTGTTAGAAATTGAAATTGCAGCCTAGTTGTCCACATAAATCTCTGTACTCTTCTCTTGTTTCATTTGTAAATCTGCAAGAATTTTTCGAAGCCACGAAGCTTGATTTGTGGCAACAACATATTCCACTTCAGCTGTTGATTGTGTAACCATCTCTTGTTTTTATGAACACCAGGAAAATATACCTGATCCAAAACTGAAGCAAAAACCAGTTGTACTCCTCATGTCATCAACAGAACCTGCCCAATCACTGTTAGCAAACCCATGGAACTTAAAATTTGGATAGTGAGTGAACTTAATGCCATAGTCAACAGTGCCTTTGATGTATCTGACGATTCTGTTTGCTGCTTGAAAATGCACCTCAGTTGAACAGTGTATAAACCTTGAAAGCAAACTTACTGCATGCATAATATCAAGTCTTGTTGCAGTAAGATGCATAAGACACCCAATTAGACTTCTGTAGAGACCTTCATCAACTTTTTCAGGCATATCATCCTTGTTGAATTTTTCTTTTTGATTCATAGGAGTTGCTGTGGCCTTGCATTCCTCCATGTGGAATTTCTTGAGAATCTCCTTTGCATATTTCTGTTGGCAAATGAAGACCTCATTCTCTCTTTGCTGCACTTCTAATCCAAGAAAATATGCCATTTCTCCAAGATCTGTCATCTCAAAGACATTTATCATCTCTTCTTTAAACTTCTTGACAAATTCTGCATTACTTCCTACCACCAATAGATCATCAACATAGAGAGAGACAATAATCAAATCAGAACTAGCTACTTTAACATACAAGGTGGATTCACTTAGACTTTTTTTAAAGCCCAAACTTAATAAATTTTCATCAATTTTGCTATACCAAGCCCTTGGCACTTGCTTTAATCTATATAGAGCCTTTTTTAGCAAATATACCTTGTCTTCTTCTCCTTTAATAAGAAAGCCTTCTGGTTGCTCAATAAATATCTCTTCCTGTAGATGACCCTTAAGAAATGTTGATTTAACATCTAACTGAAATATTTTCTAGTTTTTTTGCGCTGCAATTGCTATTATCATCCTGATGGTGTCAAGTCTTGCCACTAGGGCAAATGTCCCTAAAAAATCTACACTGTATAACTACGCATAACCTTTGACAACAAGCCTAGCTTTATGCTTGTTTATAGAACCGTCAGCATTCCGTTTGGTTCTAAAACACCACTTGACTCCAATGGCCTTCTTATGCTTAGGCCTATCTACAAGTTCCCAAGTGTGATTTTTTTCAATCATTTTCAACTCCTTCTTCATTGCATTAATCCATTTATGGTCTTTTTCAGCTTCTTTATAGCATTGTGGCTCTAAAACTGCAACATTGCATCTCTGATAAATATCAAAGATTGATCTGGTTCCTCTCACTGGAATGTCATCAATGTTGTCATCTTGGCATTGAATAACTTCTGGATTTTGATCTATTTTTTTGTCATTCCAGCTCCATTGTTCTGTCTCCATGAATTGCACATCTCTACTGATCAATATTTTGCTTGTTTGAGGCTGAAAAATTCTGTAGGCTTTTGAGACTGTGCTGTAGCCTACAAATATTCCTGACTCAACCTTCTTGTCTAGTTTATCTCTTTTCACCTATGGCACATGAGAAAAACACAAACAACCAAATATTTTCAAATTTTGCAGAGATGGTTTATAGCCATACCACGCCTTAAAAGGTGTTTGTTTCTGCAAAGCTTTTGTTGGCAGCCTATTTAATAAAAAGACTGCTATATTGGTTGTCTCTGCCTAAAATGATTTAGGAAAATTCTTCTCATGCAGCAAGCATCTTGCCATCTCCACGATTGTCCTGTTTTTTGTTCTTTCACTAACTCCATTTTGTTGAGGAGTATAGGGCACTGTGAGTTGATGCTCAATTCCCTTATCTTCACAGTATTTTCTAAATTTTTCGGATGGATATTCGGTGTCGTTATCATATCTAATAATCTGAATTTTACACCCACTTTGGTTTCCTATCCAAGCCTTAAACTTTCAAAAATATCAGCAACTTCAGATTTGAATTTCATGAAATAAATCCAACTCATTCTTATTGAATCATCAATGAAAAGAATGTAGTATTTGCTACCTTTCAAAGATGGCGTACTCATGGGACCTCCAACATCAGTATGTATCAATTGTAGCTTTTGAGTTGCTCTCCAGGCATCCTTGTTTGGAAATGGAAGCCTGGTTTGTTTGCCATATTGACAAGCAGGACATATAGGCAAATCTTCTGCTAAAGATGGCAATCCTTGCACAAGTTTATTCTTTTGCAGAAAGACAAGTGCAGTATGATGAAAGTGATCCAATCTTTTGTGCCATATTATTGTATCGCAATCTACTATTGGATATGTAACCTGCTCTTCCATCAAATCAAGTGAAAAACTCTTGCTTTTCATTTTTATTTTAAACACCTCCATATCATTTAAATCTTTAATCAAGCAACTTTCATTCTTAAAATAAACTTTGTATCCCTTCTCCAGTAACTGACCAACACTTAGCAAATTTTGATTTATTTCAGGTACAAATAAGACATCAGAAGTTAATTTTGTACCTGTGTAACTTTCAATAGCGACAGTACCTTTGCCTTCAATAGAGAGGTACTGACCATCTCCAATTCTGACTTTGGAGATACTTGATTTATCAAGTGTTATAAAAAGTTCTTCATCGAAATTCATATGATGGGTACAACCACTATCAATAAGCCAACATTCACTAGAATTGCTTGTAGCAAAACAAGTGGCCACAAACAATTGTTCTTCTTGATCAGCTACGTGAGGATCATACTCCTGTTTATTAGCTTTGCTTTTGGAAACTTTCTCAATGTGACCAGGCTAACCACATTTTTTGCACTTTATGTCAGATCTCCACTAACGTTTGTTTAAAGGATGATTGGCCTTTTTACAATGCTGACATTGAATATTGCCATCGGCATCTTTAGAACTTCTTAAATTCTTTTTGAAGTCCCTCTTCTTCTTACCTTTATTCCCAGTTTGAATTTGTGTTGTTGCTGGTAATGCTTCTTCTACTATCCTCCTTTGTCTTATCAATCTTCTTTGTTCCTGAGCCTCCAAAGAACTTACTAGCTCTGAAAGTGACAAGCTTGCAATATCTTTAGTTTCTTCTAGGGAGGAAATTTTTGATTCATACCTTTCTGGTAATGTAACCAAAATTTTCTCCACAATTCTTCTCTCTGGAACATCCTCACTAAGTATCTTGACTCGATTCACAATCGCTTCAAGTCTATCTGCATAATCTTTAATTGTTTATGCCTCTTTCATTTGTTTAACTTCAAATTCCCTACGCAAATTGAGAATTGGAATTGCCATGTAGATCTTGGTCTTGTTTTCCTTGTAATTCTTCATTTGGGCAACTGTAAAGTAAAGCCTTCTTTAATAGCTTCCCAAAGATCATGAGCTTGCAGATGGATCATCATTTTCACAGCCCAAATTTGATAATTTGAGCCAGTGAAAATTGGTGCGCGAACATTGTATGAATTCTCTGTCGACATTGTGGGGTTGGTGTTTGGTTTTAAGCTTACTAACTTCTCAGGTCCTTCAAGAATAACATGATCTGATACCAGTTTTGTTGGTTTTTTCTAAAGAAAGATATGCTGAAACTTTGCTGATTTATAAGTAGTATTTTGAATAGAAGAACAGAGGAACTTTTGTAAGCATTTCTGATATGCAGAAACTATCAGATACTACTTTATTCATCGTAAACATGTTGCTTATATAAACATGGTTGTAACAAGAAAATATTAACTAAAGCCTATAGAAAAGGGATATAAAGTCTACAGCTCTATTATTTATTTGATACTAACAACTAGATTAGTTGACCTATTCTTTTGTCGCAACATGATGCACATTTAACAAAAACATAATCCTTGTGGATTATCTGATCTTTTTTATACATATATTGCACTGGATGCTGAGAAAGGTTGAATTTTTGACTTCATACAATGTATGTAGATGCTAAAGGGGAATGGATATTATGACTAGCACATTCTTACATATATTGATGTAGCTTGGATTGTGGAAGCTTTTGCAAGTTATTACAGTATTTGATTAGATTTAAACAAAGAAAAAAGAAGTGTATTTGTTCTTCTTTTCCTCTATCTAATGCCTTCTCTATCTATACCCATTGGTAGTAGCTGGCCCTAAGAAACTGTTCTACTAGAGGACACACGTAAATCATGGAGTCGTTTGCATGCTAGTTTTGAGTTGAGGTTTAAAATCTTTGAGCTCTATCTAAATATGGGAGTTTATAAAGTTCCAGGGCTTTACTCCAAGCTTTTTTCTTTTTCTTCTTAATTTTCTGAGTATCCTAAATTCAGCTTGGGAGAAACAAGCTTATGAAATTCCTTGGAAACAGGTAAGATTCATAAAAAATATACTAGTCTCATTCATCATACATTAAATCCTTGATTAAATAAAGAAGAATCCCAGTTTGGAGTTGCCTTAATTCTTTTGCTTTAACACATTCTGTTACCTATTATTGTACACACACATCAAAAAAAGAAAAAAAAAAGAAAAACAATTCTTCTTCTTTTTAACTTATATGGTACTCTCCACTAGCATGGACCTCCTTCACTCTCTCCTCATATTCATCATCCTCATCTTCTTCCTCTACCTCTGCATCAATGTCTTTCTTCTCTTCTTCATCTTCTTCTATACCCCAGCTAAATCCTTTAATAAATGTAGATGTTGGTGGCTTGTTTCTTGCCTCAACCATAATTTTCATGATATCTTCTACACTTTGAAGAGAAAAGCTTTGACTATCTCTTTTGTAATAAATGGCTTGAGATGACTTTGTAAGCGTAAGTTCTTCAAAAACCATAGATGACTTCTTATTTCTTTAATTGATAATCTCTAGATGACAAGTAACAGGAGAGGAAACTGTGTCAAAGAGGGTATGCTAAGTTTCATTAGCTAGTTAACCGTAATTCTTATGTACTGACACAAATTCTAATAGTTGCAGAATGAAACCTACCTTGGATGGATTTGCAACAAATATGTGAGAGAGTAGGTGTTTGCTATCTTGAGATATATGAACATAGTCAGGGATTTTGTACTGTACAACCATTATCCTCTACATGAGAAGGACGACGAGAATAAGAGGCGTGAGATGACTTAAACAACTAACGATTCCGACAGAAGCATAAAAGGTGGCTAGGTGTAGTCACCTGAATTGTTTTTCTAAAATTCTTGGGATCATCTTGGCCGTCAAATGGATAGGCTTCCAACAACATCACGTAGAGAGTAACTCTGCATGACCATACATTTGTCAACTGGAAATCAAAAAGAAGAAAGAAAGCACTAATATAGGACTGTTAAAAAAATATATAGGACTGTTATACTATAGTTTCAAATATTGTTCTCATATACTACTTTTAGACCACAAATGCATGCCAATCACAAAGAACATGCATACCATAATTCATATTCTCATGTTAAATTCAAAGGGAAGCTTTGGATTGATGCCCGAAACAAGGTTTTGTAATGCAAGAAACAAACTATATTGGATTTATTAAGGTTTTTTCCTTCATGTAAATTCTATCTCTATTGGAACAATTACACATCAAAAGCTTCATTCTAAAAAGACCAAGTTTTCAAGAAAAGGGCTTTCCACTTCCCTAATTCTATGAAAGTCAACCTCAAAGCTTCTTTTACCAAATTGAGCAGATTATTCTCTTTTTTTTTCTTTTTTGAATATCAACCTAACTTTTGAGTATTTTTTACATGTCATTTAAAATCCACCTATCTCTCCAAACACACTTTTTATATAAAATAACGAAGCGTGTATGACACATCCTATTTTTCATCCAAATTTGCTTAATATTGAGCAGACACATGAACATTTAGTCCTTAATTGAGCATATTACAATGTTTGGCCCTAAATTTATCAAACTCAAATAACTTTAGCCCCAATTTGGGCATTTAGCCATGACTATTGGGACACAGGTTCGACTCACAGAAACATCATCTTTGTAAAAATACAAGGAGAAGGTTGCGTATATTGGCGACCATTCCTAGACTCACAAAGCAGGAAGCCTTGTGCACTGATATGTTGATTTTTTTTTGCATTTTATTATGTAATTTCCAATTGTTATTTGTATTATTTAATTACATAATTTTAAGGTGAATATTTCGTAATATCTTTGATTTTAATTTTTAATTTGAAATTGTTATTTGTATTATTAGTTATAGATTTTGTGTGATGTATATACTTTCATTTGAATTCTTCTTAACAAAGTTCAGTAATTCTAAGGAACAATTTAATTATCCATGAACTATGTTTACTATAGTTTAGTGACAAAATAATTTAAAGATATTCTTTATTATATTTATATATATATTCAAATATATATAATAAAGTCAATGAGATAAATATACGTTACAAATGAAATTATGTTGAGGTCATAATAATGAGATTCATATTGCATTCATATATTATTTATAAATTATTCCTAGCCATTATTTTATTGAGATTGATTATTAATATAAAAAGACTAGCACATGTTATGTTTTACGAAGGAAGTAGTCAATCTTATAGACTAAAGTATAGAGATACTTAAAATATGTGGTTACTTGTTAGAGAACAAGTTCACTGAACTGATCCCATATGAGAAATCTATTTGAAAAATTACTTGTATATCTATAAAAGTTCTCATTGTGATGATAATATAAGTGATATTTTAATATGAGATCTCCAAAGTTATCTGGTGCATGGATTTCTATGTTTTTATATTATTTATGATATGTTCTATTTAAGGATAGATCAGTTGGATATATCTTGAACTATATGGAAATAGTTGAAAGATTAATATAAAATACATCATCCTAAAGTAATTACAGAGAATGCTCTATTGTTTTCTATTAGTGTTGATTTAAGAAATTCTTGTTCAGTATGAAATGACACTTTGTACATAGTTTATAAATATTATTAATAGAATTAATTATTTATGTTGAAGAACTAACATAATTGGACTCAAATAGAGTATACATTAATTTCATGCTCTATATCTAATCGAAACATTGTACGATGAAATTATTTAATTATATAAAAAATTATACATAAAAAAGTTGGTCAAAACCACTTTAACGTTACTAAATATTTAAATGCTCATGATGTATTATTAGACGCTAATCTTCCTGTCAAGAAGCTGCGTGATTGTTGTTGCATCCATCTAAATCTGATTGTGGAGATGTAGGTGAGGGGCGACTAGTATAATGGTGAGAAGGGTGAAGCTTTTGCTCCTAGAAACATGTTGGGGTTGGCGGCTTGAAGGAGATTATTGGCGGCAAGTTAAGTCGATTTTGTTGGAAATTTTTGTTGCTGACGACAGTTAAGGAACTCCCAATTGACGATAAAGCTTTGATGTGCATGGGAGCGCTGGAGCTGGAATAGACGCGTCTCACCTATGGTTGATGTGCATGGGAGCGCTGGAGCTGGAATAGACGCGTCTCACCTATGGCTTAGAAAGTCTATAGTTGCCGCTAGAAAGTCGAGATTAGAGCAGCTTTAGGCGGTAGCATGGTGATTGACCAACCATTAAGATGGTGGCGACAGATCAATTAGTGATGATCGTAGCCTTGAATAAGGGTGGCGACGTTAAGGTTTAAGTTGATGAGACTAGGGTTTCTGAAAGGTGAAGAAACAGGGTGTTTCAAACTAGTTTAGGAGAGGGTATGTTTGGTAATACGAATATCTTATTATAGGGCCAGAATATGATTGTTGGAAACTAGGATAGTGTGATTAGAACAAAACTTGTTTGGATACAAAAAATATACTTATTATGGTATTTGAATATAGTTTATTTGCTATTGGATTAAAGAAATCCAATCCTTTTTTTTGAAATAGAATATTCCAAGACATATTTTAAATATAATTTTTAAAATTACAATTTAATTTCAAAACTAAAGTAATTATTTTTCTTAATTTGATTAAGATTCATGATTAAAATTTGAAAATTTGTTTTTTAAAAATTAGAATTAATTATTTTGAATTAGATTGAAATTAATTAATTATACTCCTTAAAAATAAAAAATGTTTTCTTAAATAATTAAGAAAGAAATTTCTTAATTAAATTTGGTTATATCAATTTGATTGAAATAAATTAAATTTTTATTTGAAGAATTATTATTCTATATATTTAGAAATTGATTCTTAATTTATGAATAATAAGTTTCTTAATATATTATAAAAGGCATTTATCTTGTTTAAATTTTGAAAGGTTTTTTATTGTTTAAGAAAATGAGCTTTCTTTAATATTTTGAAAAATAGTTTTCTAATTTGTCAAAGAAATATTTTCTAATTAATTAATAAATTAATATCTAAAAAATAATATAAATGACTTTCTTAATTAAATTTAAAGGTGTTATTTAATTTTGAAAGTGGTTTCTTTTAATATTAGAAAATAATTTTCTAATTAAGAAATATTAGTTTCTAACGAGATTAGAGGTAGCCTTCTACTTGGAATAGAATTGTTGAATTTTGAAAAAAGAAAGAAAATTTCAAAATTATAATAATTAAGAAGCATGATTTATTGAAAATTGTTTTCAATTAAATTTGTTAAAAGAGTCAAGATAATTGAAAATATTTTCCAAAAGGATCTAAAATTTGTTTTTAAATCAAATTAAAATTCTATTTAAAATAGAAATTTAATTTAGTTGAGAATCAATGAGCTTCAAATATCATGATCCAAGGAGTTAGAATTATTATTTTAGATTGTGAAGCTCAATAACTAAAATCAAATGAAGCTTAATATTTCATATATATAATTTGATTATATTGGCATGAGAAATTACACACTTTATTTATATGTTTGATGAATATTAACTGCATGTTAAATTGTATGTTATATATGTGTGATATTATACATGCAATTTTGTGTTTGATGAGATGAATGAAATTAAATTCCTCTTTAAAGTATTAAGTATACGTTAAAGATGTGATTGTTGCTTTTCATTATTTAAAAATAAAACTAGAGTTTTATTTATTGTAAGGCTTATTGAGTGACTCAAGGCCCTTTTAACCTGAATATATTTTTCTTAAATTAATGGATTATACTTAACTAAATTTGTATGATTTGGATGAGTAACTTATGATCATATGAATTCATAGGTAAAGTTAGAAATAACATATAAGATATATTTTGGCAAGAGTTGTTACTCAATAAATCTAGGAGTCATATGAGATGTGATTGATATCGACGTGATATATCTAATTTAAGTTTAGTTGGTTTGTTGAATGACTCATGGTCAACTAAATTTAAATATGATCATAGTTAACTAGAGATATTAGAGTAATTACTTCGGATCTTACTAAGGGCTATTATTTCAAATAAAATAGTGGGAGTAACCAAATACAAGATTAAAGTCTTGATCTTATTTGTTATCATGGAATATAACCAATACTTGCTTTTCTTATATTTATATTTTTATTCTGAATAGAAATTACCTTTGGTAAGTATAGTTGATAGTAAGTGATTAATGATCCAAAATTTTAGGACATAAGTTATGTTTAAGAAGAGTTCTCAAAGTTAAATAAAAAAGTTGTATGTCCATTATGCGATTTTGCTATTAATCCCTGTTAAGGATTAAACAATAGAGTTTAGTGATATGTCAATATCATATAGATGAAAAATGTATGAAAATTCTGAGTTGACTAATGTCTCATAAACTATGATAACATATAAGATGTATGTCAACATCATGATAGTAACATGCAAGAGGTTGCATGGAGTAGAGTTGAAAGGTATAGTACCTCGATGAAATTGTTCCACTCAATTTAGCCTATTAAAAGCATAAACATGGACACCAACAAAGGCTTTGTTATGGTATGATAATAGTTATTATAAGAAGAAAATGATTGCATGACTTTTCTTACATATAAGTGATATGATCAGATTATATGTATTTCTAGTTTATGCTTATGAGTATTTGATACTGCATTAAGATTCAACATTATTATAATGTTTAATACATGATTAAAAAATAGATTTTTAAGTAAAAGTATTTAATTCAATCTTATACAAATAGTTTATATCTATTGAATCAATGGAGGCTTATGCTTAACATACATGATAAGAATACAAATTTGGATAATTAAGAATGTCCTTTCGTACCATATTGGTTAAATCAACATAATAAGAATTATAAAGTTCCATAATAGGATATATGTATCCTTTTGATTATGTATCGTATGAAACTTGTGAAACTTATTAATTTGAAGAAAAACTAAAACAATCTTTAGTGAAATGATGATGAAGGTATTGAATTGTTAAATCAATAAATGTGATCTATTTAATAGAATAACAATTTATAAAAGGATGACTCTTATATTTCATTAAAACTACTAATGACTTTATGTCACATACTCATATGCATTTAATGAAATATTGATTTAAAATTTTAAAATTTTAAAATATTTAAATCTAAGTAGAAATTAAGCTTTGAGAATGCTGAAGCACTTCGATAAGATTAATGTTGTGAGTTTTAAATTTTGGTTATCTATAGGGAATGAGATTCTCTAATGAATGCATTCATAACAAAATCCCATAAGTGTATGGATTTATATAAGGAGGAAAATGCAATATGGGATATTGTATGATGCAATATTAATTTCTTTTATAATTATGCTTAGTACAATGACTTACCTTTAATAGTTCTAATTAAATTAATTAGCAAGCTTTCATATTTGATATGAAATGCTAAGTCTTTGAAAGCAGTTAAGGATTTAAGGGTGTGACGCTTAGTTGAAGCATATATTATCCACTAAGTTTGGAACCAAATTGGATAATAAATGATCATGAGATATCTAAAAGGATGGATATAATCTTACAAACCCATTGAACAAATTATTTATATCAACAAATACTTAAAGGGGAATGGTTCTCAAGATAAGTAGTGGGAGTATGATGAAGTTTGAAATTTTAAAATCTTATGACCATGCATCCAATTAAAACTAGTGCCTTTGTTGATACATTAGATTTATAGTTGAAAGGTTATGAGACGTTAAAAGATTTTTTTTCATTATGAATTCAAAGAGTTTGTTTTAAAGATGATTATGATTTTATCATGTCTACCAGAAGGTTAGTGGGAGTATAATTGTCCTTTTTAGTGGGAGTATACAGAGAAATATTGCTCATAGAGAACAAAAATTCATCTTTTCAATTGTTGAAAATATAATTGTCCAAAAATAATTCATATTAGAAATGAAAAGGTAACAACTTAATTCTGGGAATTAGATCCATAAAGATAGATTAGAAGTTGTTTACCTGTTTCTAAGTTAAGTACATAGATAATGTACTAAAGATGTTTAGTATTTGATATATTTGATACTTGTAAATTGTTAAAAATATCCATTGTTCTAAGTATAAGTTGATATTTGAGTTTAAGGTAATATGGATATTAACTTTAGAAGTAAATCTTAATTGTGATCTATTTTACTTAGAATAATATCATTTTATGATTTGAAAGGTTCCAATGTAGCACCGGTTGCTAACTTAGCCATCACTTTTTTTTCATTTAGTGGAAATGGTTAATTGGATCAATAAGTTCTTCAATGAATTTGATATAGTTCTTTGCATTGTTCAAGGAAATAATGTACGAGGGAACTTTGGATTCATTAGGCATGTAAAAGGAGCTAAGATCTTATCAAAGGTCCAAGGATGTATTTACCCGATTTCTTTTAATTATGATGATAATTAAGATAAAAATTGTAAGATTAAGCTAGTTTCCAACAGTAGCATTATCTTTATATGGTGATATAGTATAAGATACTTAAACAATTGATTTAGTGCAAGTATGAGATTATTAATTTATGCCTTACAGCCAATCGATTAGTTATAGTTTAGTGATAAAATAATTTAAAGACTTTCTTTATCTTCTATATATTTAGATGTATATGATAAAGTATATGGGATAAATATACAAACCAAATAAAATTATGATGAAATCATAATTATGATATTCATATTGTCTTTATGTTAAATGGACCCATCTCTGAGTTCCCCTTCCGGTGACTCCATAGCAACCCTTCAATCGATATGTAATTTAACCAACGGGTTCCTACAAAGCTAAGTTGTTCAATTGTTAAAAACCTTTTATACTTTAAAAGTTAAAAGCGCATAAAATAATGGGAATTTTTTTAACATTCTAAAAACCCAGCAACATAATGATTGCTTTTTCTAAGATTCCCAGTTTTAAAAACCTGCATAATATGATTTAAAACACTTATAGTATTTCATATACCATCTTGACTTCTGGAACAGGACCTTAGATCCACATCACAAATAATCACAAACATATAATTCTCAAGATTTTAAAAACATAATATATAAAAATTAATTAAACAATATAAATAAAACATATATATTTTCATAAACACATACAACACAAAAATGATACAAGCACAGTAACACCCGACGATACAACTAATCCTGCAATAGAATCCCAACTATTGCAGCATCTGTACGCATACCTGGGGTGGTTTATTTAAAAACAAAAAAATAGGGGTGAGCTAAATAAGCTCAATGAGTATTAATCATTTTACTAAAATTTAAAATTTTCATAACTAAAATATTTTCATACAATAATAAAGCTTATGGTAAAATAATTGCCATAAAAATTCATTTATGCATAATAAGATCTGGTAATAAAATAACACTTCATAAAATACATTTTCAATTTTTCTAAAGTACTATTTCGAAATGCTTTTTTGAAATTAAATTCATAATATAAAAGTTTTCATTTTCTATTTTCTATTTTCTTTAAACAATAAAGAGTGGTGGCAATAAGTTTTTCGAAAACTTTTATACCAAAAATAAGCTTACCATTAAAATTGATACCATATGGTGCCCTAGACATAAAGTAATAGAGCTGGTTCTGCATTGCTTACCTACTACTGGTTAACCACTAGTTACAGAGCTGGTTCTACATCGTTTACCCGTAACAATTTTGGTTAGCGTTATATATACTCAATACGTGCAGAGGGTGACTCACTGGACTACCTACAGACATAATACCACCTGCTGTTGGTAACTGACCCTCCCAGACACTGCCATGCATGTTTTAGGGTACTCCGACTGGTAAATCTGTAATACCATCAAAGCATACCATAGGCTAAAAATTCATTTCCTTCTATCAACAAATATCATAATTTCAATATAAATTCAAATCATATAAATTTAACTTTCAACTAAAATTCATATATTGCTAGAACATAAACTTATGCTAGCAATATTCAGATGTAATATATTATTCACATAAAACTCAACATAAATATTCATTTCATGAAAAAATAGAAATCATTTGCATAAAATCAATTTAAAGTACACTAACAACTTACTAGTTTCTTTTTCACCACTTTGAAATCCTTCAGTTTGCTTAGTTTTCTGATCCAAAAATCTAATACAAACACATTTAACTCCTTAATACATTTTCCAACCAAATACACCATAAACCATTTCAACTTCATCGCTTTTCACATAGTCTCCATATACTAATTTTTTTTCTAAATAATAACATAACACTTCATTTAATAATATTTCAATTCCATAAATATACTTAATGACTATCCTTAATCACATTCACATGGTCATTACAACATAACCATACTTTTTATAGCAAAAATGCCCTTAAGGCTAAACTTAACATACTTTACATTAAACTTTTCCAATTTAATTCCACTTGATTTCTAATAGTTAAAACCAATCCAAATTCACTTCCATGACATTTTAATACACACATTTAAGCCACAAAATTTCATCAACAAATTTTTACATAATCATACACCTTTGGCCGAATTTCAACCAAAAGCAATTCCAAATCAATTCTTTTTCATTTCTTTACTTCATTAACATCAAAATCATGCTATGAAAACCATAAAACATCAAAATAATATTTTGGATCATATCACAGAAAAACCCTAGCTGTGCCCGAAATTTCATCAAACCATTTCCATGTTTTTCTTCCATTCTTTCATCATTAAACTAACATCTTAAATCATCAAATGGAAAAAAAATAAAACACTTTAGGCAATAGATCTTGCCTTTAACCAAGTTTGACCAAGGTTCCATAAACTAGCTTTCTTGATTTTCTTCTCTTGATCACTTCCAACGCAATAAAACCTTGATATCATATCATAAGGATGCAATTCACACCATCAAAACCAAATCTAAACTATAACACAATGAATCTAATTTTTTAACAAAACTAGTAAGCTTACCAACCCAATTTCTTCTTCCTCTTCACTTGGATATCTGTGGGATCTTGTTGGATGCTTGATTGGAGTTAGAAGAGCATGAAAAACTCCTTGGATCACTTACCCATGGCCTAGCCAAACCTATCTCTTCTCCTTTTTCTTTTCTTTTCTTTTTTCCTCTCTCTTTCTTCCTTTCTCCATCATTGGCCAGCCACACCCCTTTTAAAGAGATGATAATTTTGCTTAATCACGCTTTTTCCCGCCATTTCCATTAATAACATTTCATATTAAGACCTTTACCAAAACTTCTCATATTTACACTTTAATCCATGCCACTTGTCACCATTTAAATGGTTACTTTCCAAACCAATTAATTCATGCTTATCCCATGAAAATCTTCCCATGTAATGCACATATGGAATTTGGATGCATTTGGTTTGACAAAAAGACCATTTTGCCGCTTTTTTGAATTTAAAACACTTTATGCCCAAATAAATTCCAAAATATTCTATCGTCACCCTAACTTCAAATTGACCATTAAATACTCTAATTGGGAGTAAAACATTTAAATTGGGTGCATGAAAAATTTTAAATGGGATAAAATCACTAATTCTCATTATTTTTCAAAAAAGGGCATTTTAGTCTAATAAATTTGGATTACCCGAATTCTATTCAAACAACCTCTGTTTTGACCGTTTTAGTTAGGACTCCAATCCCAATTCTGGAGCTTTTCATCATATTTTGAAATTGTTCAGTAACTTTTTCGATTGCTCGGAAGAATTTTCGGATTGAATCCAAAAATTACTGAATGTCACCAAAATCATCTGAATTTCATTCAAAAGTACCACCTAAATCTCCAAAGCACATTTCAGTGCTTATAAAACTCATTTAGACTCATTCTGTAGCTTTTCAAAGTTTTCAACATTTTTTAAAAAAAGTTTTGGTCAAGCCCAGAACCATCTTCGGTCTTTCCGTAATCTCTGTTACAGCCTCAATAATACATTTAAACGCTTAAATTACTTTAGTATACCATAAACAAAGCATATTCTATAAAATGCATGTATAACACATTACATAGTACAATAATCGAAATAGTATATTACATATGTATTATTCTTAAATTGTTCTAAGTCATTGTTCTATTGAGATTGAACATTAATAGAGCATAAAAAGACTAGCATATGTTTTGTTTTTTTTACGAAGGAAGTAGTCGATCTTATAGACTAAAATATGGAGATACTTAAACAAATGTGTGGGTGTTTGTAAGAGAACAAGTTCATTGAACTGACCCTATCTGAGAAATCTATTTGGAAGTCTATGGAAATTCCCATTGTGATGATTGTATAAGTGAATCTTTGACTTGAGATCTCCAAAGTTATCTTGTATATAGATTGCTATGTTTTGATATTGATAAGCTCTCATCTTGAATAATTATTTGATATTGTCTCATTTGTTTTGAATTTATTTTTTGTGCTTAAATGTTAAAATTAATGTTTGTTTTTTTAGGAGATGAAAAGTAGAGATTGCATCAAATTGAGACTTTATTGATGATAATGCAAATTTTGGATAAAGTGAAGAGACTAATGTAGTAGATAAGGTTGATTATTTGAAAAGTTGGAATTCGACTGGAAGACTTTACCTTATCCTTATCATAAAGGAGATTGATTTTAAATTTGTTTTAGATAGACATCTTTACAAGTTAGAGTCAGATTAGGATTAGATTAGAAAACTCTATTAAAGGAACGTTTCTCATAACAGAAAAAGAGTTATCTCTTCTTACGTTTGTTGTAATTCTTTTTCTTTATTCTATTTTTATTATTGGAGCAAAAGCCATGTGTGACTAAACTCAATCGTTTTGATTCAAAGGGATTCAACACTCTGATTGTAACTTTGTGAGGTTTTGTGTTTCAAACTTTTATTCACGTTTTAATTCAAGTATTTTTTATTTTGAG
>JAOSBM010000006.1:8420690-8432480 GCA_027568955.1 Erythroxylum tenue
GGTTTTTAACAAGGTTTTAATTAAATGGTCGTTTGATTAATTCCTTGGACTTAAGGGGTCCCTTAAGGTTGATTTTTTGGAAACTTAGTGGATTCTTTCCCCAAAGATTGATTTTGAACCGTGATGGCCTAAGCACATTTTCAAGAGGGTTTTCATCCAATTTGATTATCATTCGAATTTTTGTTACTTCCAAATTCCCAAAATCCAAAAATATTCTTTATTACATTTTCTCTTCAACTTAGTTAATTGTTTCAAATTTTGATCCTCAAACCAAAACCCCCTTTTTATTAGCTTTAATTGCATGATTTTGACTCTAGGCTAGCTTTTAAACCATTTTTCGTCCGTTTCAAGAAGTGAGACGACCCGAGGTTTAGCTTATACTACAATCTTGGAATTAATTATTTTTGACCGGTTTCCAAGGATCGATCTTAAGATTGAACGACGAGCCGCGACCACTCTTCCAATTATTGCATTATATGCTCCTACAAACTTTACGACCAAGAATTCCACATTGCTCTCTACTTGACATGGCCTCTGTCCGAATTTTACATTCAAGAAGACTCGGGAAAATGGGTAGGCTGACGCTCCTGGTACTCCTTTTATGGGTCCATCTATTGGTAGCAGTTGTTCCTCCGGTATCTCCATCTGCTTAAACGCACATAATACAGGAGGTTGACCGAGCTGCCTGTGTCGATCATTACTCGTTTTACTTCGCTGCCATCCACATTCAAAGTGACTACTAACGCATCATCAAGAGGACAGCTAACACCTTCCAGATCAGATTCATTAAACGAAATCACCCCATCGTTTTGCTTCTTTTTCCTTGCCGATAGGTCTTCAGCGACCTGCCTGGCATACCTCTTCCTTCCTCTGGACTATTCTCTCATGTCACGGCGGCCGTTTGAATCCCTGTTCTGCGCTCTTCCATCGTTCCTATCATTTCGCTGCCAAGGCTTCCGCCAATTGTTAGACCGACCACACTTAACCCCATTATCTCGATCGGCATTTTTATCGTGCGTCAAAAATCTATCCAGTCTTTCCCTTTGGATAAGGAGTTCGATTTCTCGCTTTAAGTCCCAACAGTCCTCCGTGTCATGACCAACATCTTTATGGAAACGACAATATAAAGAAGAATCCCTTCTTTTGAGGGGAGTTTTCAGCTTACTAGGTTATCGGAGGGATTCCCGTTCTGCTCTCATGACCTCCAGTACTTTCGCATATCGCCTGTTGAGCGGGGTGAAGGATTCTTGTCGTTGGTCCTTTCGGTCGGTCAGTTTCCTCCAGCTAGACTGATCCTTCTGTCGCTTTTGTAAATCATTTGTTCTGCCATTCGGCCAGCGGTCATCCGCTCTGCGTTTCGTGTTACTTCAACACTTTCTCGGGCTGGATATACTTATCCGCTCGATTCCTTATCTCTTGAATAGATTTGGGCTGATCGAGGTTCAATGACTTCTTGAATTCTTCATCCCTCGTGTTACTCATAAGGGCAGCCAACATGGACGAGCAGGTGAGGTCAGGGACTTCAACAGCTTCATTGTTAAACTGAGTGATGAACTCCCGTAAACTTTCGTTCCTTCTTTGGGTCAACTGCATCACTTCCAAGGCAGTCTTCTGTGGTCGTTTACTTGTAGCAAATTGATTAAGGAATAGCAGCCGAAAATCCTCAAAACAGGTTATGCAATGCGGGGGTAAACTATTGAACCATCTTTGGGTTCCTACTTAGAAGGCTGTACAAAAGGCCTTACATTGAATGGCATCAGGAACGCAATGCAAGTTCATCATCGATTGAAAGTGCTGCAGATAGTCGAGGGGGTCGGTCTTTTCAGTATATTTTTCAGGTGTCGGTATCTTAGTACCTACCACTGGGAGGCTATCCAAGATCTCCGGGATGAAAGGAGAGCTGTACTGTGTTGATGGTTGATCCAGACGGGAATTCATG
Source organism: Erythroxylum tenue (assembly GCA_027568955.1). Lineage (NCBI taxonomy): Eukaryota > Viridiplantae > Streptophyta > Magnoliopsida > Malpighiales > Erythroxylaceae > Erythroxylum > Erythroxylum tenue. Next base: position 8,422,630 of record JAOSBM010000006.1, read on the forward strand.
ACCATATTGATTCGATCGTCCACGATTTTTTCTAGGGCTTCAGCAGAGTGGCGATCGGCCATCACACCCATCTGCCGAGCGGGAGTTTGCAACTGTTCCGGTTGAGACTGTAAGATTTGACGAATCAGTAGGTCGGCCGCTTCCTCTATTTGTCTTTGGGTGAGGGAGATTTGCTGTGGTGTAGGGGAATTTACGTGTAGGGGGTGCTGAATGTGAGGGTGCGAATTGGTTCCGGCGTTGTCCTCCTAGGCTACACTCTGTTCTTCTTGATCTTGATTTTGAGGTTGTGATTGATCATCCGGGTGTGAAGATTGTGTGGGGTTATTCGGCGGTAGCTCATCTGCGCTAGGGTTTTGGGTGATAGGTGGAGAACGTATCTGGGGATCATGGTGCGTCAAAGAAAGGGCGGCGGGTAATCGCAAGCCCATTCGTTGCAATGCAAGTGCCGCGACGGTGGCTACATCAAGATTGGCTACTACCGCCTGACTGATTTGAGTGCTTCTGGACGTGGTGCCCTAACGCCCGACCCCACGGTCGGCGCCAACTGGTTCTGTTTGAATCTGCTGGGACTGGATGCCGTTACTTGGATCCATGAATCTGAATAGCTTTGGCTAGAGAATACCTGCAAAATAATGAAAGGCACGCCGGGGGTTGATTACCGGTAGGCCCCTCTGACGCTCAAGTCAGTCTTTTGGTAAGGGTTCTGGTGGCTGTGAATAGAGAAAAGTAGGGTTCTAATGTCGTACCTATTTCCTGGTGAGGTAATACCTTATATAAGAAATACCTGCTAGGTTTAGGTCATTATTCATGAATGAACCGATCGGTCTACGTGTCGTTCTGTGCATGGGCCTGAGCCTAGCACGATCGATCCAACCAACAATGATTTGGATTATTGTGAATAATTGATTGGAATAAGATGTAATAATAAGAATAATTATGCTATATTACGAGTTGAAGTTTTATCTATTTGCGACAAGTTTAAAGTTAAACTTTATCACAATCTAAAGTAAAAATCTATTACATAATTATTATTAATATTATAAATTAGGTGTTTCTACTAATAAGAAAAACAAACTTCTTTAGTGAGAGAATTTAGAAGTAGTCCCATGTCTATTAGTAAATAAAATTTGAAGTTTCTCTAAACTGAAGAAGTAAAATATAAATCTTATTGTAGTGTGTCTGTGTATAAAAGAAAAATGAACTGTAGCCCTTACATTCAGTAAGACAATCCCTGTATAAGAATGGATTGTCTATCTAATCTGCCAAGAAGCATTAAATCATTGGCATATATCAAATGAGAAAGTTTAATCCTCTTCGTTTATAGTGATATTGAAATCTTCCATTGCAATTGATAAGCTTGGATATCAGTCTGGATAAATCTTCCATAGCCAAAGTAAAAAGGTAAGGGTAAAGTGGATCCTCTTGCCTAATTCCTCTAGCATTTCTAAAAGGTAGAGATTGGATTCCATTCACTATAACACTAAAAGTTGTGGATTGGATGCATTGAAGTATCCAAGTTCTGAAATTAGGTGGCAGACATATGGCTTCTAGGTATGCTTTTAAAAAATTCCAACTAATTGTGTGATAAGCCTTGAAAAAATCTATCTTCAGTAAGCAACTTTTGATGTTCTTACCTAACTTGTAATTTCCCAGTAACTCATGAATATCTAGTATACTATCACCAATATTCCTCTCTAGTAAGAAAGTGCCTTAAGCCGAATCAATGCATCTTTTAGAACTAGCTTGAACCGTAGGGCAAGAAGTTTATCTATGACTTTTTAAACCATAGTAAAACAAGAGATAGGTCTGAATTCAGTGATGTAAAGGGGATGTTTCTTTTTGGAAATAAGGCAAATGAAGGCATGATTCACTTCCTTGAGCATTTGGCTCGAAAAGAAGAACTTCAAGACTGCTTTAGTAAAAAAAAGTCCCAGTAACTACCTAAGTTTTTTGATAAAAAGGGCTCTGAAGCCATCTGGGTTTTTAAGGATGAAGACTAAAGAGAACTTCCTTGACTTATTGTGGTGTGAAAGGAGAAATTAGCATGTCATGCATATCCTGGTTAAGAGAAATGTCTAAAACATCTTTAACAGTGAAACCTGGCTAATTACTATCTAACTTTCCCATTAGTTACTGAAAATAGTTTCTGGCTAAGTTGATCAGGTCTTGTTGCTTTGTGATTACATTTCCCATACTATATTTTTCTTGATAGAAGAGATGCATGAAAGAATCTAGAGTTCGAATCCCCATCTCTTAGCCAATTCAGTCTAGCCTTCCACTTTAAAGTAGATTGTTGAAATGCCAAGGCTTCCTGGTAGTCCTATAGCCTTCATATTTCAATATTCTTGAGGGGTGTATTCAGAGGATTATAATAGCAATCAACCTATGCTTCTACCAACTTAAGCTTAAGAACACTAAGATTTGTATTCTTCAGTTGAACAAATTGTTTGATAGCACATTGCACCAGTTTTAGCTTCTACATCAGTTAAAAAGCCTTATAACCCTGCACTACTTGGCTCTAATAGCTACTTACAATCTCCATAAAGCCAACCATCTATTTAATTCCATTGACGAATTTGAAGGGAGCCCTTAGTTTGGCAGCTTTATTCATTTTTTGGATGAGAATGAAAGAATGATCTGAAAAAATGTTATCTCCAAAGCAGGCATATGATTGTGGGAATTGACTTCGCCAAGTTTAATTCAAGATATCTCTATTAAGTTTCTTCCTGAGTAACATATCGCCTTGTTAGTTATTTGACCATGTAACAATTTTTCCAATAGATTTAAGATCCAACAATATTACCTGTTAGAGTAGTTGAGTTAGTTCTTTGCTACCACCCATTTTGTATCTTGCTCTACCTTCAAATTCACTGGATCTCAACGAGCCATTGAAATCCCCTACTGCTGGCCACTGATGTTGCATTCCATTGTGAATGAGTTGTAAATCATTCCATAATGTTTCCTCTAGAATGCAAAATTTGATGCATAAAAAAGAGTAATTTTTAACACAGGAATGTTATCTTTCATTCGACAAAGTAAATGAATAAATTGATCACTCGTATTGGTTTCTATCACCTTAATGCATTCTGAATTATATTGGCAGATAATCCAGCCATTATAATGATGTAAATGATTAGTAATAGTCTTCCATTGAACACCTAAAAAAGACAATCCAAAGCTTTTATTTTTGCCTCAAGGAGGCCTACCAAAATAGGCTTCTTATCAAGTACCATCTCTCTCATCATAGACAATTTGAGAGAGCCATTTAACCCTTTTGTATTCTATACGAGAATTTTCATCTAAGGGGATAACCCCTTCTGTTTGGCTTTCCTCCTAGCTAATCTTCTTCTGGAATTGAAGGAAGTCTCATGGAAATTCTCTACTACCTCATCAGGTCTAAGGTTCTCTGGTTATATCAGCATCAAATTGTTTGTTTGATCACGACCAGGTTACTTATCTAGCAAACCAGTTTCATCTGCCATCACTACTGCTAATGAGTGAGAGTCTTATGTATGAGTTACATCTTCCTGGTTGTCTACTACATGTATCTGATTTGTGTTTCTAGATGTTAAACTGTGTTCACCATAATGTGGAGTAACTGTTGCAACCCTAATTGTTAGAGATTACCATAGACTGTTCATTAGAAACTAATTGTACACCCACATCCTCATCATTATCCACTAAAGTAGATTCAATCCCTAATATCTCTTCTTGCCATCTAGTTTGAAAAAGTCTCCCTATAGGAACCCACTTCTTGGTAGAACTATGACGCTTCCATGGATAGGACATCTTGATTTCAGATTTAAAAAGCTCCCTTGTTTCTCCCAACTTAAGTATTGATAAAGTATCATGCAGAATAACATTCCCCTTGATCTCCACACATCTTTTTATGCCCCTATTCTCTCCATACTAGATGTTTGAACATCCATACGCAGAGGCTTGCCTAAAGAACTCGCTAAAAAACTCAACCATGCAACCGTCCAAAGTTTTAGAGGAAAATTATGAAAATTCACCCACATAGGAAAAACTTCAACACATTCCCTATCAAATTCAATCCCAGGTTTCCCTTTTTAGATTAACATGGGTTCGTCCCCTATACGCTAAGGTCCCATTTCCAAAATACCATTCAAGTCGCAATCACCCACAAATTTAAACAAGACCATACAATCATCCATAAGCAAAGTTTTTTCCAAACCTTTCTTACCCAACCATGTAGTGGCCCAAGCATTGATGACTGGAAAGGTAGATCTCTTGCTCCAAAAAGAGCCAACAAGTGCAGTGGACTAAGCCGTCTTACCCATTTGCAACAATTCAATTGGTGGAATGATTACAACGTCTTTCATAACTTCCTGGTAATATTTCAGTTGTACCTTAGTCTGTCGAAGTTGAATCTTCTTTTTCTAGGTGCCAGTAATTGGTGAGGACCTCTGTGGATTAGGGGCATTTGACTTTTTGGGTGGACTCACCCCATTTCCAGAAGCAACTTGCTGAACTAACTCTTGCGTAAGAGTATGAAAATCTTCCATAGACATGTTTGACGGCTGCCCACCATCAGTTGCCACCGAACTGACCTTTAAAAGACCCTCCATGGAGGTAAAAACCTCCGTCGAGTTGGGTACAGATGAGACCAATGATATAGCACATAATAACACTACTCAAAATAACTGGACCTAAAACTATAGCAGTGATGAGTCTAGTCAATCCCACCGAGATTAAATCCAATTACTTTCCTAAATTATATATACATATATATATATATATATGTATGTAAAATAGGGAGGTAGGTTTGATGCAAATTAGAAAACAAAGTAAGATTGAGTATGTAAAAGCAACTCAAATTAAACACCAGCAAAATGAGAAAATTGATGAATAGATTGAAATCTGGTTCTTTAATTTAATATCGGCCTATGTACAATTTAACATATGTCAGTGCATTATCATCTTCACACCTCTCTTTGAACTATTGATGGTAGATTAACAACAAACTCTGTTAATCCTAGTTTTTCCTTAAGTTATATTTAATTAAAATAAATTTTTTAATTAATCCTAGCTATCAGACAACCTAAAACAAGTTCTCTAAGTTTAATCGGACAGCCTCATTATGAGTGAGAAAAACATATTAATCTAAGTAATAACCACACAAGCTCAGGTTGTTTAATCAAGGTTACGCTATCTCTAATGATTTGATATCATTAGTTGTTACAGATGAATTCAAACACTACTATTACGTATTATATTCGAAGTTCTAACAATGAGTTTTCATAAATAAAAACAATCTAATAGAGCATAAAGATTATTCTTACACAATACCCAATTCAATAAACTCAAGATAACATAAACAATTCGTAAAGAGGGAAAGAACACGATATACAAAGAGGATATGCTTAAATGTGCTCCTCGGTGTCAATTTCACCTTCGAACCGGTGTCGAAAAATTAACCTTCTGTCTTCTCCATAATTCTCACCTCTGTCGTTCCTAAAATCGAAGAAGAATGAATAATATTGACTTTGAATGTCTGTGATCACGACATATTCTATTTATAGTCAAAACTAGGTTTTTCAGGTGGACAAGTGGCAAAGTCACGGGTGTGAGTGTGAGTCATAGGCATTTCATGGATTGCCACACCCCATGTCAAGCCTATGACAAATTTACATGGGCGTGAGAAGATTCTCACAGCCATACAAGTGTGTCACGACCATGACAACTTGTGTCATGGCTGTGCATGTAACAATGATGATGGTCATGGCCATAACAACTTAAGTCATGGTCATGACTTGTAATATTCATGCCCGTGATTGATATTCTTCATTTAATGCAGTTTCTTATCTCCTCTCCACTCTAATCCTTCTCCTTCTTGCTCCATAAAGATAATTGAGTGTGAATCTCAAGAAGATGGCTCAACGAATATGCTTTCGACTCATTTTATTTAGTTGTTATACTTCCGAACTGTACCTAAAATCAACTATCAACTAAAGTGAATATTTTAAGCATTTTGAAACATTAATCACTAAGTGTCATGGATTTAACGTATCAACAATTAAGCACATATCAACCAAAGAGGAGCATTGAAGAAGAAGGCAGGAATAGAGTGTCCAAAAAAGGAAAATATCAAGGGTAGGATGGTTAATGTAGTAGAGAGGAGGGAGAGAAAATCGTTAAGAGACAAAAATGGTTTTTCCTGATATGGAACCAAAACTCTTAATAAAACAAGTTATTCTATAAATACAATTTGCCTTGATCATATAAAACTTTTAACGAATTGAGTTTTTGAAGAGATAGTTTCATAAATGAGAGTAACTTGGAAGACAATTTTAGACGACAAAGTATTAACATATCATTTAGAATATTAAACTTGAATGATAGTGATTATAAGAATCTCTTTAATGATAAGGACTTCATGCTAAATAAAAATTAAGGTCAATGCAATTTGCACGATAATGTCATGAATGAAGTTTTAGGTTTTCTTTTTTCTTTTCTTTTTAATTTTACTTGTATTTGATATATATGTTAAATTTTATATATCTAATATGAATATAAAATTTTTAACTATAAGTATTTTTGCTTCATATTTCACTTCTGCTTTGTTATATTTTTTGATACAAAGTCTTATTATTATGCTTATGGACCTATAATATTCTTATTATATGATGTTTTGATATAATTAATTATAATATTTTAAGTATCTTATATTATTGTTAATTATATATATATATGAGATCTAAATAATCTTTTTTATGTTAAATATGGTTATTTTTATATAAGAAATATGTAAAAAGTAATATTAATATGAATAAAAAGACAGTTATTATATCAAATTTATACTATTATGTTTTTTTAGATAGATTTAAAATAAAGTTGAAATTATATAGTAAAATATATTAAAAGACTGTTTTGTAATTTAACAAAATATATAAACTATTTTATAATTTAAAAAAGTTACTCGAAACTATACTTGATATTGAGTGCTATCAATGCCATAATATAGCAAAATCAATTTAAATCCTAAGTCTGACGCAATATTCATAACATTGATCAAATCAACCATATATGTTGGATCATCAACAAAACCGAATTTATGTTTTAAGAAAAAAGACATTTTTTATTAATTGAGACCACATGTAATAGTCCGAATCATTGACAACTAGGGCACGAGTAAAAATTTCCACTGATGCAAAAATAATTGGTCAGATGAGTAATAATCCATTTCGATAATGTATTTATCTACGGTGGAAGAAGCCATGAGCTTCCGGGGGAAAATGACCAAAAAGCTCATTTGTTACCAAAACAATGGAAAAAGAACAAATGGAAAAGACAACCAGTGAAGAAGCTCTAATAGAAATGGTAAAGAATGCAACTAAAAATTACAAGGCTGCATCTCTTCCATGTAAAATAAAAAAGCTATTAAACTACTACTGTAAGAAGCAAAAGAAATGGTTACATTACATGCTAAAACAGTAAGAGGATATTTAGTTCACCTACTAGAATAGATAAGGAATAGAATAGTTATTTTTAAGAATAGAATAGTTGAGGAATAGAAATAGAATGAGTATTATTTAGTTTAGTTTATTCCTAAAAATTTCTAATGATGATGTATATCATATGTTATTTTTTAACCAAACAAAGGAATAATTATTCATTAGGAATAGATCAGTAATAGAATAACTACTCCATTAAACCAAAAATGTCATAAGTGCGTTACTTAAGCTAACAAATCTGCTGGAAAGTAAACAGAAATTCAGCTACAGTTCAACAACAAGCCTACAACTACTTGATTGTATCCGCAAATACTACTCATTGAACCAAATACATTACAATCTATGCTATTCCACTACGCGGGAGTTTGAAGTCTTATAATAAAATCTAATCCTCAACGGTCCTATCGTACCAAAGTGAAGTTAAAGGTTGATTCTGGTCTAGAGATACTAAAATTCAGAATAAACAATAGAGAGATGCCTAACACCAGCTGCTTAAAAGAGATTCAGGAGCATATATATTATATGTCAAACCGAAATCATTAACAAGGATGTATTATATTAAACAGGCTCTCTAAACACTTCGACATCAGAGTAAGCGTATATGTAAAAGTAACTATTATTACTAGCAACCATTCAGACATACTAGTCCTCATTCTCATACTCTTGGTACTGCTTGAGGATCTGGGTGCACCCAGACTCCGGCTGGTCCTTCATAAACCCCATGGCATTGGCAAAGCGATCGTCAGATGCAATGCCATTGGACCGGGTGAGGACAACCCGAGCGCGGTCACGCCCCAACGATGGTGTGCTGCAGTCTGCGCGAGGGCTGCTAACGAGCAAAACATCACAAACTTGATCCCCATGGTCCTCATCAACACCAACTGAATAGGATCCCTTAGAATCTGTTGTTGCTTCTTTACTGTACACCAGCTCCATAGTCTTCCTAGCTCTGCATTCTACTTTAACCGCTGCACCTAAATAAATAAATAAATACAACGAAAATACATAAGCATCATATCCAACCAGATGTTTATTAAAATCATTTCAAGAAACAAAGTTCGGGAACAAATCGAACCTCCTTTGTCAACTAATCGATATCCAAAGACGAGATAAAAACATCAGAAAGGTTTCTTTTAAATCTCTTTGATCAGTTATTAAGCGGATCACCCAGAAGCAGATAATATATCTCAAGTGAAGACAGATTTAGGACCCGATAATCAGAATTCTATGTATTAATTTTCTAAAAAGTAAGTCCACATATCCTCTCACAGTCTTTCCAGGTTATTTTTAAAAAGTTTGCTCAGTTCTCTATAATTAAAAAATTCAGTCGGTCAGTTCTCATGGTATAATCGAGAAAAATTAGCCCTTCGGCTTTTAGTTCTAATAGTACCCCACCGAACTCATAAATCAAATTCCAAAAATAAACATATCTAAGCGTCTACACAACAATGTCGAGTAATATAATAGTGAAGAGAAATTTGCCAATTGGAAAAACGGAGTTGAATTGTACCAGCAATGCCAGTAGCTTTGGGGGTCTCGAAACCAGCACGGCAAGCGTCACAGTAGACGCGCCCTTGCAGCCTGAATGGAACTCTGCCTGGGCGAGCGGCAGTTAAGACCACCGGAAGTACGCAGAGAGCAACCACAAGCAACAACACTCGAGCCATTTTCTGTGTAAAGGGAACGAGAATGGGAATTGGAAATGGAGTGAGTGTCGAAGTAAAATTAAAGAGAGGAGAGAAATGGACAAAATTTGATGAGAGTTCCAAATACGTACAAGTCTGGGAGGTTATAATAATTTGAAATTAAATTACGTTTTAAGGGGTGTTTTGGTAATCGAGAGGTATCGACGTGGCAGGTTCTTGTGGGATGCTAGGAAGAGTGTCGAGTATGGGATATGGTTGAGGACAGCTGGTATTGGCGGATTGGGTATGCAAGATAGGATCAGCTATATTCCAGCCTAGGGATTTTACAAAGATTCGACTTCCCAAACCAATGCACGAAATACATATATCTGTCTTGTGATCGAGAAAAGCCTGACGCAAACTTTTATTGATCCTTAATTTTGGTTTAAGTTCCAAATATTTACAACCTAATAAGGGGCGACAGAAATTCCGTGATTTGGTGTCTAGGGAATGGTAAATGTTTACAATTTTTGTCTTACTAAGATTGATCCAATCATGCAATAGACTCTAATTTTGCATTTAGTTTAATTAGGTTTTCTTGAATATATATATATATATATAGGGGCGGATCTAGAAATTTTTTTAAGTAGTAGCAAAATTTTAAAAGGTGGTTTTGCCAGATTCTGTTGAGATTGAACGTTGCAGCCTGAATCCATAATCTTGATTCTCCTTAGCCGTAGAACACCTGCAA
>JAOSBM010000006.1:8438624-8449349 GCA_027568955.1 Erythroxylum tenue
CCATTAATTTCGGATACCATTTTCAACACATCAACAGAAATTAAGTCCAAAATATATGCAATTTAATTGACTTAACAGTTACCTGTTTGGATGTTGTAACCTTCTTATTTCAACATTTTGTTTGGTCTTGCTGCAATTACCATAACCTTCTGTCTCTGTGATCCAACAAAATATAAGCAGTAGTTTAGTTATAAAAAAGCAAAGGCTCACCATACTTTGAAGTTGGAATTTAATTTTGGTATAAGATTTTGATGTACTAAAAAAGTTGAAGAATTATTTAATAAATAAAATTCATAAATAATATTGAACAGTTATTAAACAAATAAGATTAAAAAATTGTATTTTAAAAAATAATTATTAAAATTAAAATTACTAAATTCATATGATTTTTGAAAAATGGAAAAAAATAATACAAATAATAATAAAAACGTCGCGAAAGACATTCCGCGACGTTTTTAAAAAAACGTCCCAGATTCCTTCACATTACGTTGCAGAATGTTAGAAATTCAGTGACGTTTTTTAAAAATGTCGCGGATTGTCCAAACTTTTAGTGATTTTTTTATAAACTTCGCAGAATGTCAATATTTTCCGTGACGTTTTACATAAAACGTCACAGAAACTTTTTACCTACACCACATTTTTCGACGTTTTTATGACGTTTTTTAAAACATTGTTGTGCGACGTTTTTTGTGATATTTTTTAAAACATTGCAGAATACATTCTGCGATGTTTTTGGTCATTCTGTGATGTTTTAAAACATCTCAAAATGCCTTGTTTTCTTGTAGTGATTTGTATTGAATATGTTTATTGTCGAACGAAATCAAATAGAATGAAGTTTTTTATTGTGTCTCACGTATGTGCTTCAAGGATTTGAGAAATATGGAATGAATTATTGTTGTTTTGAATATGAAATTTTGAATGAAATATTGTGTTGTCTCATTTAAAAAATATTGTATTGTCTTTTATAGTTTTTCTATGTTCATTAAAATTAGTGAATGAAATATTGTCCTAATAAAAAATGGAAGTGAAGAAGTAGTGAATGAAAGATTAAAATTAGCTCCAAAAATCATAGTAAAAAATTAATAAATGAAAGATTAAAATTATTTTGTGCACAAATTAGGTTATATATTGTCACAAAATAGTTATCATAAAATGGTTTATAAATTGAATTGTGTGATCATATAAAATGGATTAATTTATAATTGAATTATGTGATTACATAAAATGAGTTATGGTTGTGTGTTTATGGTTGAATTATGTGATCATACAAAATGAGTTACATTTGTGTTTATGGTTGAATTATGTAATTATACAAATGATATGACTTTATGGTTTAATTATGCAATCACACAAAATGACTAATAGTTATGAATTTATGGTTAAATTATGTAATCATACAAAATAAGTTATAATTGTAAGTTTATGATTGAATTATGTAATCATACAAAATGAGTTATAGTTGTGAGCTTGTGTTTGAATTATATAATTACCCAAAATGAGTTGCAGTTGTGAATTTATGGTTGAATTATACAATCATACAAAATAAGTTATATTTGTGATTTTATGTTTAAGATATGTAATCACACAAAATGAGTTATAGTTGTAAATTTAGGATTGAATTTGTAATCATACAAAATGGTTTATGGTTATGTTTACGATTAAATTATGTAATCATACAAAATGAGTTATAGTCATGAATTTATGGTTGAATTGTATAATCATAAGAAATAAGTTATAGTTTTGAGTTTATAATTAAATAAGAAATAAGTTAAAGTTTTGAGTTTATGATTGAATTATATAATCATACAAAATGAGTTATAGTTGCGTGTTTGTGTTTGAAATATGTAATCACATAAAATGGGTTATAATTGTGAATTTATGATTGAATTATGTAATCATACAAATTGAGTTATATTTATGACTTTATAGTTGAACTTTACTCACAAAATGGGTTATATTTTGAGTTTGTGTAATAAAATAACATAAGAATTTTTTGAATAGAATGTGCTTAAGTATCGAATTTTCTTAAGGAATTATTTATATAAGTTGATGAAGTTCACTTGTATGTCTATATCATATGATTGTTAAGAAACTATTGTTGCTCTATTTCTTCATGTTATTTTAAACGACTTTGTTTTGATATGATGTTATTAAGTTAATTTTGATATGTTTCTTCATTTATTTTTATAAATAAATAGAGGCAAGTTTAAATACTCTTAATAATTCAACTACTTTAGAAAGATTTGAAGATCCAGCTTAGGCTCATGCTAGATAAGTTCCTGGAACAAAGATCTATATCATTTGCTTATATTATAACAAGCATTTAAAAAGTGAGGGGATAAAAGGATTAAAGAAGTATTTAGCTATGATCAAAGATGATGTTGACTTTTGTAAGAAAGTAAACACTAACATGAAATGGCAAATAAAAACTTTGCTTAAAGAGTGTCAGTGTGAGAAAGAAAAAAAGTAAAGACTAAATTATAAAATTGATAATAAAAGTTCTTTTGTCAGTGGTCAAGATGATAGTATGGAAGTTAAAGATAGTGTTCCTTCCCAACAAGAAGGAAATGTTGCACTTAATATGAGAAAAATAAGAAGCCAAGTGTCTAATTTATCTACACCATGAATAACCCCCAAATGATCCATTGTTTGCAAAACCATGTTGTAAATCTTAATTTTCCAAATTCTAACATATGATGCATATATGGTAGCAAATCAAGCCCATGATTAGATTATTATCATTCAGATCCCAAAAAAATTGCCACCGATGGAACTTGAAAAGTTGATGCCAACAGAATGAATCACTAACTTCTAAAAGATGTTCCATGCTCATAGGTATTCTTTCTACACAACTACTCCTATTCTCAGGACAATAAGAGACAGATCTGTTAAATCCATCTATACCAGACCCAATGAAGATCGGCCTGGATGTACACAAGTTGTCTATCAGGTTTAACATAATAGATTGGAGGTCCATCGATCTTTGCCTTCTTTATGTGATAACACTAGTTGAAGCATTAAAATGGGTCCATATCTACTTGAGGATCAAGGCTGGTCGGATACCAAACCATCACCCTAATTTGTTTTAGTGCCTGTTTGGATGGACTTATATCAGTAGAGCTTTTGGCAGTAGAGTTTTTTTAAGAAGCCAGTTGACTGTTTGGCTGTCAATTAAAAAAAGTTTTTTTGAAAGAGCTTCATACAGTAGACTGTTTGGCAACATAAAAATAAAAAGCACTTTTATTAATTTTAACTATACTTTATTTTGTAATAAAAATTATTTATGTATATAAATAATATTTAAAGTATATTAAACAATGAGTGTACATTTACTTTACAATTATTTGACAAATTCACTTTCATCTTGTAGGAAATTATTTAAAGAGATGTCTCATTTTTTTAGGAAATAAAATTAATATCAAAAATTAATATTAAAATATATTTAAAAAATTAAATAATATTATAATCCCAAAATAAATAAGTAAGCTCCCAAATCTGCGCTCGTGCTCGTCTTCTCTACTACTCCTCCCCACACTAGCTTCAAAGTTCTCTGCTACTCTACCCACATCACTTTGGCCATCTATATTCGGTTGCTGCTAATGAACAAGCACAAAACTTTAGCAAGAAACCTAAACAAAAAGCACCAGAGCAGTGGAAAGTTAGGAATGAGAAACAGAAAACCGACGGTGGTCTGATCGTACAAGAGCAAGAGAGAGTCCAGGAGAGTTGAACATGGATTTGGTGATCATCAACGGTGAGACAAGCCATGGCTGAGCAATTGCACCGGTGGGCATGCTATGGTTGTACGGTATATCTGCCACGATTCTCGCTCCTCCTCCTCCTCCTTCAGGACTACCGCTGTTAAGAAATCCTCCAAAACTTATTAACTTAACTCTTCTCGCTGTGATCTTACACAAAGGTCCGTTCTTTACAAGCACTCTACACTGAGAAAGTAAAACCACGTCAATGGCAGATTTACTTTTCACTTTTTCTTCTCATTGATCATAAACCATAAAAGCGACAACTCCGAACCTAAAACCGAACTGGGTATCATGAAAATGGAGACGATGAAGAGAAAAATCAAATCTTTAATGGAGGAGAAGACACAAGAAGAGATATGCAAGAGAGGTAGACGAGCCAGAAGGATACTAAGGTAACTCGGAAAAGCAAAAGACGAAAGTTGAGGAAGGAAGAGACTGAACACAAAAATGAGAAGTTTCCTATTTGCGTTATAAATGTAAGTGACGGAAAAATGTCTATCCGAAAAAGCTAAAATAAGGGCTTTTCTGAAAAGCTCTAAATTTGATCTTCTTAAAAAGCTGTATTTTAGCTTTTAAAAAAGACATTTCTATTTAAAAAGTGCTTTTAGATTTTAAGACCAAACGCTCATTTTTCTTCAAAATAGTTTTTGCGGTGTAAAAAAGTACTTTTCCATCCTCTAAAAGCTCAACCAAACAGATGCTTAGAATCCTTATTCATTCCTTTTCAGCTTATTCCATAATATAACAGTTATAATCTATTTAGGTGGAAGAGATTCTTGTCATTCCGTACTCTAATTATGCAAACATTTGGGTAATAGAGAAACGTAACAGAAAAGAAATGAAGGAACGAATGTCTGTACCATTCATCATTGAAAACGTAGGAAGCGAAATATATACAGTTTGCCAACTATGCTAGACAAATCGTGGGATTCTCTGTAACTAACAAGAGAGAGAAAAGAATTGAAATATGTACAGATATTTACAACTATGTGCGTTTCTGAAGCTTCTACGATCTTCTAGAAGTAAGGCCTGAAGGATGCTGGGTTTGTTGGGCGCATTTGTGGGCTTTATATCCTAACAGCCCCCCCCCCCCGAAGGTGGAACTGCATCAAGCAGGCCCAGCTTGAGTAGTGTAGTCGAAAAGACTGAAGAGAAAAAGGCCTTGGTGAAGAAGTCGGCTAGCTAGTGGGAAGAAGGGATGTGGGCAGTGGTGATGAAGCCCTCGTTAACGGCATTTCGGACTAAATGACAATCGATATCCAAATGTTTAGTGCGCTCGTGGAATACCGAATTTGTGGAGATGTGAATAGCAGCCATGTTGTCACAATAAAATGGAATGGGAGTAGTTACTGGAATGTGTAAATCTCGAAGGAGATAAGTGAGCCATCGGAGTTCACATAATGTGGAAGCCATGCTGCGGTATTCTGCCTCTATCGAGGATCTACTGACGGTGTTCTGTTTCTTGGTTTTCCAAGAGATGAGAGCAGAGCCAAGGAAAATGCAGTATTCGGAAAGGGATTTCCGGGTGAAATTGCAGCTTGCCCAGTCAGAGTCACAGTAGGTGCGTAATGGGAGATCATCCTGGACTGGCTAGAAGAGGCAGCGGTTGGTAGTCCCTTTTAAATACCGTAAAGTATGGACCAGCACGGTCCAGTGTTGTTGTGTCGGAGAAGCAATGAACTGAGTTAATTGTTGGACCGGAAAGGCAATCTCCGGCTTGGTGAAGCCAAGATATAGTAGTTGGCTGACGATACGCCAATATTTCTCCGAGTCATGGAGGGGAATCCTGTCATCGATGGTGAGTTTTGTGCCTTGATAGATGGGGACAGCAGTAGGTTTGAGGTCGGGAAGACCGGCTTCGGTGAGGATGTCCGAAATGTATTTTCGTTGGGACAGAAGCATGCCTGTGGCGAAGCGGGCAATTTCAATACCTATGAAATATTTGGCAAAACCGAAGTCCTTGATGGTGAAGGCTGAATGGAGAAACTCTTTGACGGCTTTAATCAGACACTCAGAAGGCCCCAAAATCAAGAGGTCATCAACATATAGGATAATGGCGAGGAAGGAATCCGTAGTACCTTTAGTGAAAAGACATGGATCCGAAGCAGATTGTTCAAAGCCGAAGTGTTGAAGTTTAGATGTGATCTCCTTATTCCACTGGCGTCCCGCCTGTTTTAAGCCGTAGAGTGATTTGTTTAATTTTAAGACCTGGCCGTCATGTGTGGTAGGATAACCGGGAGGTGGAAGGATGTAAAGGTCTTCATCAATGTGGCCATGTAGATAGGCATTGTTGATGTCACAATGATGGATGGGCCAGTTGCGGGCAGCAGTAAGAGCAAGCAGAAGTAAAACAGTGGTGAGTTTGGCCACCGGTGAGAAGACATCAGAGTAATCAACACCCGCACGCTGGTTGTACCCCTTGACGACTTGTCGGGCCTTTCTTCTGTCGATGGAACCAACAGGATTGCGTTTAATTTGGAAGACCCACCTTATAGCTAGAGCTTTTTTACCTTTAGGTAACGTAGATGGCGTCCATGTGTGGTTGAGTGCCAACGCGTCTAGTTCCAGGGTCATGGATTCGACCCATAAGGGATCCTTTTGAGCTGTATCAAATGATAGGGGTTCATAGTTGGTGGACACGTTAGCCATAAAGGAAGAGTATGGGGCTGAAAAATGAATGTTGGATGTAGGATTGTAAAGAGAGAAAGGTGGGAGTGGGTGAACCGACGGATGGGTGTTGACAGCGCCTGCGAGCTGAGGAGGGAGATCAAGGTAATAATCAGTGAGATGTGTTGGTAAGTGGGTAGGTCGAGTGCTTCTTCTGATTGGAGCTAGTGGGGACGGTGGGTATGAGTTTTAAGATGAAGGAGAAGGATCGGTCAAGTTGGGTGAGATAGTGTTTGATAACGGAGGTGAGTGGGGTTCTCTTATTGGTGAGGAGGAGTCCACCGGTTCAGTATGATGTGTCGATTGGGTAGAAGAATGTAGAGGGTATGTATGTGGGTCTATGGATAGTTGCGTAGTTGGACTTTGATGGGTTGATGGAGTGATGGGAAAAATAGTGGGCCAATTGGTGAGTTCTGTGGGTTGTGAGTGTGGTTTATAGGGAAACATGGTTTCATAGAAAGTAACGTCTCTGTTGGTGAAATGTTGTTTTGTGTCAAGAGTCAATAATTTGTAACCTTTCTGATCAGGTGCATATCCAAGGAACAAGCATTTATGGGCTCGAGGTTCAAGTTTGTCCTTTATTGGATTTGTTTTTGTGGCATAGCAAAGGCATCCGAAAATTTTAAGGTGATCATACTTTGGTACCCTCCCATGCAATTTTTCATATGGGGTCTTCCATGATAAGGTTTTTGTGGGTAATCGGTTTATAATATATGTTGCTGTCAAAAGGGCATCTCCCCAAAAATATTTGGGCAAGTGGGCTTGGAATAAAAGGGCACGAGTGACTTGTAATAAATGTTTATGTTTGCGCTCTACGACTTCATTTTGTTGTGGGGTGTGAAACCATGTTTTTTGGTGTATGATGCCTTTGGATAAAAATAGTTGTTGGAATGGGTAGTTAAGAAATTCGGACCCATTATCCGTTCGTATGGATTTAATGGGAAAGGAAAATTGTTTTTCAATAAGGGTGATAAAATTTGTTAAGGTATCATGAACTTGGGCCTTACTTTGTAATAAGATAGTCCAGGTGGCCCTGGTTACTTCATCAACGATGGTCAAGAAATACTTTGAGCCAGTTGGAGTTGGTGTTTTGTACGGGCCCCAGAGGTCTATGTGTAGCAATTCGAAAGGTTGTTTACAAGTAATGGTATAAGCTGGGAATGGTTTCCTAGACTGTTTCTCTAATGGACAGATATCGCAAAAATGGTTAATTGGAACTATATAATTAATGTCTGGGATATGTAAGAGCTTGTTCCTTGATACATGACCAAGACGAAAGTGCCAAACATCAAATGGGCTTGATGCATTACAAATTATTGAATCTTGTAGATAGAAGTCAAGTGGAGGACCTTTAAGAGCATTTTGTGGTAGTAGGTGGCGCTGATCGAGTTTGTAAATCCCTCCCTCAGCTTCGCAGGTCGCTGTTATAGAATTTGTCCGAATGTCCTGAAAAATCACCCTATTAGAGACAAAAATAACAGCTAGTTTGTTTTGATTGGTCACTTTGTTTACGGACATGAGGTTATGGTGAAAAGAAGGTATGTGTAAGGCGTCTTTCAAAGACTGTTCGTTTGATATGTGAGCGTCTCCTATGTGAGCAATGGGTCAGTAAGTGCCGTCTGGTAGGGTGACAGGGTAGAAGGAGTTGGTTTCAGTGTGGGTGGATAATAGTTGGAGGTTGGGAGTCATGTGGGTGGAGGCGCTTGAGTCCACCACCCATGAACCACTATCATTTTCAGCTTTAAAGGACTCATTATAGGTTGAAAACATACCTGCAAAATTGTCTGCGGCTGCGTGGTTGGCTTCTACATTTCCCTTGCCTCTCATAAATTTCATTAGCTCCTGAACCTGTCGGGCAAGAACACTGATGTTCACATCCTGATTGTCGTTGGAGATATCATCTACTGGACTATCCATCATTGCCACTGCATACTCTGATTTGCTTTTGTCTCGTTTCTCTCGTAACTCCCTATACCAGTCCGGGATGCCATGGGGGTGGAGGCAGGTCTCAATTGTGTGTCCCTTGGCATGGCAATGTTCACATTATTTGTCTTCTTTCCTTTGAAAAGTCCTCCTTCTGTTTCCTCCTGAATTTCCTCCGGTGTTTTCCCTATGCCTACTGCCTCCTGCATTGTCTCTTTTTGGAGTTCCATTTGCGTTCCCGATTCTGCTCATTAAAGCCACATTCATTTGACTACTCTCATTGTTACCAATAGACACATTCCTTTGTTTTTCTACCGTTAGAATCATGGAGTAAGCTTTATTTACTGTGGGTAATGGTTCTATAAGCATAATCTGATTCACAACATTATTGTATTCCTCACACAATCCCATCAAAAATTGCACCAGTTTAGTGTTGTTTTCTATCTCCGAATTGTGTGTGGCTACATCACACTTGCACTTCTTAATAGGTATCAAACATCCTAAGTCATCCCATCATTTTTTTATTTTTGTAAAATATATTGCAACAAAATCGTTCCCATGTCTCAATCTATTTATTTCTTGCATCAACTGATACAGGTGTGGTCCACTGCTTTCTCCATATCTACTTTTCAATTCCTCCTACAGATCCTCTGCGGTGGTAGTAACTAAAAACGAGTCGGCTATTTCTTTAACAAGAGAGTTTAAGATCCACAAAATTACCATATTATCGGCTGTTATCCATTTCTTGTGCAGACTCTGATCTTCGGGTTTTGGGCAACTCCCGTCCACCATGCCCAGTTTGTTTTTGGCTTTGAGCGCAATCACCATGGAGTGGCTCCATGACAGGTAGTTGTTTCCATCTAGCAGAGATGTGAAGAGTACGGATCCTGGGCTGTCGTTGGAGTTGATTTGGAGTGTGTCTGTGTCTATTGGTTGTTCAGGTGCAAGGGCTTCGTTCGAATCATCTACCATAGCTGATAAAAATTTGAGACCTGAAAGTAGACAAGTTAAGGTTTATATGCGTTTTGTTTCGTTTTTTCTTCCTGGTTTGCTCTGATACCATGCAAACATTTGGGTAACAGAGAATCATAACAGAAAAGAAATGAAGGAACGAATGTCTCTATCATTCATCATTGAAAACGTAGGAAGTGAAATATGTACATTTTGCCAACTATGCTAGACAAATCGTGGGATTCTCTGTAACTAACAATAGAGAGAAAAGAATTGAAATATGTACAGATATTTACAACTATGTGCGTTTCTGAAGCTTCTACGATCGTCTAGAAGTAAGGCCTAAAGGATGCTCGCAGTGACGGAGCCAGGAATTTAAGATAGGAGGGTCCAAGAATTAATTTTTTTAAATTTTAGGCGGTCCAGTACACCACTGAACCTTAAATAAATCTATCCTTATATATATATATATTAAAAATAATTTTTTTAAAAAAACCAAGTCTCCATATACCTCCGTCTCTGGATGCTCGGTTTGTTGGGCACATTTGTGGGCTTTATATCCTAACAAATTAAACGAGGTGAAAACCAAATCCATCGAAAGTCAGCGTCCAGCTTTCAAGTAGTTTTTTTTTTTTTTTGAAAAAAGCTTTCAAGCAGTTGCAGCAGCTGACTAGATGGCGGCCAAAAATCATGCTTTACCGTCCATCCTATTAGGAAAAGGATCACGTTCACTTCTCAACGCCCACAAATGATCACGTTCACTTCTCAACGCCCACAAATTATTCAGGATCACGTTCACTTCTCAACGCCCACAAATTATTCACGTAAAAAGTCATATACAATGGCTCAATTCTAGAAATATTAAGTGCCTATTGTGTACCAGTTCATCCATTTGACCAGTTTGAAAACAAAGAGTTCAACTATAACTTAAAAGTCAACTAAACAGAGTTCGAATAACAAACTTAAAGGGTAGTTAGACAGTCAAAGATTATGGCTCTCATTGTTAAAATAACAACCCAAATAGTTAAGGGTATCTCATGTTTATATTCTTTGTTTGTTTTTTTGACAGGGTACTAGAACTCGTGTTCAAGGTTTTTTGTTGAGAGAGTGAGATAAATACCATTTAGTTTGATACTCTAAAGGAAGACATACGACAGAAAAAAGAAATGATATAAAATATTGTAGATAACATATAAATTGCTCGGTATAATTTTAAATCCCATACATGGAGAGATAAACATAACCATAAAACCTGACGATGGAATTCAAGGTCCTGTCACCTTTAACATAAATGGAGCATGTGCTTGCATTATAATATTCGTTTACTAGACAGGAAAAATAAAACGGAAGGGGAGCTGAAAATTATGGATTTCCTAATCAGCCAACTAAGATTGACACGGAATCCTCATGGTGAGAGTTTCTA
>JAOSBM010000006.1:8472663-8483663 GCA_027568955.1 Erythroxylum tenue
ACGCTTTTCTTGAAAAATTGATCTATTTTTTATTAATAAACATGTTTTCTAATTATTTTCTATTTTATGAAAAAAAAAATTCTAGAAAACTAGATAATTTTCAGAAAGTAAACGCACCCTTAATGTCTCCTCTCTTGATTCCAAATTCCAAGACCAACGGGAGGGTATTTTATGTTATTCTCCAAAATTAGTAAATCTTGATGGGTATTAGTATAAATTAATTTAAAAATGATAAGTTTCACATTTGGATTCATCATAAAATTTTAATTTTACTTTATAATAGTAAGAGATGTCTATAAGTATTTTTATGTTTTATTAAACCTTAAAATTTTAATTTAATTTTAAAATTAACATCAAACACACAATGTTTATATACCAATAAAACCGCTATTGTTATAATAAATATATCACCAAACAGTGGCGAAGTTATGTATAAGGGAGGGTAGGCAAATGACCACCCTCAAATTTTTTTTTTATAAAGAATATATATATGTATATAGAGGTTGTCCACCCTAAAAGAATGTCGTTGCCCATGGTGGATTGGATAAATATTTACCATTATTAATATATATATACATTGCCCTCCCTGAAACAAATTTCTGGCTTCGCCGCTGTCACCAAACATTATAAATTCTGGTAAGATGGTGGTTCAAGATTTTCGTCTATATCAGAAACATTTAATGTTATGTTTTGTTAAAAGAGTATAACCAATAAGAAACAATACCTTAAAAGAAACAATAAAAATACAAGAAGATCTTACCCCGTTTTAACTAATTTTATTGTGCCTATCTCTATATCAGCAAAAGTGTCTATTTTTTCACCGAATAAAAATCATCTATATAAGTATACTAACTATTATAATCTTATGCAGCGTGTTCCTTATTAAACTCAATAAAATTTTAAAAAAATTAATAAAACTTAGAATCCTTCTAATTATTTAATCCAACAGAAACAACCTATTGCGAATATGGGCTAGGACGCAATTTCGTCTGAATCTTGTAACTCACAATTTCTTTCTAGAATAGAATATAATTACAAACAAGCTTATATGCCCATTTTCAAGATTTTATAACTTATTATATCTAACCGCAAATAGACAAAGGCTCTAATACATATGTATTTAACTTGTGTCCTTAAAACATCCTCTAGAAGCATGTGTTTTAACTGTGTTTTTGCCCATATCTTCACCTCTATTTTCCAAAGAACACGCTTTAGCACATAGTTATGTGCCAAGAGGTGTTCACATAAAGACTTCTAAGAAACATTTATGATCCTCCGTAATCTCTCAAGATTGCACACTTGTATATATGAGTCATACACAATAATCTCCACCTTGATGAATATATTCTATATAGGTTGGGTTATAGTCTCTTCCAACACCTCGATACATTAATCAAGTTCAAGCAATGTTTGAACTTCTTTGTGGTAATTGACTTTATCAACATGTTAGTTGCATTCTCTAAACTTTTTTTTTTTCAACAAGATC
The DNA here is from genome assembly GCA_027568955.1 of Erythroxylum tenue. Lineage (NCBI taxonomy): Eukaryota > Viridiplantae > Streptophyta > Magnoliopsida > Malpighiales > Erythroxylaceae > Erythroxylum > Erythroxylum tenue. The sequence continues at coordinate 8,474,150 of JAOSBM010000006.1, forward strand.
TAATCAGATGCAATTAGCTCCATAATCTTATAAAACCTAATATCCTTCATTATAGCACTCATCCATTTGTCCTTCTCCTGATTATTCGTAGCCTCTTAAAAAAAAGTTATATCTTCATCATTGATGGTAAGAAGAGCAAAATAGATTGATTCTTTCCAATTATAGTTAGTGAGTTAATAGTGTGTCTTACTTTATCTATGGTTATACTATAACGATGCTCTTCTCCTAATATTGTTCTTCTATCTCCTTAACCAAAATTTCTAACTCCTTTAGTTTTTGTTTTAAACTGTTCTAGTTTCACTTTTACCTTTTTTTAGCAAGTATTTCTCTGTGACCCTAACACATCCTCTCCATATATTTGCTTCAACATATGTTGCTCCTAAAGCACTACACCCATACTAATTACCATCTTCTTTGATATTGAGCAATGAAACTTAGATCCTTTGAAACCTTTTGGATAACCAATAAAGATACACTTTTTTGACTTTGGATCAAGTTTAGACTTCTCATCACTACAAACATGCACATAAGTGAGACAGGTAAAGATCTTTAGACATTAAAAAATCTACCTTATTCCATGTCCACACTTGCTTTACCACTCTCCCATCCAATGAAGCCTATGGTGATCTTTTGATGAGATAGTATGCCATATTCTCCACTAAGCTTCTCTTATAAAGTTTCACATATCTTGCTTACTAAAATGACCCAGTCATATATGCAATAATACGGTATTGTCTTCCTTTAAGTCTACTATAGTAACTTCTCCACCTACAACTATGCTCCTAATCAGTTTCTAGATTTTTCCTGTCAGTTTTGGGCTATTCATCACGGTCAATACATCTTTAACTACTTTAACATTATCTTTAATAATTTTATAGCCAAAAATCATTGCATGCAATGTGCCTAAAGAGATTAGGTTATTCCTCAAATCAGTTATATGTTGAACATCACACAACATTCTAACAACCATCAAACGTCTTAATGCTAACTTCTCTTGTTCTAATAAATTTGTAAGCTTTATCATCTCCCAACTATATAGTATCAAAGTTGCCTGACACAAACTAATCCTTACTCGATGTCATATTATATGAGCATCATGTATCTAGAATTCATAGGTCTTTTAGTTGACTAATTGAAACATAGAGCATATCTTAGCAGTTAAAATTTGAGTCCCCAATTTATACTACATTAGCAAACCATAACTAATCATCAAACTTTCTTTTGTCACTAAGCTTCTTCTTGTTTGGATAATCCCTCCTAATATGCTCAATTTGTTCACAATTATTGCATTACAATGCTTTTTATCATCATATTTCAATCTAAAACTCGTCCTAGACAAGCCATCTTTATTTTGCTTTTTACTATGATCCAGATTACCCTTCACATGCAATCTTCACCTCGAAAATTTTCACTAGTATTTTTGTCTCTATTGGTTATGATCCAATAGCACAATTGTAATATGTTCTACACCAATTATCTACGTACTTACCTAACGTGACATAATTACTAGATGTTAGTATGAAGGAAGTAAAAAAATAAAGTAGAATTATTGCTTTATCCTCATCAACATTAATCACCTCAAGCCTTAGAAGATCACATACTATTTAGTTGAATGCATTGATATGTTGTTCTAGTTTGGTTCTCTCTTACATCTTCATAATGTATAGCTTTTGCTTTATATAAAGGGACTTCGACATCTATTAGCTCTCTAGGTTCTTCCATATCTTTAAAAGGGATATAATATTTATAAAAAGGTATATGACCTCGTTTGTCAGGCATGGTTAAATGGTTTCAACTTCTTGTGCCTATAATGCATTCTATTCGAGTGCATCCATACCTTCTAACTTATTCTCACACATCTCCTTCAGCGTGCCTTGCTATACTAACAAATCCTTCGCACTCTATTATCATAGTCTAAAATTTTCAATTTCATTGAATTTCATCTCTTTAAACTTTACAACTAAACTCATGTTACCTCAACAATGCCTTATTGCAAAAGTATATGCAACAAAACGATAATACTATGAAAGAAAATAACATAGAACATAAAAAGATTTTAACGAGGACAGGCCAAATTTAGTGTACCTACATCATCACGGAACAAAAATGTCTATCTTTTCACTATTCAACAATAGTAATGATTACGACTCTCTTATATATCTAGGTTTTAAAAAGTACGTTTATATGCAAATTTTATTTAGTACAATCTCCTTTGCAAAATTCAACTTAACTTAAACACGTCTTGAAATTACAATAATTGGTCAGGTGTTAAATCAAAGTTTGGACGTGAGCTTTCGCGTTGAAATTTAACACCTGACCAATTATTGTAAAATAGCATCACCCCCTAAAACAAGGAAAGAAAGCAATAAATATTTACCTTTTCTGTTCAATTATAGAAAGAGCGATGCTCTTAATTGATGTCCGAGAAGAGAAATTAATAGATCACACAGTGGTTGGGATTTGGTCAATATTTATAAACACAAATAGAGTGAGGATGAATCTGCCTTTTAGATGGCAAAAATTTTACAAAGGGTTTGAGAAATACTTTTTTTTTCACCAGTACTATTGATGTGTGTATTTCAATTATCATATATATGTAGTTAAATGAAGACAATTAATATTTCATACTGAAGTTAGCATTCAGTTCAACTCAATAGTAAATATTGCATAAATTGTGAGATTTCATTTCATTGACCCAATTATTTGTACCGCCTAATTAAACCGACCAACAGTTTTGGTTTATAAGATAACAAAGTCAAGAGATGCGAAAACTGACTTTTAAGACTCCAATCAATCCATAGTGGAAGATATTCTTGTCAGGTACTAAAATAGAAACGGGTGGCGTTGCACGTGCAACCCAAAAATTAAGAGACAAGTGGACAGGCAAAGGCTTAGCCCTTAACCCAACCCCCAGAATAATAATAAATAGGTCACCGAGCTTATTGAGTTGTAGAAAATGAGTCGACACAAGCAGTTCTCTGATTCGGGTCTAGCTCTTTAACTAAGTTTATATTTCTAACCCAAAAAAGAGGGCCTGATTCGCCGACCGATCCAAGAAACCGGTCAAAGAACATCCTATACCGTAGTTTCTAAGCCCGTCCGTCAGGTTTCGTTGCTTAGCAGAACGACATCTCAAGTGGGAATTCGGACTGCACGCGATTTCAGAAGGAAGAATGACGTAATCTAGCGTATTATTTGGATTATTTTAAACTTCTAATATTGGATCTTGCAACAGAATAATTATTGAAAGGAAAGAGAGAATTGAATATTGGCAATAAAGAAATAAAGGTACGTAAATAAGTGGACACTGATACGAAGTTGTCGAATACAGCTAGACACAGCTAACCGTGGCAGTACTCTATTGGCGGTTGCGGCGGGTGCTTCAAGTTGTTATCTATTCTACAATCACCAAGTGCCACGTGAAAAGCCGCCGGAGCTTGTACTGCTGTGGCTGCCTCAGGCTCTTCGGAGCGTATCAACGAGCACATTCAACTTCTTGGTAACATCGGATTGTACTAAATCACTGGACCCAAAATACCCCTCAACACGACAATTGCAGACACCAGTGGATGCAAAAGTTATTTATGTGTAATCAAAATATCTACCTCAAAAATTAAAAATTCAGAATGATTAGTAAAATTATATTTCCGAAATGTTCCATCATCTAACTTTTTTTAAAGAAGAAAATGAAAAGGATTATAAAGCATTTTAAATTCTTTTATCGAAACTAAAAATGTGAACAAAAGAGATTATTATTTATTACTAAAACTTAAGTAAAAAGACCAACAACCAGCGATAAAAAGTACATGACGTCTAGGCTCCCAGTCCCACTGCTAACAAACAAAAAAAGAAAGGAAAAGAACATCAAACAAGATGAACGGTTGAGATCCGCTCCTTGGTTTCTGGCTCCTCCTTTATCAGTTTATCTTGCAGTCCCAATTTCCTCTGCACTTCTCCTTCTCTTTCTCTCTCCGTTACCACCCATTCTTTAACAACAACAACAAATGTAAATTACAGCAACCCAGTTGGAACAAGGGTTATAGATAGGTGTGAAACTGAAAATACAAGTCCAACTAAGAATCTGTTAACAAGATGTTGTTGGGCAAGAGACCTCGTCATCCGATGAAGAGAACTACCAGTATGTCGGAGATCACCTTTGATCTGGACACTACTGATACTACTGAAACAAATAACCCTGTGTCTGATTTCTTCCTCAACCAACGGCAACCACCTACTGCTTTTGGAGATCAACGGTTCTTGGCTTCCACCGTGTCACCTAGGAACCACAGGAGAACTTCTGCTGACTTCTTGGAAACTACTCAATTCTTGAGAGCTTGCTGTCTTTGTAAACGCCGTTTAACCCCTGGCCGTGATATTTATATGTACAGGTATGTATATAGAACTAATAATCCTGAATTTTTGAGTTTTCGACGTGCTATTATCTTTGTCAGTGGAATTTTAGATGCAAGAAAAGATCCGACGTAAAAGGAAAGTTTTGTTAGAGATGCTTGATTTCAGTTTTCAGTCTAAGAAGTGGTGATGTTATTAGTAATTACAATAACAATCACTTGCTTCTAATAGTAACTTTACATTCAAGTTTTCCTTTTTATTCCGTTACAATTTAAGCCCAACAATATTTATCGTTTTTCATAAACTGAAAGTTGATTTCAATAACTTGCAGGGGAGATAGTGCATTCTGCAGTCTAGAATGCAGGCAACAGCGAATGAATCAAGACGAGAGAAAAGAGAAATGCTCAATAGCTTCAAATAACGAAGCTGTTCCCTCCAACGCCACAGATATCTCCACCCAAGGCGAAACCATCGCCGCTTTGTAGGACCATCAGACAGAACCTTCGCCAGCGATTATAAATATGTCCAAAAAGTGATGACCTATATTACCGTATATATATGGGTTTGATGCATGCGGTTCGATATATTTGTATTCAAACGGCCAAGTTTTGAAGGTAGCTAGAAGTTATTTCACGTGGATCCATCCTCAACAAAACCATCCACCATCCACCATTGCTGCTTTGTGTCATCAAGCTTCTTTTTTTTTTTCCCCTCCTGGTCCTTTCCTTCGTCTTCTTCCATCCTTTCTTTCTCTTTTCTTTTTCTGTATTTTTTTCGGGTTATGATCAACTATACATTTATAAATATATCCCTCTCCTGTTTTGGCTGGATGGTATTAATGGAAGAAAGATGAAGATTGAACATGGGTACGAATCTGTTTTCTCTAGTTTCGATATGGATGGATATATCACCAGTAAATCAAAAGTCATGGGTGTGAATGGTTGGTTAAGAGGGTTTTTCTTTTTAAGAAGTTGGGTATGGGCAATACCTTGGAAAAATATTCCCATCGTTTTCCCTTGGTGCCACGGATGGGTTTAACTAGTGCTGATATTTTCACCTGCGTCTCGAACTTGTGAAGCTTGCTGTGTGAAAATCTTGGAAATTAAAACCTAACTTCAATTTCTCAAACTTTCATTTCAAGTTATCAAAAAAAATTCTGGTGTCTCTCATGCAATTTATAACTAATTGGTAAATTTTATAAATTAAAGTTAATTAATTAATTTTTATTTAATATTTTTAATTGAATTTTATATAAATAAAATTTAAATTTTAAAATATAATTAAAAGAAATTATTATTTTTAATTTAAATTTTGTTAATTCTTAACTAATTTTACTATTCTAATATTTTTAAAATAATGAGGAAGACGTTTATCAATGAATTAATAAATGAAAGAAATAAAGTGCTCGGCCTCGACGGTAATGTAATTACAAAAAAAGTACTGAGGGACAAGCAGTGGTTGCAGGTTTACAAGATTCTGTTAAAAGGCCAATGTACGACTCTAATACTACTTCTACGTGGCCATCAGTTCAGTGTATAAAGAGACAAGATCCTTTATCCAGTTTTATAATATTTTATTGTGTCCAGTGAATCTCAGTTATTTATTTATGCGGGTCTCGCGTAGGTACCACATAAATAAACGTGAGCCTGCATAAATAAATGACTGAGATTTACTGGACACAATAAGACACCATAAAATTAGATAGAAGATCTGAACTCGTGTATAAATAAGGCAAAACAGAATCTGTGGCCTAGTCAGCTTTGCAAGTAGTGGGGTCCAAGTACAAGAGAAGTCATCAGAATAGTGATTTTTAAGGCAAAGAAAAACTAATAAAAATATTTTAAGAAAGAGGGCGGAAGGGAAGAGGTTAATTGGGAAGATGGCGACATGAAAGTGAAAACAAAGGGTCCCCGTAAAAGTTACTGGTAAGATAGGCCCCTCATGATTCTGATTCCTTCCGAGTCTCTCCTCTCTCTCTCTCTCCATGTGATTGGAATTGGAGAGGTCGACCTTTCCCTTTGGAGATGTGCTTTCTTTTGTGACTTGTATTAATCTGTTCTGGAAAATTTGTTCTTAATATATTTCAACCATCTATTCTTATATTTTGAGGTGACCATTAGCACAGTTGAACAATGGGATGTGACGAACAGCATTCTAAATTTTCTCTCATTCACGTTATTTTTGGCCTTTACTTTTTCTCCACTGAAAGCTCTTCCTTTTTCAACTAAGATATATATTTCTTTTTATTAGATGTCGCTTATGTGGTATATAAAAAAACGAAAGGAGACTTGGTAAGTGTGAATATCTACAAGTCTTATAAGAAAAATCCACAATCTTTCCCTTCACTAGACAGAAGATGGGGGATACAAGTACAATAATCACGTTTATATGTACTAGTACATGGCCATAAGGGTGTAAGTGGAGCAGTTGGTAATTAAGTATTTACAACATGCTTGTTATTTGAATGTTTGGGATAATCATTTCTTAAGGGTCCATTTGGTCAATCACAAAACACAGCTAACTTTCTTAATCTCTTTCTTCTTTCCTCGCCCAGAATATTCATTCCTTCTCTTCTTTTGCTTATTCTCTCGACGTATGAAATTGCTCTCAAGCCTTGGCACTTGTTTATCTTATTTCGCATACCAAAATGCTTCTCACCAGAATTCTTTTATGTGTGATATTGGTTCAGTTTGATTCTGTTGAGGTTGGATGATGTTGCTCGGATCCATTATCTCAGTAGGCTTGAGCTTGAGAATACCTGCAAAACAATAAAGGCACGCCGGGGGTTGGTTGCCGGCAGACCCCTCCGACGCTCAAGTTAGGTTTTTGGTGAAGGTAATGAGCAACTAAAAACAGAGAGAAGCAGTGTATGAGTCTCGTACCTGAATCATGAAAAAGTAGTACCTTATATAGGGAGCAGCTGTTAGGTTTAGGTTTTTACGTAAATTTTTACGTATGCATGGGAGGTTGTTCCCTACGACTAGGCTAATGACGATTGGACCTGGGCTTGGACCCAAGAGCTGCCGACCTAACCATAAGCCCTCTACTCCTCGAGTCTGATCACAGAGAAGGGTAGAAGGAGTACATAAAGATTGTGATACTTGGTTGTCTGCCAACCCATGATAGGCCCATTCAATCGAATGTGGTGATCGAGCTGCCCGATCGACTGTAATGAAAAAATCGACTGATAACTGCTGTTATGACAGAAAGTCGATCGGGATTTTATGCCTAACGCGCGATAGTTCGGGATGGGATAGGACAATCAGTCGGCTCGTGCTAGAGCTGGGCGATCGATCGGCTCAGGTTTAAAGCAGGGCGATCGATCGGACGTCGATGTCTAGTCGTAACGCTAGGTATAATGATGACTTAACGATACGTATCTTCTGAGCGTCGTTCAAAATTTGAAACAGTGCGTCTTTTTAACTGCCGCGCAACTGTCATACGCTGTCATGCGTATCCTTTCGACTGTCACGCCGCCTCGAATCTCTGGTAACCCTAACGTTCCCCCCAACTCAGATCGCGCCACGCGTCCTCCTTCGGCTAGGATTTCTCTACGTGTCCGACGCTGATTGGTGCGCTCGTTCGAATTTTTGCCATAAATGCCCAGAATCAACACCTTTCTTTACTTTCTGCGTGTTCGACTTTCCAATCTTTGCTTTCTCTACTTTGTCTTCTTTGTTTGCAGTCACCGGAATTTTCTTTCCTCCGTCTACATTTTCAATTTCCGTCACCAAACTAGGTACGTCCCCTCTTTTTTACCGTCTCGTAAGTTTTCTTTTCAATATCCATGTCGTCGACTAGCCCTAGAGATGAGCTTAGACTTCCTTCATCACCCCCTCCCCTATCTTCACCACCGGCGGCCGATGATTTAAGCGAAAGAATAAGTACAGTCCAAAGAGAATTAGCCGCGGAGGGGGCTTTACAGATTATCGGGCCATTAAAGGTGGCGGCAGAAATGGTTGAGGCGCCGGAGGCTGGCGGGAATGAAGAAATGGGGATGAGGGCCCAAAAAGACGGGCAAGTTGTTGAAAAGCCGCCGGCTGATCAATCGACGATGACCGAGAGGGAGTTGAACCGATCGGTCATCAAATACGATATCCCTGCGTCTTGGAGACCCAGACTGGCCTCTACGAGCGAACGAATTCATAGCACTTTGGGGGGATATTTTGCTGTGTCAGACAGCTTTTTCTCGATCAGCGGTATGCGGCTTCCATATGCTCCTATCGTTGACGTGATATGTCGCAACTACCATTTAAGGCCGAGCCAGATTTCTCCGAACAGTTGGAAGTTCATCAATGGTCTGGCTTTGCTGTGCCACCATTTCGGGTGTCCACCCTCGGTCGGCATTATACGTCATTTCTTGCGGATGAATCAAAGCTCGAGCACTGAGGCCGGGGTCCCGCACCTCCAGTGCAGAGATGCATGCTATCGTCCTACCGGGACCGCTTCTAAAGTCCAATCTTGGCGGATAAAGTATTTCTTTGTGAGGCCCCTAGGGTCTGCCTTTGAGTCCAGGCTGTGGAAGTATCCCCTAACCGAGCGATGAAACGACGTCTCAGATCTGCTCCTTAGTAGGGAGGAATGGGAGGTGGTCGGCCGCATTAAAGCGCTCGGTTGATACGACTTCGATCGCCTCATTCTGGGGTATCGCGGGGGGGCCTCGGCTGATTCATTCTTAATCGACCCTCCGTCCCGAATTAGCGGGCTAGGGGAAGAAATTGCCCCTCCTGGTTGACTCCTCGTGTTTGAACTGTGTGCTGTATTTATGAGTATTGGTTTTGATTTCTGACCTGCTTCTATTGTTTTGCAGCCATGGCAAGGCTTAGCGATTTCGCCGGGTCCTCCAGCTCTACTAGAGGTCAGGGCAAAGCTGCTAGGCCCTCTTCGAAGACAAAGGGAGAATCCAGCGTGAATGTCGCTCAACTTACTGTTCCCAAGCCGTCAGCAACGCTCATTATGGCGGTTGTCCCCAATCCGCCCTCAGTGATGATCCGGTTGGCAGGCGAGGGCCGTGTGGCCGTGGAGGAAGAAGAGGAGGAGAGGGAACGACCCCTCAAAAGGAAAAAGACCGTTTGGGTTATCGACCAACCGCTGTGCCCATTAGACCAAGGCAAGGAGAAGGAGAAGGGGGAAGAGCGTGTTACCCGATCGGAGAAGGGCAAGG
>JAOSBM010000006.1:8537889-8549359 GCA_027568955.1 Erythroxylum tenue
CTCAATCTCCTCCTGATCTTTCAACAACTCATCAACTTCATCAAACCATTTATCATCCTTGTTCCCCTTATCGACCCTCATCTTATTCAAGAAACAATCCTACAAAAACATCTCGTTCTCGTTGAACTCCTCTTCCTGACCTAAATACTCACCCAGCTTCTTCTTATCCTTGTTATTCTCCCCATCTTCTTCTTTGTCTTCGTCGTAATCTAAATGAAAAACAGAGAGGACAGAAGAGAGATCTGTGAGAAGAGAGAAAAGAGGAGAGAAGACGAGATTTAAACCCGGTTATCAAATAACCGGTTCGTCAGAAACCGGCCGGTTCTCTGATAAACCGGCCGGTTTTTATATTCAAGGGTTATTAACAAAAATCGAACCGGACACATGGCCGGTTCAGACCATTTTCGGTCGGATCGGCCGGTTCGGTCCGGTTTTTAAACCCTTGAACACACCACACTTTTGCTTTGCGACCCAGTTCGTTATGTTGGAAATCAAATCTGCGATGTGGGGCTAAGCCTCAGGTCCATATCAGAGTTCTGATATCGCTTTGCTATCCAAAATTCGAGTTGAAGGTAAGTTGGTATCAAATTACTTAAAGCATTTATTAAATCCTTTTAAAATTTCTTAACACAAATTTGACACGTTTAATTCAGGCCCATTATACTATGATTCATTAACGCTATGGATATCTACCAAGCCTAAATGTGAACTCATCATTCGGGCTTCGATTTCGATATCAGCCATCCGTTGGGAAGAAAAGGAAAGTAAGAGAGGGGAAAAAGAAAATTATGGGGGCAGAAGAAGAGCAGCTGGCACCCAAGCAACCAAACCCTAATTCCATAACAGAGGCTCAGTTCCTCGCCTGGAAACGTCAAAAGGTTTTGCCTTTATTGTTTTGTTTTGCTTTATCAGTAGATCTCTTCCTGTGTATTTGGCAATTTTGTGTTCCAATCCTGGCAAAAGGATTTTGTCTGGGTAATTACCAAAGTGGGTTACCTTTTTTGACTGAATGATTGGTCGAGTGGAACTGGATGTAGCACTTCAATTGGTTGTGAAAGTTAGGTTATTGCTTCTTAATCTTAGTTCTTTTCTTCGATTTTGTTAGCGGCCTTTTGTGGCTAGTTAATAAGTCAAGACATATTTAAATTCAATACTGGATGGTTTACCCTCTACAATTTGAATCTTGTCGAGATTTTTCCTATAAGTTTCGACTGGAATTCTTGAGTTGATGTTATACTGAGACTAAGGATGTTAAGATTTTCGAGAATAACGTCTTGTTATTGAATACGCTTAATGTGAGATTGGGAATTGGCTAGGAATGTATTCAGGTTATCTGGTTTTGTAGGAAATCTTTTGGGAGTTACTTTTTCCTGTGATAGAACAATGACTTCTATGAAGATGGATTTTACTTTTGAGTATGTTTTGGATCCACGATTATGATAACACTGGGTTTCTGTTATATAAGTATATTTGTGAAACTTTTTTTAAATGCAATCGAGTGTGTTCTGTTTTTGCCAATCAGTCGTCTCTCTGTTTCAGAATAAGATATAGTATTCTATTATCGTATGTATAGTATTAAAAGTTCTTTGTAGAAGTAAATAAGTTTTCACATCCGAACTCTTAGGGGATAATGTGCACCAGTCTCAGAAGCGAAGATGTTAATTACTGAAGATGAATGATAACCTAGTATAATCTGATTCAAAGGTTCAAGCCACACTCCTGGAGGCTAGGTAATTAGGAGGTTGAATTATTCTGTAAGTGACAGTTAATTTTTTGCATACTGTTTTTGTTCTAGTCTCATGTCAGTGCGTACCATGCTATCACATTGTTTAGTTGCATAAAATAACTGACCTATTCAAGGTAGGACTTGCTTTGCTGGTTCTGGTCATAGCCAATCAACTCCTGCTCTATCAGGTGGTTACCCCTCCTCTGTTTCTGTTCATAATCACTTGAATTCAAATTTCTCTTTTGTAGGATGCAGATACCTCAGCTAGGAAGGCTGAAGTTGCTAGGAAACGTGCTCAAGGTATAGCTGCAGGGACTGTGCAAATGAATGGCCGGGAGCTTTTTCTACATGAACCTTGGTTGTTCGATAACAATCTATATTGAGGTTGCTTTCCACTCGCATAAAGAATTATCATATTTGTATTGCGCTGGCTTCGTACTCGGAAACATCTTTAACTCTTCTGTAATGTAAACCAAGTCATCCTTACATTTTTTTAAAAATTTTATGCAACTTTTTAAAAGTTTGATGCAGAAGCTACTGTCTATGAGAGCATACATAAAAGAAAGAAATGAAAGAGTTTCTCTTCTGGCAGGGATCTTGGTTCTTTGGTAGCAACTTTATGGTTTTCTTGTGTTTCCGATTTGGCTTCTTTGTTCCTGTATAAAGTGATCATGAGGTTGTCGTACTTTTTGGTGCTCTGCCCATGCTGCATTTTAGCATGTTGTTTTGAATTGTGAATTAGACTTAACTTATATCTAGCTATGACTGCCTGTCTCCAATAGCGGATATTCATAATTTTCCACACGTGAATGGTTGAGAAAGGATTTCCCTTGCAGTTATTTACGTATCAAAAAATGTTTTGTCAAGAGGGATGAAGGTCCTTATTACAGGTTTTTTTTTCCCTGAAAACTTTCTTAATGACAATGTTATGAATACTGTGTCAGTACTGATATCACAGATAATTTTTTAAATTTATAAAATAGTCTTTAAATTTTTTACAATTGCAAAATAATCTTAGTATATTGGACGGTATAATTATCAATTTTGTCTCTAAAAATTATAATAATAAAAATTGAAATAATAATGATAAATTATTTATATTAATATTATCTTTCACATATTTGACATATAAATGATAACTATAATATAAAATAAAAGACAATAAAAAGTACTTAAAATATTATAATTTTATTGTATTATATCAAAGTATCAAATAAAATAATAATAAATATTCGTAACTTTCTAAATACTACAATTTTCAACAAAAATTTGTACCAAGAAAATAACTAATTAGAAGTCAAATATAAAACAAAAATATTTACAGTTATTTTTGTATTATATATATAGATTTTTGAAATTAAAAGAAGAAAAAAATAAAAACCTGAAATTTTATTCTTATTCGATATTAAAACTCATTAATTTTATGGAACTAACAATTACAATTTAAAGCTCTATAAGTTAGTTATATAAAAAACTCTAATCTTTTGTCAATTTTTCAATTATAACCCAAACTTTAAAAAGTAGCAATAAAATGTCCAAATTTTTAATTTTATTCAATTTTAACACGAACTTTAAAAAATAGTAATAAACTGCTCAAACTTTCAATTTTTTTAAATTTTAACCCAACGTTAGAAATTTCGTTAAGTTTAAAAATATCCTAAATCATATTACGCAATCACGACGACCATATTGATATAGCACGCTATAATGCGAGAATAGTTTGGAATATCAGAAAAACAAATAAAAAATAAATGGTTAAAGACATTAGGAGAACAATAGATAACGTCAGGTTAGAATTGAACAAAATTGAAAGTTTGAATATTTTATTGTCATTTTTTAAAGTTTAGGCTAGAATTGCAAAAAAAATTGAAAATTTAGACATTTCATTACTAATTTTTAAAGTTCAAGCTATAATTGAAAAATTGACAAAAGTTTGGACTTTTTTTAACAATTAACCCTTAATATCTCACTAACACCTAGAGAATTTAAATTATTATTAGTAATTATTATCTAAAATTATATTACATAACTATATTTAAACTTTTGCTTCGTACAAATTTGAAATAAATTAAAGAAATAAATATTTTTCTTTATTTTTAATTAATAAATGCAAGTATTTTGATTAAAAAAAATAAAGATACACTAATTCATCCTCTAAAGAAATTATTTATAATTTAAAATTTATTATAAAAGTTTTTAAATTAAAATTTTATGACAAATGAAAATTTTAAAAGATAACATTCTCGTACAAATATATCTTATTAAAATTTTATGACAACTGAAAATTTTAAAAGATAACATTCTCATACAAATATATCTTATAGTAACTAATACAACTTAAATTTTCAATTCACACACACACACACATATTCAGTTGTTCATATTAATATTCAAAATTAATAATTATGTTATTAGACTTTTATTAAATATGAAATTTTATTTTTTATATTTTTTTAACAGGAATCTCAAGTACAAAGAAATTTTATATTAATACTATTGAGAATATAAGCCAAGTACAAACTTTTTTTTAGTATTCCTAAAAAATTTAAATATAAATGTGATATTGGAAGAGAAATTCATATAAGTTATATTGTTCCAACCATAAGCATAGGCAAACCAACAAATTTTTTTTTACTACTATAAAAATTTGCATTTTGAAAATTTTTTAAGAAAATTGATATTAATAAGTAAAGGAGTATAAAGAGTGCAAGCCTTTTATTTACTTTTAATTAAACCACTAAAACATTTAATGTTAGTTACTTTTTTAATAAATTTGGACAATCAAATTACTTAAAAAGGACATTATTGAATTTTTCATATAACATGTAAGCGCAATACAAGTTAGACTTTTACAACATTATTGAATTTTTTATTTTTATTTATTGTAGTGAATGTACATACAATTTTTTAGGCTTTTTAACATAAACTACTAAACACGTTTAACATTAATTACCATCTTATATAAATTTCGGATAATGAGATTAAGTGAAGATAATGTCATTACTTTTTTTTTTTTTTTGCAACAAGTAAAACATAATACAACCATAGAGTTTTTACAATAAGATATAATTTGTTGTTTGTAATTTGTGAGTAAACACAAAAAGATAATGATATATTTTTATTTTTATTTAAGAAGCAACTTAAAATATTTAATTTTAACTATCAATTTCTACAAAGTTATATCAAAAATAAAGTCTTTATTAGTTTAGGATAAGATTGCACATTTTTGAACCGTCTCAATAGGATTTTTTATGTTGTTGTAGTCTGTACAAAGTTTTAATTTTTAAATCATTATCAAATCATTTTTGAATCGTCTCAATAAGATTGAAATTTGGAACAATATTTGTGCCTTTAGCTTTCAAGCAATTGTATGTAATCAGTATATAATCACATACAATTGATTATATATTGTTATCGAGAAATTTGGAACAATATTTGTAATCAATAAATAGAATTAACCAATTGTATGTAATCAGTATATAATCACACAGACTTGCAATATTTATCAAATAAAAAAACTGCTCTTTTTAATTAATTACGAAACCATAAAAGGTTTCAAGAAGTTTTAAAACTAAATTCGAGGACCATCGGGTTTTTGCAAAAGAAAAAGGATACTTCACAACAATTTGATATAATCAACCCCATATTCTTTTTCTAAACAAAAAGGATATGTTTGCGAGGAATGTTGTGCATATTCAAACTGTTATTCACAAGTCACATTCCATAAAAGTTAATTTTAAACCTACAATTCATCAAATTAACTATGATAGAAAATTCAAATATTTCTCGAGTACTATAGGCAAACATTATTTTGTTACATAAAAAAGATATATTTACGTACCTTAATTTTTTCTCATGGTAGCTTGAGTTTATATAACCAAAAAAACACTTCTCTTCTATGAGTTTCCTATACATGACATAAATGTTACTTTAGGTTATTGATATGAAACAAAAAGTCAACTTATTCAGTGCTCATGGCTTCTCGCTATACGGGGTCTGAGAAGGATCATCGATGTATGCAACTTTACCCTTGTATTTTTATAAAGAAGTTATTTTCATGATTTAAATTTGTGACCTTCTGATCAAAAAGGGGTAACTTTTACCGGTTTAGAGATAAGACTTTTTCTAATTGGTTTCATATGATAAAATGAAGAAATATTTATCCGCATAGAGATTATTACAATAAAATTTTTATTGTGTAATATTTTGCAAATAAATCAAAATTATGTTTAAACTTCACACATTTCGCACTTGTTATTTTCCTTTAATGTTGTGATTATTAAAACCTTTAAGATTTGTAGCATTAGAAGAACATACTTAATGATTTTGTTGTTAATAAAGTTTCTGGTTTAAGTGACTTATTAAAAGTTTGAATATAGTAATTTGTTTATAGAAACCATTTATCTATATCAACAATATAACTTTCTTGTCTTCTTAATTCACTTGGAATCAATTCTAAAATATCTCCTTAATTATAGTCCCAATTCAAGCAACAACTAGAGTAATTACAGGTTTTTGCTTTATATCACTATGAGAGGTAGAGAGTGAGAGAGACACAAGATTTTACACAAGATAAACCTTGTACATAATATTATATGCAGACATGGCTGAAAGCAAAAGACAAACTTTCCCTTCCCTACTTCCTCTTTCCTTTATTTAACAATTTCATTCCAACTCTCGGAGACACGAAGCATAACATTCATAGAAAGAAAATAACATAAACACTAAGGGTGCGTTTATATTCAGAAAACAGTTTTTTGTTTTCTATCTTAATTTTTTGCATATATTTTTAATTTTTATTTTCAGTGGAAAATTATCGAAAACATGTTTACTAATTAATATTAAAAAAATTATTTTCTAAAATTGAAAATTGCAAAACATGTTTACTAAAATTGTGTTCGACGGTGATCAAACGGAGACGCTAGAAAATTTCGGTAATTCTGGAGATGGAATTGGTGATAAAGACAAGGTTATTTGGTTTTATTTAGCATCGACAACAAGGTTCTCAAAACTGAACCGATCATCGAACCGGTGGCCTTACTGGTCACCGGTTCGACCGGTTCAACCACCGGTCGAATCGGTGTGACGTAATAATTATGTAATAATTATATTTAATTATATATAATATTGAAAATATTTAAAAAAATACAAAAAAATAAAAAATAAAAAATAAAAAAATTAATTGTCTAAAAAATTAGAGATGAAAATTTGGAAACTTATTAAAAGTAGTTTTCTAATTTCCTAAAAAATTAGAAAAATAGAAAACACGCTTTTCTTAAAAAATTGATCTATTTTTTTATTAATAAACATATTTTCTAATTGTTTTTTATTTTATGAAAAAAATTTTAAAAAAATTAGAGAATTTTCAGAGAGTAAACGGACCCTAAGTTAACTTATTGAAACGGAAGGTAAAAAAATTAGAGAATTTTCAGAGAGTAAACGGACCCTAAGTTAACTTATTGAAACGGAAGGGTTAAAAACATTTGCAGCGGCCAACATCTAGTCATGATCAGCATCTGCTTCCTCAAGGACCCTAACTCGTTGTCTTCTTTTTAGGCTCCGGACCCAAGAGAAGCCTTCCAGTCACTTTATAGAACAAATAACCCCGTAAAATAGGTTAGAAATTAGAAGTGGTTACATATATTAATGATTGTTTAATCAACATTTTTGATACAGACTTAGGGATTTGACGTTCTGCGGAGTCCAGTTCACGTCTAATCTCCTCCAGACGCATCTGAACGTGCTGAAGAAACATTTTGCAGCTACATGTTAACCATTCAAGTAAAGGACGACTGAGTGAAGAAGGAAATATCGATTCAATTTGTTGATATCCTTCATGCTTACCTCATACCTATCGTTGCAATGACAGTTTTTAGGCGGGTCACAAAGAAAAGAAGCTTGTTGTTAGAAGCGCTAAATCCTATGAAATAGACATTAATTACTAAGAGATATCTGACAACGAAAAGATAGAGAAGTAACCAATCAATTACGAACTGCAGTTCGCCTCCGCGAAAACTGTCGATTATCATATGAACTTCCTATTTTTAAGACATACAGCGCCAAAAACACCAGTCATCGCCACAAGAGAATTATCAAATCCTCCCTGAGAGAGTAAAAGAAAGAGGTCTGTCAGGTCAAACATCACCTCCATATAGACTCCCTCGTTATTGTTGCTGCAGGTATCAAAGATAATGCGCCTTAGGAGTGAATTAACATATGGTGACGATTTTGCGCAACAGGTGTGTAAATTTTTGTGTATAGATAAAAACATTTCTTTTGGCATGTATTTAAGCTTTTCCTAAATCTGATTGGTTTTATATATGGTTCTGCTAAAAATGTTAAATCAGTATTCATTAAACTCTTTATGGATTCATAAGCTTGAAATATTTCTCGTAACTAGTTAATATTGAACTTTTGAACAACAAATTAAATAATATTTTGTATTTATCAAACGACGCAAGCAACAATTAAAAGATGTTTACTTTGATACATTAATTGTATCGTCTGGTTTCTCATTATACAAAATTAAGTACTTTTAAGTATGGTTGTTAATTTAGTACATAATAGAAATTGATAGTGTATTTTTTTATTAAACTATCAACAACACTTGTTAAGATTGTCATTACTAATATTATATTGTTATTAAATTGATAATTTACTTTAATTAAACTTTAAATCAACATATACGATAATCAAGTACTTTTTTTATTATTCAAGCTGCCAACATACAACAATTGGTTACTTTGGTTACTTTTCAATATTCTTGTTGGTGAATATAATGTAGTTAATAATATATTGTTATTAAATTATTAATGGACACATAATGACAATTAAGTACTTTTCATATCTTTATTTTTTTATTGAACTATTTAATTTTGTCATGATTAAACTGTAAATCGTATATATATTAAAAAAGAGTGGCTTCAATATTTTTATTGCATTAGGACTAATAATTTTTGTTGTTAAAATTTTAATAAGGATATACAATTATAGATTGCTTTTGAATTGCTTTTTTTTTCTGGAGCTCTTTTTATTTTAAAAAAACTTATATTCATAATTCTTGTTGAAAGACCTAACTCACTCCCAAAAATTAGCTTGAGAGAGAAGGTTTGCATACTATTATAAATGATTGAATGCACTCATATTTGTCCGATATGAGATTTTTGACACATCTCCCTCAGTTCAAAGCGGGACTGAACATCTACTGGACATATTGGGTAAAAGGACAGAACTGGGCACTACCTCAAACTATCGAAATAAACTGGCTCTGATACTATAATGAAAGGCCTAACTCACCCCCCAAAAGTTAGCTAGAGGAGAGGATTGCACACTATTATAAATGATTGAATAGACTCACATTTGTCTGATATAAGGTTCTTGACAATTCTTTTATAAAAAAAACACAAAATTGGTAATCCCATAGGGAATTCAGATGAAAAGATTATTAGACCTTGCGAGACTTCATTTGGTCTTGGAGATTTATATTTTGGCATAAACATTATAATATTTTCTACAAACATTACTTCTGTGATTTCATTTTCTAAATAACTGCCAAGCAAAACAGAGCTTAATATGGTAATCAATTGACCTATTGATTTCAGTGCAATATAGTTATTTAGTCATATACTTCATCCGATTCATAATAAGTGTCGTTTTAGAGGAATGCAAATTTGTTAAGAAAGTTAATGAAATATCTGATATACCCTTATTAATTACATGTTAAAGTGCCTTGAAAATATAATCTGTGTAATATGTGTAATTAAGATGTGAGAGAAATTAAAGAATAATTAATTTTGAAAATAAAATTATAAATATGCATAAAAAGTTACAAACGACACTTATTTTAAATAATTAAAATCTCTCTAAAACGACATTTATTATGAATCAGAGAGAGTATCACAAAATCACAAAGAATAAGAAATATCATAAAAGTAAGTGCTCATGACATAAATACCGTTAGCCGTTTCTGGTTGTGTTGGGTGTCCCCTGTGCCACAACACATCTTAGACACAGGGGCACAGAGTAGAGGGCACAGGTTATCTTAAGTCGTGTTGGAAACGGTGGCTGACGCCAAACTTCATAGAAACAAGAGCCGACTGTTCTTGGAAGCTTAGAAACAAAAACGTATAGGTGTAGGAAAATATTAATTATTTTAAATAAGTTATACATAGAACAATAATACGTTGGTGGTTCTACTAGTGGGGCCCTTGGAAGTTTTTACGCGAAGAGGCTTTTAGCTTTACTGATGAAGTACACAGTACAAACCCCTTTCCACATGGACTTCACCCTTTTTATGATAACTCACATTTTCTTTGCCAGGGTATTCAAGCACCAAATTTACTTGGATCCATATGACTTCACTTATCATTTTTCTCAAACAATCATAACTCAACTATTATACACTAAATAAGATTTTAAATACAATGAAAATGTAACAGTTAGAATCTAATTTCAGTATTATTGCATCTAAAACTTGCAAAGCAATTTATGGATCTCACATTATGTAGTACACAACTCATTCCCTGATGCTTTAAAAGGAACTTCTTAACTTCTTTCAGGCATGGAATTTATCAACATAAAGGATATGTATCTGAACTCCCAACCGACTACGACAGTCTGACATGAGGCAGGATTGGAATTAAAAGTCAAAGAATAACAGGAAAGCTAAACAAAAGAAATATACAAATTTACATCATCAAAATTCCACACTAGAGCCTTTCCTGTTAAAAAGTTGAAACAGAAAACAAATAAACGACAGAGACAAACAAATAAAAGAAATTGGGATGGGAAAGTTATAATTATTAACAAATGCATTCACCTCGATCTCTAGTTGAAGGGGAACATCCTAAGATGAGGATCGACGGCCAGGCCTGCACCTTCATACAACGAGTCGTACATTGCGTTTGGAATGATTCTGTTAAAATATATATCAACTATTTAATTGATTTGTGCTTCGATTTGAAACTGAATCCTTAAGTTGAGTGTCACAGAGCAGTACCGACGCTGATTATCAGCTTGACTCGATATGACACGTGCAATAGCTACAGAATTAGGGTTGCCGTTTTCTTCCATGGCTGGAGTTGGTGCTTCCCTCTATAGAACATGAAAAGAACCTTAAGATTGGCCTATACTTTTAAAAAGTAGGTCTACCATGTACTCTATTCGTTCACAATATGTTTATCAGATGACAAGTACTTAATGAAACCTTGGGATTAGGCACCCGTGATGCTATATATTACCACTACGTCTTTCTTGCAGTTCCCTTTTCGAAACCAAATTGAAACAAGAATTTGTGTTACGCCAACTATATTTGGTTGACACTTGACTTATACATAGATCCACCGTTTAAAGAGACTAAGGCATGCCAATCGCCAAGCAAAACTGATAAAAGATACCAAATACCTCTCTACGTATTCTTTGGGCTGTGTTCCGTGTCGGTCCTTCAAAATTTATCAAGAGAGAACTTCCCTGTTATAGAACCAAATAAGTTAAAGCTAAAATTGGCGTATGTATGATATACGTAAGCAAGAGTTTTACTTGTTGAGGGTGAGCTGCGTTCGCAATCGCAAGCAGACTCTCGAGTTGAGCGGTCAAGGCAGTTCTTGTCATTGTTGGCGGCGACACACTGACCTGTGCTTCTTGTTGATCTATCCGATTATTCCTTCCTCTTCCCCTTCCCCTTCCTCTTCCCCTTCCTCTTCCGGCTCCGATTCCGATTCCGATTCCGGCTCCGCTTCCTCTTCC
>JAOSBM010000006.1:8549459-8562874 GCA_027568955.1 Erythroxylum tenue
CTTCCCCTTCCCCTTCCTCTTCCCCTTCCTCTTCCGGCTCCGATTCCGATTCCGATTCCGGCTCCGCTTCCTCTTCCTCGCCCCCTTCCACTTCCCCTTCCCCTGTTAACCAAATTCACTTATTCAGATATCGACCAAGCTACTCCTAATGTATATGCAGGCTCTTATCACTATCTCCAAACTCTAAATCGTGAATACGTAAAAAATAGTGGTTGATGGCATATAATATAATAATAATAGAACCATAAAGAGAAATGTAATTCGATATATGATTTAATTCAGGAGTCCGGAATACTGATTGATACCACTAAACAAGTATGAATCTAAATTATATTTAACTGAAATATTAAAAACAAAATAAAAATTACATTTTTATTAAATAAATTATAAATTCAATACTTAGTCATCAAAATTTACAATTACATATATTCAAATATATAAACGTCAAGTTTATTCAAATACTTAATTAGTTTTTTTTTGTTTATTTTTTGAATTTTAGTCCATTGAATCTTTACCTTCAATTCTTCATCTTTTTAAATTAAATTTATTCTATCAATTAATTAAGTTTTAAAAGTATAAAACAATGAATATTTTTATATATTATAAAAAAATAAAGTAATAATTTAATTGTGTTGAAAAACCCTATAATAGGTTAAGTTTGGACTTGTTTTAATTAAAAATTAAAATTAAAAGCTTCATTTACAATAATTAATTAGATTTTGAAATAAAATTTGATGACTAATTTAAAAATATAAAAACAACTTTTTTGTTCTTATGAATAGTTGGCGATTGTGTGCACGTAAACTGAAATGTTACAATACCTGGAACTGGAAGCAGCAGTATAGTTGGTCTGCTGGAGAGTGGTTACTTCTTGCTGTGGATTGGTCACAGCAGTCTGGATAGCGTGCCCTTGAGCAGATGATTGTTGACCCCTGACCCTGAATATTAATTCAAGGAAAAAATACTAAACATGGTCCTAGGTTAAATTAAGACCTTTCTTTTCTCTAACCGTACAATCTCCAATTATAAATGGGAATTCAGAACTTCATCGAATGTGGATAATTATGAAACAAAAATACCCAACCATAATGACGATAAGCTTCTAAAACCTTACGTGTATGGCGCATTCATCACTGAAGATCCGAGTTGAATTGAGCTTCTCTGCTGTGGAGTGACAGTATTGGCTGTGGGATTCAGTACCTGTTCCCACCGTCCAAACAAATTCTGACTTCTTGAAACTTGATTAAGCTGTTGCTGTTGATTGTTTGATACTTGCCAAGACCTATAGGCAGAAATTAATTATACGTCGGAGCATATATATTAACAATGTCAAGCAAACTATTTCACAATAAGAAATGGACCTAGGAGTACTGGACGAGGAAGGATTGTAAGACTGGAAATCCAATATGCCACTTGTCACTGGAATCTGATCTGTTCTCGGCCTAATTTCATAAACCAAAAAGAAAAGGTCATCATCAAAAATATGAAATTGAAATTATATATGCTTCCTAATTTATTGGACTGCATACCTTCTTGGAGATAAAGGAATTGTTATTGTTTGGGGTTGCTGATCATATGTAACGACTGGAAGAGGTGGAGCTTGATAATTTTGGTTTATGAACTGCCGGGTCCTATATATATATATATATATATATAATCAGAAGAACTTAGGTAATAACCACATAGATCATCTTATCATTATTGTTGTTCGATATATGTTTGGATTGGGTTGGGTCTGGCTAACAAAAAATACCACGTCTGAGTCGTTGGTGCAATCGAGAATCGGCGCTCCGGACTATAAGCAGTCGTCCGTCGTGGGACTTGATTATAAGTTGGCAATCTATCCATGAACGTCTGGTGCCTAATTAATTACAAATAATTTGGATGTATTGTGAAATTCATAATTAATAATTGACACATATAAAAACATATATTTTAATTTTTAATTTAGCAATAAACCAACTACGAACAGAATAAAATGTGATGTGATATTAATTTTCTACATATCTAACATCCTACTAATTATGAAATATATAATTGCTTCATCTCGTTTTACCTCAAGGGAAATGAAGGTCGCAGCAGGGAGTTGGGTTGCAGTCTGTTAGCTGGCACAATTTGGTGTTGTTGGGTCCTAAATCAAAGTTATAAAATTTTGAAATTACCACTCGCCTGCGGCTGTCATCAATACTACTGTACTTACTATAATTATAATTTCACGTTTTTGGTTTTTCGTTTCCAAACGGATATGAGTATTACGCGATAAAGGTAACAAAATATGGAAAACGGTACCATGCTGAAGGCAAAGGCAATCTGCTAAAAGCAGAAGTGCTGCCACTCATGAGAGGGACCCGATTGCCTGGCTGTTGGGTCATCCCAGATGAGGATGATCTTCCATTTAGAACTCCCGTTGACCATACCTGCTGATACTAATCCTGTTTAACTCCGTCAAAAATAAAGATACTGTGGAAGGAACTTAAGTCTAAATCAGTTTCAGGTAATTGCCTATTATTCTAGTCATTATTAAAGATAACTATGATTTGTACTTGCCTTTATTTTTTCATTCACATCAAATGTATTGCAGTGCTTTCTTTTAAAGCCTTTTATTAGCAAACACCTAGACATGGAACTTGCAGGAGAATAAGATACGAGATATTTACTTACAGAGGGTTGAAGAAATGAACTTGGGTAGCGAGGTGCTTGATGAGTATTATTAGTCCTCCTCAAACTGCTAGTCATTGTCATATTCTGGCCGAGTTGATTTCCAAAAGGATTGGGACTTCGACTTACAGTGACCGGAGTACTCCACTGAGGCCTAAAGTAACAATATGAAAAATCAACTTGTCAAGAATATGTAATGCAATGAAGGTGGTTGTCGACCAACAAAATATACCAAGAAAGTGATGAAGAGTCTCGTACAAGACAAAATCAGTTTGGTGGAATGGAGTTTGTGATTGGGAACTAGGTATTGTAGATGTATTCATCATCCAGTTGCTTTGATTCTGAAACAACTGAACCGTTGTCGGAGGGTATGCTCGTAATGGCCTTAGTACAGGAACCCCTAATGCGCTACTTGATATGATGGGTCCCATGTTTGATGGGTTTGAGGATTGAGCAGGGCTTTGTCCAGAGTTTCTATGATGACTGTATGACTCAGCTCCTCCGAATATTACTGGATCCAGTTGCAACTGTGCCTGATGGGTAATACAGACAAAAGTTGAAAGTTTATACCAAAATCACAATCTTGTTTGACAAAGACGACAAGAATATTATTAATTCATGTTACACATTCCAGTATGTAATCCTTGTTTACCGAAGACGTATTGGAGATCTGAACTTCGTTGCTTAAGTTTCCAAGCAACTCAGTCTGAAGTACAAAAATCATTAATAAGGTGCTAGAAAATTTCGACAACAAATTTAGGTGGTTATTCCAGTATTCATTTATTCTAACTAGAGGTTATTACAAACAGACCATTCAATATTGTTTCCCATCAAATTGGAGTCAACTTTGTAAGTTAAGGATTCGAACTTTACTTTGATTCATTTCGGTCTAACCTATGCTTACTCAAATTTATAATATTTAAGAGTTTGAATTGAACAATTTTTAATTTCTGTCTGAATTGATTTTAGATATAATATAAAGCATTTTCAATTTTAATAGGCTAGACAATGCCCACTTGAATTTCATCGAACACCAAGTGTTGAATTTTTTTCAAAATTCTATTTTTTTAACACCTTAGAATGAATACTTTGTATTTTGATGTTTCTATGTAAAAAAAAAAAATTAAGTCCAGTTCCATACTGTACCAGAGTAATGCTAGTGATACTAACATTAAGCGTTAGAGAAATTCTTTGTAAAAATGCTTTAATGAAAAAAACTCATTTTAAGTGAAGATTTGAGCATATATAGTACTTAATTGATTTTAGCATTACCGTGAGCAAAAAGAATAATTCGAAACCATCCACTTAATTTTTAGTATCTAAAGTAGAGCTAAGGAATGGAAGTGATTCTATACCATTGCAGCCGGGACGTGGGGACGGATTGTCCCAGTTATTGAAGAAGCACCAACCAAGGGTGCAGCCGTATCCAATGCAGCACACACAACTAAAGTATCTGATGTTCTTGCAGTCGTGTCTGGAACCAAGTTCCTCATCATCCACGCTGACAGTTCCGCATCATCATTTCCTGCTTCAGATAGCTCCAGGTTCTCCTGCTTACAATAACCAATATATATATATATATATATGACTCACTTATCTTACTTGCATATGGACACACAAATGGACATGCATGCTTACTCTAAAGCTTGATAGATTTTATCTTAAGCTAAGTAAGAATGAGAATAAGCAAGCAAAACTGCAATACCATTGTTGAAAACATTATCTCAGGTAAGTCCACTGGAGAACCAAAAGAGAATAGTGGAGTATCTTGTTGGACCGTTTCCAGATGTTCCATTACAGGAGTCGAAGAACCCTGACCCGGTTCCGTCAGGTTTTGATTTACTGCATGCGGATTGCTTCCACATGACGATGATCCCAGTACTCCAATCTCCCGCTGCGGTTGCTCAGTAGTCTACAGGAAAAATATGAGGATAGGATTATTATTAGGCTGTAGGAGACGATCTGGCAAAGAAACCATCATATATGCTTGGGAAGTTTTTTCACATGGAAATGCCTATAAGGCTATATATGCACGCCGTCTAAAAGAATACAAGGCAAACACAAACTGCTATGCTTTTCCAGAACTGCTATATAAGCACCAACGACATAATTATCGCATCATATCTAGAACAGTAGAACGAAAACTGCCAAAAGGGGACGAACAGATTTTTACAATAGGCTATTGTCACGTACACTTAAATTTGCAGCTGTTTGATAAGATGGAAAGATTTCAGTGAAAGAATCTTCCCCATCATCCATCATTATGCTGAAGTCAACGTCATAGTCAAATTGGAATTCTTCTTGGTTTGAAGACGAATTAGGATCCATCGAAGTCTGTGCACATTAAAGAACAAAAGATACGGAGATTTACTTTCAAATGTAACAAAAATAAGTTAAGGCGTCTGAAAACACCAAAATTAGGATAAAAATGTATAAACTAAAGTAATTAAAGAATCTATTGGTTTTTTTTGGGCAATAAGAGATTGTACACTTGGACATATCAACAAATCAGAGTTTTATGGACATTAAATGATTGTTGTTCGACACCGAACAAGTCAACTAAGTCATAACACTCTTATAGTCATGCTGAATAGAATAAGACAGAGTAATACTGGACAAAAGATTCAGACTCTACTAAAAGACGGTGTACTACAACCCAACCAAGGAAAATCTAATTATACCTAGATATTTATCGTTTTAATTAAAAAACCAATTTTAATAAGAAAATGTGAAAAAAAAAACTAATGTCATAGTTGAACGAGTAATTTTGGAAAAGAAAATTGTAACTGACCAAAATCTTGTGAACAAATACTTATATTTACCTGCAGATTTCTTAGACGCAGAAAAGTAATTGAACATGGTCTCTTTTTACCAGATTGGCCTGATTAAGTATAACACCAGTAATTATCATGAAGCAAGAGAGATGAAACAAAGGTCTAGTCTTTCGTCTTCAAGGCTGGAAATTAGCTGACTAGAACCAGAAATGGTTAAAGTGACTAGTACCTTATTTTAGAACGGGCTTTTCTCGAGAGAAATCAAAATAGAGTTAAAAATCAAGCATGTAGGGATGTCCATAATAAAATTGACAAAAAAGGAACGAGTTTGACAGTAACAGGCCCACGATCTCTTGTCAAAAGTCGAAATTTGAGAAGGAAATCAAATCCTTCATTCAATTTCACAAGACGCTGTAAGTCCAACCAAACACGATAAAAACCATCTCTTTCCTAAGCCATTTACTTGCTTTGCTTTAGATGACTACTTTGAACTGCATCCTTGCTTCTGTACCAAATGTGTTACATACTTATAGACACTTGCACATATAACTTTACAAGTACTGAAAAGAAATGGAAAATATTAATCAGTGAGAATTCATGTGGATGAAGCAAAACCATACTCAAGATTTGAAGGAAGATATAAATATTGAAAAGAAAAACTTAAAACTGTAAAGAAGAAAACCCAAGATTTGTTTACTTCACTACTAATCTCTAACAAATACAAAAAGTTTGTCTACCTGCAAAAAAAGGGTACTAATCAAAAGAAAATGGTTAGATACCAATAAATCACTCAATGGTTGTGAACAATTAAAGAAAGTGAGACACATACTCTCTTTGGAACTATGTTCACCTTTGATCTTGATGCACTAGCTAGGTCACTCGAGATGGTCGGATCGAGTTGGAAACGAGGAGACTATGTAGCTGTTGGAGTTAAAAGGCTAGAGTTTAAAAAAGATAGAAGAAGACTACGGTGATGTTACCTATGTTTGGGTGGAAGATGGGAATTGGGAACAATGTCTATGTTCTATGAAGTGCACTTTGGACCTTTATTTATAGTTAAGATGCTTTTATTTTGTGTGAACAAATTGTTAGGTTATTCAAATCTCACAAATTTTTAATTTTATCCTTTTAATGACTTTTTAAAAAATATAGTTGAATCTAGTATATATTTTAAGGTAGAGAAAAGGAAAAAAAAATATATTGATCTTAACTTGAAAAAAGTTAACCGTAAAACTTTCGCTTCAAAATCTTTCGCGCAAAAATGAGAATATTGCGCGCGAAAAATAACGAAAATTTGAATAGTAACAATATACATTAATGTTACTTTAATCATAGAAAGTAAACTTTGATAATGTAATTAACATAATCTAGACAACTAAGTTTCTTTTCTATGAAAAATTATGGTTGCTTACTTTACGCATAAATGGATTCTAGCTTGTAGTCATAGAAGAAAAGTAATGTTAAGTTCATTTATGTTGTTTGATGCAGCTATTCATTCATATCAATTAGGAAGAGTGTTACATGTAGCGGCATCTTTTTTCTTACAAAGGGCGTATGTTTTATCATATTAGTTCAATGGCTATTTTACGTATTACTGAGTCTCACAAGAGAAAAAGTGGATGAAAAGGACCATCGTCGTTGTTTTTGTGCCACCACTACCAGAGATGAAATGGCAGTTCGAAAACATTTAATGAGTCTAACCATTTTCTTTGCAATCTACTGAGTTCAGAAACTGACATAGTAATGGTGGTTTTGGCACTATTAGACTCAATATTAGAGTTTAAGCAGGGTGGCAAATGGCAACGAACACTCCGATGACTGCCACTGGTGTGGCCTGCATGGCCGCCATTTACAAGACTTAAAATTGACACGTAAACATTACTTGTCAGCATATCAGCTATACAAGGACAACGTTAATAAGTAATTAAAGAGAGTGGTTAAAAAGATTTATTACTTATTAATTACTACAGAAGACAGAGAGTCAACTTCTTCTTTTAACCCTGAAATAGAGTGAGATACTAAACTGCGATTGGTTGACTTGCACCATGAGTGCGTCCTTATCCTGAATGCTACAGTTATAGTTCTCTTTCCGAGGGCATATTCACGAATGGGGTGCAAGGAATTTAAGACAATGAAACAAACCATCTTCCAAATGTAAACCCTACTTTGTTTACCTTAATCACGGTAAGTCAAGAGAATCTCATCTTTTTTTAGCAATGTAGACACACTGTGTTAATGTAAAGAGGATCTGTAGTAAGTAATAAGTTTATTGGAAAAAAACAGGTGGTTATCTCTCACATGCAACCCTTGCGTTTCATAAAAGACCTGAAGTACACATATAGTGCATCTTCTTCTATTGTCAACCTTATTATTTTGGTATACTTTTCCTCATGAATGTCTGAGACAACCATTCTAACACAAGTGATTGTCTATGCCGCCGGGACAAGCATGGTGAGAATGTTAATAACTTTGACATACAATTTAGAAGTCAAAAGCGAGCACGTGGTAGTTTGTTGAGATATTGACATTGGCATTGAATTAAAGGCGGTTTTTGTAAGTATGTAATTAATTTTCAAGTATTAATTATTTCACTCCGTTCTTTGAAACATTTGGAGTGAAGTGAATCAGTCCACTCTCCTCGCATCGACAATAGGCAATAGCTGCACTAAACTCTACACCAACCAACTCCATGTATTATGTATAAGCACAGTACCGAGGAAATTGAGTGTATCATGCATCAATTTCTCTCTTATTCAGCATCATTATTATTAAATTGTTGGATTAGCTACGTTTTAGTTCTTAT
This sequence comes from Erythroxylum tenue, assembly GCA_027568955.1. NCBI lineage: Eukaryota > Viridiplantae > Streptophyta > Magnoliopsida > Malpighiales > Erythroxylaceae > Erythroxylum > Erythroxylum tenue. The sequence goes on from JAOSBM010000006.1 coordinate 8,557,695, forward strand.
AGTACAATGTTTTACCCGTTCAAGCTCAAAATAGTTGAGGTTTTGCTGTTATTCAGGTTTTAATCTCTCTTTTTTTTTTCCTGGTTTATTTAAAACGTTTGATATGTAGATAACTTATTATTATTTTTGAAAAGCTTTCGTCCAACTCATACAAAAATTAAAGTCTCAAAAACCTCTATAGATAACATTAACGAAAGTGTAGATATACCACCTACAAGTTGAGTAAGAAAACTTAAACCGAACGTCTTCAATGGATTATCCCAAAACCTATCTTAAGGAATACTCTTACGACTAATATATGAACACGTTAAATAATAATAACAGGTCCATAGTCCGAGCTAGCCATAATTGCTATATATGGCTGGCTATTCTGGATTTAAATATCGCACTTGGAAGTGGAGATTGAAAGTGAGTGACGGAAGAAGTGTAGACTGATGAAATACTTGGAATAGCTTGTTATGGCCTATAATGTTTAATTTCGATGCTGACATATCTTTTTGAGCTCTAATATTCCTTTTTTCAACTCAGTTGTAATGCTGCTATAGTTGTTTTGGACATTGTTAAGAAGGGGCTTGTTTTCCTCCTTTCAAGAATAAGACTCTGAACCCGTGTGTGTACTGTGACAGCTTCAGTCCATGGGAAGTATTGCCCAGAGTTTTTATGGGCCCGTTTGTTATGGAGAATGTCATTGTCACATCGAACTTTGAACATTATCGACCCATGTAGCCCAATGAAACGACTTGTCCCACGCTCTATGATTCTTAAGATCAAAGCCCACAATTTGTTTTATATTGAAAACGAAAACATAGAAGTAGAATTGACAATGATTTTTGATCTAAAACTTGACAGACAATAAGAAGTTTAGAGAAAATAATATAATAAGAATATGTTTTGAAGGAAGCTTGAGTCTTTGCGCAAAGTGATTGAATACCAGTAAATAAGAATATTACAAGATAGGACGGAAAAAGCATACAATTATTTGTCTATTCTCTTCTAATTAATGTATCCTTGTTTGGTAATCTTTTATCTTATTACATTGTAACTCTATATCAAATTATAGTTTCAAATTCCACATTTTCTTCACAAAAATATCATATCACCTTAATAATTTTCATTTTTATAAGTTGAGGAGAAGAATAATTTATCATTCTATGTTAATATTACTCTTATTTTAATACGTTAATATTGTATAAACTCTTCGTATTACCATGTGATTTCAATTTAGTTTAAGAGGTTTTCAGATGATTGTCAAAATTAAGTAGTGAGTCTTGTACAGTAGAGTTGTTGTTATAACATTTTATAGGTTATTTTACAAAAATATCAACATCATATTGCAATTTAAGTACAAATTTAACTATTAGTTAATCAAACAATAGAGTAATTACGGAAAAAAAAAACAATGAGAGATAAGAAATAACCTAATTAATAAATTAGAAAATGTGAATTTATGTATTGGATAATTCAGTCTGATTCAGGTCGGTGAATTTAGAGGATATAGAGGGAGAACGTGTCATTCATTGATTTAAGAAGCTAATAGAGGCGAGAGGGTCGGCCGTAGAATTTGGCTGTGTACCAAATAACAAATAGAACAATAAAAGACTTAAACGCGTTAAGAAAAGTCGTGCGTGGACCACTTTTTCCAAACCCTGTCCTCTTCTATAGTATTTCCAAGCTAGCTAGTGGTCAATAAACACCAAATTATCCAGAAAAGACTTAAATATAGAAAACCTAATTAATAAATCTAAGTATGCCAACCCAGAAAAGAAAATTATAGAAAAAGTTGCCATCAACAAATCTAAGAAAGACTTTGTTTTCTGGGAATTGGTTATTCAGTCTTTTTCATTCTTCAATTCGGATCTTTCTCATATGATGATGTGTTGGCATGCATGCAGGAGACTTTGCTTCCCCTTGCAAAAAGTTCTTTTTGGAAAAATACATTTTATGAAAATAAGCAACAAATGGAAGCTGCATGTATTTATTCCAAAATTAAGCACTGCAAAATCGGTAGCTCTATAATTGTATGAATTTGGCACAGTAAGTGCCAATTTGCCAACGACCCAAAAATATACACGTCATAGTAAGGATTAATTGATTATATAGACAGTTTGGAACTTTGTTTAAGAAACTGAAATAGACATTACAACAGAAGGAACATTTATCTGCCAAAAAAACTGTAGTTAAAAGTTTCCAAATCGTTGTTAAATTCTCGAAGCTGGCAACTATAAGCAACTTTTTTTTTTTTTTTTGCTAATTGTCGCTAACAGTTTTTGCCTATGTTTTATTTTCGTAGGTAAAAATTATTAACAACATCTTGAGCAATCGTCACCAATACAATTTGCTACGCTTTGATTTTGTAGCTAAAAACTATTAACTATATTTTCGAAAACATAGCCAAAAGTTTTTAACTACGTTTCCATATGCGTAGCCAAAGGTTTTTAGCTGCATTTCTGAAAGCTTAGCCAAAAAGTTTTACCTACGCTTTTAAAAACATAGTCAAATATTTTCAGCTATGTTTTGTAAAATATAGTCAATTTTTAATATACATTTTAACAAATATTATATTACGTCAATTATAATTATTTGTGACATTTTTAATCCATATTATCATATATAATATTTGATTTTTGTTAATTTATTATACAAAAATAATTGATAATTTGAAGTATCTATATACAAAAAAATATCATTTAATTTGTTTGTGTACAAGATTTTAATTACAACTTCAAACATACTTATATAGAAAATAATAAATAAAAATATTAGTTTACAAGATATAATACAAATCACTCAGCCTCGTTTTTATCTTTATTGCTTTTCTAATCTAAGCCAATTATTTTTTTGAGGTATTTTTCATGCTTAGGTAACTTTTTTTTTTACTATATTGTAGTTTAACCTTAAGTGACTTGTTTTCCTCTTCAAGAAGTTGAACGTATGTTGATCTTAACAAGGATGAAACAATTACCTTAGAGTAAAATCCAAGCCTTTTGATATATCCATATCGTGCACAAGCACCTAGTTGCAAATATCATCTACATTTGCCTCATTTTCCTCAAATATTGATATTTGCGGTAAGTCTTGCATCTTATTCTAAAATTTAAAAAAACACAAATATTATTAGTTAGTACTATAAAAATAAATTTAAACAAAATTTTATACTTACAAAATTACTTTGCACTTCTTTAGACATCCAACATTGACCTTTCTTATATTGAGTGAGTTTGTAGAGTGTGATCATATCACACTCTTATCCATACAGTTCTTTTACGCTGCGTTTGATTACTGTCTCCAATATACAGGGACGAAACGAGAGAAAAATTTAGAGACAGAACATAACAAAAATTGGAGATAGTGAGGTGTTTGGTTGTGATGGACAGAACAAAATTTTTTTATCCGTCTCAAGGACAAAATGTGTTTGGTTGAAGTAGACAGAACAAAAAAAGTATTAATGACAAAAATATCCTTGCAGTAGAATACGATTGGAAAGATGTAATTCATTGATTATTTTATAATTATATCAATATTTATTTGAAGTGTATTTGTAAATTTTTTAATTGTATCAATAATAAGAAAATTAATTTTGTATAATAATAATAATAATAATAAGTACAAAATTTATAATAAATATTAATAATAACAACAATAGCAATAATTAATAATAATAATTATTATAATTATTGTTATTTCAAAATTTATAATAATAATTAATAATAAAATAATAATAAGAAGAAGAAAATTTATAACAATAATTAATAATAATAATAACAATAATAACAATAATAATAATAAGATAATTAATTTCGTATAATAATAATGAAATTAATAATAATAATAATAAGATAATTAATTTTGTATAATAATAATAATAATAATAAGCACAAAAATTATAACAAAAATTAATAATAATAATAATAATATAATTAATTCCATATAATAAACTTAATAATAATAATAATAGGTACAAAATTTATAATAATAATAATAATAATAATAATAAGTTTAATAATAATAATAATAATAATAATAATAATAATAATGATGATGATAATGATAATGATGCGATGGAATGGGAGGATAAAGTAGTAATTTCCTTTTATGTTTTATTTCCGTCCTTGGGACAAGAAATATTGTACCACAGTCATAGGAGGTAAACAGAATTTCTGTCCCTGTACTTCGGAGATGAGACAAAAATAGGTGGGGACAGCAAGCAAACACTACGGAGTACGAGACTTTTGTGTCCCTGTCATCTGTCCCCACCCATGGGAACAACAACCAAACACAGTGTTATATCACACTCTTGTCCATACAGTTCCTTGTCACTTTATTTTATGAAAAAGATCATGCATAATAAATAATATAGTGTTTATTGATGTGATTATAACTTGTGAACAAAGATATTACATATTCATTTCGTACGACAACAAATGATTTGAAGCCTTGGTTGTGAGGAGTTTTTATTTTTCCTATGTTCACTGAATAGACCCAACATGAGAAACCCATTTGAAATATTACTTGTATGTCTATGAAATTCTCATTGTGATAATTGTATAAGTGATCATTTGATTTAAGATCACCAAAGTTATCTTGTATAGGGATTTCTACATTTTGATACTACTTATGATCTATTTAGTTATTGTCGTTTAATCGCTAATCATTGGATGTAGTATGAACTATATGGAGGTAGTTGAATGATCAAGATATGATTTATCACCTTAAAGTAATTAGGAAGAATGTTTTGTTATTCTTGATTAGTACTGATTCGAAAAATCCTTAGCGAAGGTAGAATGACATTTTATAAATAGTTTATAAATTTCATTAATTGAATCAATAACTAATGAAAAAGAACTAATATGATTAAACTTAAAATATAGTAGACATTAATTTTATGCTCTATATATAATCAGAATATTGTATGATGAAAGAATTGAATTATACGGAAAAAAATCTTGCACAGAAAGGTTAGTCAAAACTACTTTGATATTCCTAAATTTTTGGGTAATCATGTCAAAACTACTTTGACATTCCTAAATATTTGAGTGGCCATAATGCGTTACTAGACGTCAATCTTAATCTATGATTATAAAATTTTTAATTGAAAAATTAAAAATAAATTAAAAGGAGTTTTAATTTATCTAATTTTAATTATGAATTAGAATTATAATTTATAATCATTGCCAACATAT
>JAOSBM010000006.1:8570234-8581339 GCA_027568955.1 Erythroxylum tenue
CTGTTGAACCATCTTCGGGCTCCTTCTTGAAAGGCTGTACAGAAGGCCTTACATTGAATGGCGTCAGGGACGCAATGTAGGTTCATCATCGATTGAAAGTGCTGTAGATAGTCGAGAGGATCGGTCTTTTCAGTATATTTTTCAGGCGTTGGTATCTTAGTACCGAGCGATGGGAGACTATCCAGGATCTCCGGGATGAAAGGAGAGTTGTACTGTGTTGATGGTTGATCCGGACGAGAATTCATGGCTATATTGATTCGATCGTCTACGATTTTTTTTAGGGCTTCAGCAGAGTGTCGATCGGTCATTACATCGATCTGCCGAGCGGGGATTTGCTGCTGTTCCGGTTGAGATCGTAAGATTCGACGAATCAATAGATCGACCGCTTCCTCTATTTGTCTTTGAGTGAGGGAGATTTGTTGTGGTACAGGGGGGTTTGCGTTTAGAGGGTGCTGAAAGTGAGTGTGCGGATTAGTTCCGGTGTTGTCCTCCAGGGCTATGCTCTGTTCTTCTTGATCTCGGTTTTGAGGTTGTGGTTGATTATTCGGGTGTGAAGATTGTGTGTGGTTATTCAGCGGTAGCTCATCTGAGCTAGGGTTTTGGGTGATTGGTGGAGGACGGATCTGGGGATCATGATGCGGCGGTGGAAGGGCGGCAGGAAATCGCAAGCCCATTCGTGGTAGTGCAAGTGCTGCGATAGCGGCTATATTAGGATTCGCTGCGGCTGCCTGACTGATTTGAGTGGTTCTCGACGTGGTGCCCTGACGTCCGGTCCCACGGTAGGTGCCAATTGGTTCTGTCTGATTTTGATGGGGTTGGACACCGTTGTTCGGATTCATGAGTCCGAGTGATTTCAGCTAGAGAATACCTGCAAAACAATAGAAGGCACATCGGGGGTTGATTTTCGGTAGGCCCCTCCGACGCTCAAGTTAGTCTTTTTGTGAGAGTTTTGGTAGCTATGAATAGAGAACAACAGGGTTCCAATCTCGTACCTGTTTTCAGGTGGGGTAGTACCTTATATAGCAGATATCAGCTAGGTTTAGGTCATCGTCTGAGAGTGGGCCGAACGGCCAACGTGCTGATCTGAGGTTTGGCCTAGGTCTGACCGACCGACCTAACCAGAATACACAATATAAAGAAAGCTAAAAAATAATAATAAGATATTTTGATTGTTTTGTTATGAGTATTTGAGGTTGTCTTTTTTGAAGATTGCGTATTGTGTCTTGTATCATGGTGTTGATGAATTTATAATTTTATATAGTCTTCTCAACTTTAGGTAGCTTTTTGCACTTTTTATGCTCTAGCTAACTTTTTGCTACTATTCTCACAACTTCAGCCTAAGGCATTTCTCTTGTAACTTCCTAACTTCTAGCCGACTTCCCACGTTTCTTCATCATGTTTGTTACCTACTCCTAACACATTCATCCTCTATATTTTGGACTTCTGTCATCCATGAATTATTTGGTTAAAAATTTACAAATCTTTCATGTTTTGGGCTCCTTTTACTTGTGGGTTAGATTTCTTTTTAAACTATCAACAATTATGACCCGTATATGTTTGAGCAAACCAAATATATGGTAGTATAAAAGTTCTCCTAGCCTTCTGTAACACAAATTCTCAAATATGGTCCAGTGGTCTTAGGAAGTCTAGGAACTAAAGAGAATTCAGTCGGAAGAGGAAGCTTGGAAACGTCATTAAGAAGATCTTCGCTAGCCCTAAATCAAAGAGAACCTCCACATTTGAAATTCCTAATTCCTAATTTTACATTTGTTACTGAAGCTAAAAGTATATACTTATTCAAATTTCAAATATTCACTACTCCCGTGGGTTTCGCTTCTTTCGCTATAAATACATGTCCTTTCATTCTATCCTTATCCTTAAGCTGATCTAGACAATCATCATCTTTTCTAGTATTTTCCCCTTTCTCTATTCACGAATTCTCTTGGCATTTTATGAACTCTCCTTAGACTATGGCTTCTACTCATCATATCTTTTCCTTCTCCTCTACAGACTCTCTGCTGAATTGAATGTAATAACTGTTAATCTCTTATTTTCTTTCCATATGCTCTTATGTGTAAATTCAATTAGTTTTCCTAAATTTATTCTTTATGTAGGCTATAAAACTTGAGGTGATATTTATTACAATTGAACCTTTAACATCATTTATCAAAATAAGGTAATTAAAATTTTAACCCTAAATCTCTTTTTCTCTTCTTTTAGTATGGTAGGAGGTTATCCTATTTTGATCATAAACAAGGTCAAGTGGATAGATATAATCTATCCTTCTTTTCACTCTTCTTAGAAAAGACAAGGGCTTCTTAAACTAATAGCCCTTTCAAGGAATCCACTATAATATCAACCCATCCTTATATTTGATGAAATTCTGGACTCCCTTTAGTAATTCCTTTTTCTTTTTTTTCTTTTAGACACGCCTCAATTTCACTTAAAGATGTTTTCTTTCTAGTTGGACTGTCTCTAATTGGGGAAGAATTTGTTTGTTTGGTAGAGGAAACTTTTATTACGACTTCAGCACTTTTAAGAGCTCTTTTTAATCCTGGCTAATTAACATTTACACTTTTTCTGTGAATCCTGTCTCTGAAGAAGAATATATTAAGTTCATCTAGGTCTTATTGAATCAATTTATTTTGTGCTATAAAGAACAAGTCTGGTATAGAATTCCTTCCCTTTTACAGAGCAATGCAAATTCTTCGCTCTTGGTTTTATTTTCTTAGGATTCCTTTAAGCATTTGGGGAGATGTATGTCCAGCCTTCCTCTTCAAAGGCCTAACCTATGCATATGGTTTATTCTACTTTAGACCCTTACTCATTTCCTAGAGCTCGGGGATAAGGAAGGGCTTCCTTCTATTGATCTTAGATTTATGAATTTCCTTGGCGTCCATCTATCTTCCAGCTTATGTAGCAAGTCTTCCAAAGATGACTTTAGTTTTTTTTTACTGTCTTTAAAGTCTATGTCAATGGACTGACTCAATCCTTTCGAGAATCTCTCTGAGAGGCCTTGTTAGTTAGGAATCTTGAATACTTCTAAATCTTATTATCTATCTGTTTATTAAAAACTTTTTCTAACCTATACCAACCCGAGAGTCTTTGTAGTAGGTGTCGCTAAAGCTTTTAAACCTGGCCTTTTATTACAGATTTAGGGTTTAAGGTGCATCTTGCTTATCTTTGGAGTTGACAAATAGACCCTTTTTTTTTTTGGAATTCCTCCTGGTGTACATTTTTTGGCTACCCAATATCGGTTTCTTTTAAAGCCAGTACTATCAATGAAACTTTTCTTTTCAAAATATTTAAGCATTATTATGTTATGAATTGTAAGATCTTCGTGACTAGTGTGGCTAATACTGAAGCTTATCACTCTTGGTGCTAGAAGAGTCTTAGACTTAACCCTTGTTTAGATTCTGCCATCCTTAAGGGTACTCCATTTGAATAAATAATAATTGATTTTTAGCTTCTTTTGCTAACTTCTATCATTGTAGATTTAGGATCCTAGATATTGAAGGCATAGAAGAAATCAAAACCACATATCAAAAGGAGGTAGATTCAAATCCTGTTATCAAAAGAAAAGTCTCCATCTACCTCTAGCTCTAAAAAGGACAAAATGCACATTCCAAGAAAATTTGCTAGAAATTTAACTTGTTCATCTATTTGTCTTCTTGAAGAAGCACAAATTAAAGATATTGTAATTGAAGACATTATTCCCGTGGCAGAGATTTCCTCTACTCTTGAAAAGAGTATGGAAGACATCAGTGATGGTAGCTTACTTTACTTTACTTCTCTTTATTTTATTTTCCCTCTGAATTCTTGTTTTTAATTTTCTGTTATAGATGACCTTGTATCAGATCTTCCTTCGTCTGTCATTTCCTTTGATCCAAAATCTGAAAAAAGCCAGAAATTCCCTAAGCTAAAAGTTATTGAAGGCATATCATTAGAGGTAAAGTAGAAATTTCTTTTATTCCTTACGAAGATCTGCCAGACTCTTGATAAATTCTTATATGTTTCATTGGCAGGAGATGTCTCAATGGCATCAACATCTTCAAAGGAAGTCTTTGACCTAATCTTTTCAGACATTTCTCTTAACCCTCCTTCCAATTCTATGCCTAGTATTAGTTTTGAGAAGTTGTCGAGGGTTAAGAGCCTTTAAAGCTTACCATGTAAAAGGAGCTTCAGTTCTTAACTAAAATTCAGTGTAGGTCTTTCTTAAGTATGCTATCCTACATTGACTCTATGCTATCCTACACCTGAAAAGATGTTCTTCATTGCCTTATCGAAATAAAACTCCTCCGATTAACATGAAATTGTGTACCTATAATTTAAATTTGATAGGAAATTTCTTTTAGGGTTTTCTAAGAAGTTCCTAATTTCCACCCTCCAATCTTGAGTGACTTCTTTATCAATATTAAAAACTGTAGAGAATCCCGCTTTTATAGATAGATGGATGGGATTTTTGTTGCACAATGATGCATTTATGAACCATCTCTTTAAGCATGTTCAACCCATATGTAACTTGTGAGAGTCATTTGCCTCTCAATATTCTATCGAGGAATATATTGAAATTCTACTTCATGAAAGACTTCTAACAATTAAGCAATGGCATTATAATATGGTGACAAAGTTAAACTCATACACTTATATTCCCCTACTACTTGGCATAACACCAGTTTAGAACTTCTTTGGTTCCAAGACGCACTAGAATTTGTGGTCTAATTATCAAGCCTTTATGCTTAGTCTTATTATTAGTTCATAGGAAGTCCATCTTAAGGGGAAGAATAGTCCTCATTCCATTTAGTGCAATTATAACTACCTCAATGCCAGCTAACATCTCTATGCTAGAACCATCAAATTTCAATTCCAACAACTTCTCATAACTGACAACTAAATTCCCCATATCCTCTTATACTTCAAGCATTATGGTTTGCTAAAAGTTAGCTTATGCTTGACCTTTGGTTGATATATCAAATTGAAGTCTATAAGTTATAAGTCATTTGCCAATATTCCCTATGATGATTGACTTATTCAACCTATACTTCATTAAGTCACTTTGTAAGACCACTTACACTTTATTTTGCAATAAATAATGCCTTAATTTTGAATAAGTAGAGTATAATGCCAAACATAATTTAACAATGGGAACATACTTCTTTCCCATTGGCTTGAGAATTTTGCTCAAATAGTAGATATCTTGCTTATGACCTACCTCATTACTTTAAGCCAATATATACCTAATATAATTCTCCCATAACAAAAATATACAACTTTTAATGAAATTCCTTTTAAGAAGCATCATTACTAGAGGTTTGATTAGGTATTTTTGATACTATCAAATGTTGTTCGATGTCTTTCCTCCTAAAAAAAATCCTTATAATTCTCCAACTTTAATAGGCCTAAAAATGCTTTTGTTTTTCCAGTCAGATTAATAATAAACCTCCTTACGCAGTTTATCTGACCTAGAAATCTCTAAACTTCCATTTTGTTCCAAGGTGGTTTCATTTCAAGAATGGCTTTTACTATTCCTATTGAATTTAATTCCTCAAATGTGAACTAAAAATCTTAGGATGTTCCCCACTTTTACTCTGAAAACACACTTTAGGGGTGTTTAACTTTAATTTATGTATTCGCATCCTATGAAAGGCTTTTCATAAATCATAGATATGTTCTACACTCTTTTTTATTTTATTATGGTATCACTTATTTAAATTCCAACTTGCACCTTATCAAATCATGAAAAATATCATTCATAGCCTTCTGATAAAGTGCTCCTAAATTTTTTAAACCAAAAGATTACAACCCATTCAAATGTCCCTATTGACCTTGGACATCTAAAAGCCCACTTGGAAATATCCCTTTTGGCTATAAAAATTTGGTTATAACTAAAAAATAATCTATAAAAGAAAACAAAGAATGTATAGCCATTGCATCTATCAAAGAATCTGCAATCAACATCATATATATATATCCTTAAGAGTGGCTACATTTAAGTCCCTAAATTCGACACATATTCTTATCTTTCCATTCTTCTTGACTACAGGTACAACATTAGCTAGCACCCAATATATTAGACTAGCCTTACATAATTTTTCAACTTCTTTTTTATTCTTTAGCTCAACTTCTTTGGACATCGTCTAAGGGTTTGGTGGTAAGGGCCAAGTCTGGCTTTATCGAAAGTCTATATTCCATCAACCTTCCACTCAATCGTGGCATCTTTGTATAGTCCCAAGTGAAATAGTCTTTGAATTCCTTTAAGAGCTCTACTAACTCGAGTTTTATTCGTGGATCTAAATCTTTCCTAACAAAGACTCAACAAAATTCTCTTGAATTGTCTAGATTCACTTCTTCTAATGGTTCTTGTTTTTGGCTCCCAAATCATCAAATTTTCTAGAAGTCAATTTCAATTCTTGGATATACTCACTCTTTATTTCTAGTTCTTTTCCTCTTCAAAGACTAGATTTGCATTTTCACATCTACCCATGTCCTCATAATTCTCTAAGACTTACTGCATCTGAAATTTAATTTTGTGGCTAAAACTACCACTATTTCTTTTTTTTTGTTTGTAAAAATTCACTCATCAACTTCCTCTATAATAGGAATTATCGTTGGCTTAGGAGCATGCATGATGGTAGTTGTTTTTACGAACCTTTCTAACTATATCCTCATCTTTTTTTTGCCTTTATTTTTAAGACATTCACTATAGGACAATTTTTAAATTTGTACTAGTTTTGCATGATCTCCGTAGATTTTGGCCTCCACCTTATCAACTTTAGTACAAAATGGTTGTGGATCGACCCAAATGATTTCTACTTTATTGCCATTCCACAAAAATGCAAGTTGTTCAGTGGACAACGGGATATAGAAGCTGGAGTAGATCCAATCTCATCCTAATATAATTAGATAGCTGGAAGTATGTTGATAATTAAGAAAACAGTTGATGAAGACTTTCCTCCCACTATGATGTTCAAAATGAGAATTCCCATATTCTGGTAGTTTTGCCAGTAGATGTAACAATAAATGCTTTAGTTGCCATCAAATCTGCATTGTCTTTGCCCAAAGCTAGCATCATTTTAGTTAGCATAATGTTCATTACGAACCCAATATTGGTAATAGGACTAGGTGATTCTACCCTTTTCACAAAAGATCTATCAAATAAAGTAGAGAATTTTATAAAAGAAAAAGCATGTGGTACCTCAATGGCAATTTCTCCTATCGTAACGAATTTATTGGAGTCCTCATTCTAACTCTCAAAGTGGGTCAACTTTCCGTGAAATATAGGTTTTTTTTTCTTCCTATACTTTTTGCTAATTACTTCTACACATCCTTTCTTATTATTAGGGTTCGTAGTACTTTCTTCAAAGATGGCATATCTTATAAAGGACGACTTTTTTAAGTTAGCTTTTCCAATGGTAATGTCTTGCTTTTTTTCAATCTTGGTAATGGACCTCTATCGCAAAAACCTTCTCTTTTAAATTTGAGTCAAAGTTACTAAACTCTTAAGATGCCTTGCTCGTATACATTACCGAGTTGGCCATACCTGTGTCAGTATCATAAATTAAGGCTATTTATGATAAAAACTTATGATTCGAAAATCATAACTTTTTTAAAGACTTGGGGGAACACTGTTCAATGATTTTGTCTTGAAACTTCTAGTTTCTATTGGATTTTGAAATCGTTGAATTTTAGTCCTAGTGTTAGCATTTAAATTATATTTATGAACAAAAACACTTATACATGAATTTAATGTTGATGATAAACGATCTTCTACAATCTTCAACTTCTTTTTGATATTTCACAATAGACGTAGAACAAACTTAGTGGCTTACGTACAATATACAAAATGCACAAAAAGGAGGCGGGAGGAGGGGGGGGGGGTTGAATTGTGTATCCTATTTGTGAATATAATCCCCTTTGATATTTCTTTTAAGACTAGCTTTTTCAATGCTATTAAATGAATATCACAATGTTATACGAAAATATCTTTGAGATAAATCGCAATTAGCTTCTATATACTTGTATAAGAACAATAGAAATAAAAGTAGAGAGTTTAGAAGATGGACACGGCGATTTTATCCAGGTTCACCCCAAATCTTGAGCTATGTCTATTCCTCAGAATTCTTCTGAGATTTTACTATTCTTCTCGAAATGTATAAGTATTCTTTCTCTACAGAACCTCTTCAGGTCTCTTACACCAAGTATTATTTTCGCTCTCTTAACCTCTTCAGGCTCTCAGCCTTTCCTTTCTCTTACTAGAAAGGTGTTGCGAGCTTTTTGTTACAGTACAGATTGCTCTCATGTTTCACACAACAAATACAAGATTTTGCTGAAGTTCAAAAACTAAGATCTCAAAAACTTGTTCAACAACTTAATCACTAACTCTTTCAGTCTTCGACTCCGACTTGTATTTATAGCCTTCGTCTTCAACTGCTTCTTGATAACTACTTCTTGTTTCTTGTAGAAACCATTTTCAGTTGAGTTTTGTAACTAACTCCAATTGACTAATCGTCCGACGTACTATTGTGTCTTCGTCTTCGTATCGTCTGTGTTTTTACTCTTCTTCTGTCTTTTCTTCCTTCTGTGTTTTTCTTCCTTCTGTGTTTTCTTCCTTTTGCGTTTTCTTCCTTCTGTGTTTTCTTCCTTCTGTGTTTTCTTCTTCCTCATGTAAGTCACCCACTGAGTCACGCAGATCATCAACCTTGTCATGAATTTCTTCAACTTCCTTGACTAAAGCTTCATGACTCCTCTACTATATGTGACTAATTTCTTCCAAACCAATAGTAGGATCATGTTGAGGTGTTCTTGGGGGAAGAAAGTTTGTAGCAACAAATGGTTCTGAATGTACAATATCTAATTCAATGATTATGAAAACAAGAGGTTTGAACGATAGGTTTCCTTCAGGGAGATCAAGGTCAGCAAGTCGAGGTAGCTTTGGAACTGGTTTTCCAAGAAGGTGCAGTACATCTTTAATTGAAGATATAGAGCTCAAAGGTCTAAAGTGCATGATTAGATGCACAAGAGTCTCTATGCTGAAATTAATACCTTCAATCCTAATAGTTATGTACTGCCCTTCTGTTATTCTGCCAACGACCTGAGAAGTTTCATCTGTGGTGAAGCGGCCATAATGACTTCCTGATGCTCTTGAGATATGGTATGAAACATAGACTCCTCTCGGTTGAGCTGCATAATATGCCCCTTCTATGTTCCTCACTTCTGCTTCTATCTGATCTTCTGTCAGATCACCTGTAATTCCTTCTGGATACATTTTGTTCTTCCCCTTATCTTCATTACGTACAATAGAAGGTCTTGGTTGAATGTCAGGTACAATCTTGATCACTGTTCTTTTTGTGACTGGGTAAATAGTGTACCTCTCCTTGGTCATCTGTGTTGGATATGGCTCTGACTTGACCAACCTTCTCAAGGGTTCTCTTATGATTATTGCTCCTTACAGGTTCAACTTCTTCGATCATCTTCAGTTTCAAATCCTCTTTTCTCATTGGTTGAGAAGTATTAACCTGTGCTAAACTGTGTTCAACTGACTTTTTCTTTGGTTGAACATCAGTTGGAGTACTCTTTTTCTGACTAGTCTTCTACTTTTTACTTTCTTCTACCAGCCTAGAAGGGTTTTTTTTTTGTTGAGGTTGAGGTTTCTTTCTCTCAAACACCAACTTCCTCTTAATTTCTATTTCTTTAGTCAATTTTGCTGGCTCCTCTTGCAAAATTAAGACTAAAGATCTAGTTGCCTGCAGTGCTTTCTTTCCTAAATCTCCACCATGAGTCAAACTTTTCCTTTTCTTCTGCTCTTGTTGACGCAGGGTTAATAGTCTTGGTTGTATGGATTTTTCGGAATGAAGTGTCTCCCCCTTTCGCTTCAAAGACACTTGTTTCTCAAAATGTTGCACCTGACTTTCTTCTTTATGAGAAATCGTCTTAACTTTCATTAATTCATCTGATGATTTCTTCTTTTCTTCTGTTGACATTCTTCTAGTGGATTGAGATTTTGATTTCCTTGTGGGAGTTACCTTTTCACTCAAGCTACGTTTGACACCACTCTCCCCCTCAATCCTTGCTTTCGTTATAGAATCCATATCCTCCTTTTCTTGATTCTTCAAGCCCATTTTACTGACAGTTGTCGCGTTAATGACACTTTTGATGTTCATCTTCATTCTGTTTCCTCTCTCAAGAAAAATTATAGAATCTCTAAAGATTCTTGTCAGCAACATACCATACGGTAGGGCATTAGAGTCTCTCTTTGACTTCACCATGAAATTGAGAATTAGGTGTGGAAGATCTATTGGCTGGTGGTTGAGTAGATGGAACAAACATTGCTCATTTATCGTTGTCACCACATTCTTCGATCCTGTTCTTGGTAGAACACAATGGAAGAGTAGCGCATGTAGAACCCTAGCCTCCGGCACAAGAGTTGAGGCCTTCTTCTCCTTTGGGTCACTGCATCTATAGAGTTGTCGATTGATTTGTGCTTTCTCTACACTGGCTTGAGTCATCCATCTTGTTTTATGAGTGACCTTTTCTCCAACACATGGACACTCAGTAGCTTTCTCGATTGACTCTAGTGTTACAATGACCGACAATCTAACCACCACTGATACTAGAGTATCTTCTACTACCTTTGCATTCTTCCAGAACTCATACACTTCATTCAGGTAAACTGCCTCATGAGCCTTAAAGAAGTTCTTCCATCTAGCTGCATCAATCTCTGGTTCGATGTCCATCTGGTTGTTCTTCAAGGAATCGAAATCAACGTGTCTTCCATAAGTCATTGATTGCTCTATTTGTATCTGTAGTAAAAAAAAACTAAATGCACAAATGTATTTCTCAAGGAGGTGATATTAGTTTTTGAAGTTGAGAGTGTGAGCAAAGAGAACTTGATATCAAAAACAGAGTAATGAAGTGTTTTGTTGAGAGTTCTTCAAAAGTTGATTTCAGGATATTTTAAGAGTATTCTAGAGTAGGTGATATTCTCAAGGCTTTGAGAAGGTTTCCCTCCAAAACTTTCTCATAGAAAAATTACCGTCTGTAACTTACTGTTACTGTTACCTTGAACTCTTACGACTTTTTATCTTCTTAACTAAGAAGATCATCTG
>JAOSBM010000006.1:8598854-8614270 GCA_027568955.1 Erythroxylum tenue
GTGTATTATTATTTTGTTCTTTATTATTTTAATCACTTGAGTTATTTGTTCATTGTTCTTTCGTTGAAAGATTGATTGAGAAAATCCTCTGACGAGGTTAACATGAGTCGGTCATGTTATTGGGCGTGAAAATATTTCACGGGTAGTAAGTTGTGGGTTGGTTACATAGATTAGGTCTTACGGGGTAGATCAATCTTGTGTAATTTTTGTGAACTACAGTGAAAAAATTTAATCTGAGTAAGGACCCTGCAGACGTAGACAAAGCGTGTCGAATTACGTTACCAAACGTCGATGTTTTCATTATTTTGCAGTTGTGATTTTTATCTACTTGCGCTAAGAAAAATTTGGGATAATCTGTGAATTGATTGACGATTTAATTGTTTCACATTCCATTGATATATAGATACAGACTCATGCTAGTTGAACATGGCACTACAGACATTACTACTCACATCCGGATTGCGATTAAGGTAGCTTAGTTACACCCTGACCTTCCTACAAGGATGCCATAAATAAAATCACCTATAAGATTTACATCAGGGTTGAGAAAAAGTAAACTAGCAGTAGCCAAGGAAATGGACAAGTCCGATGGGGTCGGGAGGGAATAGTCAGGTGCGATGCTGCAGAAGGCTTAGAAGTCATGCCAGCGACAGCAGGTGCAACTGCAAGGGTATTTGGGTTGCTCTGCTGCTCATTGGTTGGCAATGAAGTTGGTGATGCACCATTCGATGGTGGCTGAAGGTTGACCTCTGTACTATAACTTGTGGTTTGACCTGCAGACACAACCTAGAATTAGCATTAAGGTCGATAATCTTTTAACGAGCATTTAGATCGTTCAGTCATGGCAAGCCGCTAAAGGGATTGCTAGAAATATTGCCAATACTGCTTCGTTATTCCTCTAAACAAATTCACAGAAGAATAGACTCGAGAAAATTAATTATCAAACGTGTAGGAATTCAACAGAGTCAGAGAATCAATTGAGTGATACTTAGCAAGTGCAGAAGCATTTGTAAAGTTACACGAGTCTTTTAAAAGATAACAGCAAAGAAAACGATTAAATGCTTACAATTAGATTTGGACCAACCCAATTTTCTATTCTCCATATCAAAAACCATGTGATAACCGGTCATGAAATTCTCTGCAAGTACCAAGTAAAAAAAATGTCATGACAATGACCACGAAAAATGTGAAATGACCAGATAACAATAATAGAGGCCTTTACGTCCAATGATACCATAACCCTCGTCTGTAGGCTGCAGCGGCAAACAGAACAAAATGAATTCCTGCATTGGAGTCTGCATGTTTAGTATTTAAATGAAACAACACTATCGAACTACTACTTTTTGCGTCAAGACAGCCCATGAATTACCCAAGATAAACTTGCAATTCAAAGATTAGATCTTATGGATTTAGTTTATGAAAACAACAATTATTTTGAAATCAATGGGCTGAAGGGGGAAAAAAAAACATTTAAGCATGGTTATATTGGATAGAGTCATGGCATCAAATTATATGCATTTTGTAGAAGCTCTGTAAACGTGAGAAGTTCAGTGTAAATAGGACCTTTGCCTGTTTCTTCCCCATCAGCAAATTTCTCACTTTTGTTCCACCTTTTTGGAGACTATACTTGCAAACGAAATGGTACCATGGTTGCACATTTAAAAGAAGATGAGCAAAATTTCGTTTACCTGGTTTTCACCAATAGAATATGTGGGATTATGGACTACAAAGCTCTGGTTGAAGTCAAACAGTAGATGCAAACTAGGGATGCTCTTGAACTTTAACAAACTGTTAATTACAAATCACGCTACTTTAGCTATTGAATGGTTCCATAGAAGCTGACATATCCATTCAATTTGAAAACCAACCTTGTGTTGTAGCAGTAGTCCCATGGACCATCTGGGAAGCTAATTCTTTTGGCATCCAATTGTTTGTCAAACTATGAAATATAAAATGCATCTTAAACCATGAAATAAGAATAGCTGCAAATTGAACAAATTAAGAAAATATCTGCACCTCCAACACAATGCCATTATAAACATCAGGCGGAAGAAATGTGAATGATGAACCACTATCGACCATCGCCTTGAACCCAGATTGCTTAAGACAGGAACTACCAACACAGGCGGACTCCACATGCACAAAGTAAGCTACACTGAAACAATTTGCAAACTCATTTCAGCAGCAGCAATAATGATAAACCATCAATAAGGGCAAGACCTAGAATCAGATAATAATTTGATCAAGGTATAAATATGCCATACTAATTTCCTTCTACAGGCACAAATGGTGTTGACAGTTGAGAGGCACGCCCTTGGTCACCAAATAAAATTCTCCCTGAACCATTTTCTTCAAAACATAGAGAGAAAGAGTTCCGAGTTAGCCCTGCTCTTGCAAGCAAACCTGGAACAGAAATGTTTCCAGGTCCCAGCCCCATGACACCATCAGGAGCAGCCCCATCCAAATAGCTTCCACTCTGCTTCCTACCACATCTGTGTCAAAACAAAGATAATAATAAATATAATTAGTTTAAGCATTAGTAGGAAGCCAAATCATGGTCTGATAGAGGACCCAATATGATTCCACAGTAAATAGAAAAAATGGAAATTCCTGGGAAAAGAATTACCCTATCACGACTGAAGCTTGCACTTTCTTTTGCTTTTCAGGTTCACTTAGTGATACCAAATGCAACTTGTCTTCAACTAATAATCCAGAACTTGAAGTATTTTGAGAGTCATCATAGTTGACAATATAAGAGCAAGGCTCCTTTGAACTTCTGCAGATTAAATCTGATTCACATAATTCATGGCTGCAAGAGAGATGCCTACTCGTGCTGGACAAAGATGGTCTATACTCATTTAGGTCTCTATCCTGCACAATACATGCCCCAAATACGAAGGAGCACCCGCCAATCAATTATCGGAATTAAAGGCTAAACTCATTGTGATCTCGTTGTCTAACAACTCCAATAGTCAGCTGAAACAATTACGTTCAAAGTTCTGTTAAACAAATTTATGTGAAGGTCAACACCAATGAGAACAAAAGGGAAGACATCAATGAAAGTTCTGTGTATTTAAAAGAGGAAGACATGGTAGAGACCAACATGAAAAGTGGGATTAGCTAGAAATTTCTCTCCTTAATAGGGATGCAGCTATTCGTATCAAAGACTTTTGTTGTATTCGTAAGTACAAGAAAGAAAACATTTCAAAGGGCAACCAACCTAGGTCGAATAAGAATTTGGAAAAGCCAAGGAAAATAAAGTGAAAGAATAGCTCGCTAAAACACCTATCCTGCACCACTTGTAGCACTTCTAAATGGTTAGATATTTCATGCATCCGTCTTTTGGTAAAAGCCTCCACTAAATTTGAACCAAGAAAATAGAAAGCAAGACCGTCAAGAACATGCAGAAGACCAAATGGTATTCCCAAGATAGAAACCTATATACAAGTTAAAACTCATGAAAGATGAACAATGACGATTAGCTCTTTTAAGCTCACAAGAGAAATCATTACCCTCTTGTTGGGTGTAAGTGTAACTGAATAAATGCAATTTCCTTAAATCATAAACTCAACCTGTGTCACTCAACTGTTATATCAACTTCTTACTACCTTTTTGGATTAATTACATTGGCTCCATGTAGTATATCTTTTTTTCCCCAGAAAAAGCCTCCCATATTTTAATTTCATCAAATGGACCCTATATTTTGCTAATTAGTCAAATAGACTATTTTCTCAACACTTCCAACTATAACTTCAATCAATTTTATTGAAACAGAAAGATGTATATTAACACAATATTATACTCACAATCTTGGGAATACGAAGATGCAATACACGAAAAGAGGTGATTTGACTAATTATTCAAACTACAAGACATCTTTCACAAAATGAAACCATTGGGAGCTTTTCGAAAAAATATGGTTACCACATGTGCCATAGTGTAATTAACTGTGGCTGTTTTAGTCCACCGTTATCCCATTAAGTCATACGATAAATCGCTCTTAACTATCCCTCCATATAATTTACATAAAACTTGAGGGAAGTTTTGAGGACAGAGAAGTAAACGTCATAAAAAGCAAGGGTCTTGTCTGTGTATGTGTACCAAGGAATTATAGAAACCGGCAGATAAGGGAGCGCATTGTATGCAATCACATGGGACCCAAAACAGATTGCTCCCAGCATCCAATGCCACTAGAAAAGACACATTTGGTGTCCCTATATCCACCCATGTGTAATGTAACCTGCAACAAAAACAATTATTTCATGCATATGAATATCACTTAAATCTCACATTTCAGCCGTCAATCTAATCCAACGGTTCGTCCTCTTAAAGCACATTTTTCTTTGTTTTTTAATTTCACTTATTTCGAATCACAAAAAAAGTCCTATCAAGTTCCTACAGTAATCAACCAAACGGAGACTAAGTTTGACTCACCAAGCAAGATCGTTACCGAAGGAGAGAGTTTTGCTTCCACGAGCTGGAAACAGCAACTGATTCTGCGCCCCAACCTTCAGTTGTCGGCGTTTCTGGTCGTTTTCAAGTAAAGCCTGTAAATACTCAAAGCCGTTCCTTTTTGGCCAAGAATCGGCACTCACATTAACGTTCCTCGAAATCCACACGGCCTTTGCCTCGTCAGAAAAACGGTGCACGAGCCTCGACGAGAATGTGGTTCCGTTCGAACCACGGACGACGAGGAAGAAGTAAACCACCAGTAGCAAACAAAAACTAAAGCTCTTCATTATCTACACCAAAGGGGTACGTCTAGTTCAGAAACGGAGAGAGAGAGCGTGACGCTGCGCGAATGAGCGTAGTGCGCACCCAGGTGTAAGTTTTAATTTTGAGGAGGGAGGGAGAAGAGCGTAGTGCGCATAGGGTATAGTGTAGCCGTAGGCATATTGGCTTGGTCAATAAACAGTCAAAAGGTAGAAAAAAGGTCTTGGCTTTGGGAGATTCTGACACGTACTGAATTTGAGCTTTGCACCGCAGATGCGCTCCCATTTCTGCTTCCTCCGTTACTTTTTGTTCTTTCGCCTGAGAACAATAAGTAACTGAATAAATGTAATTACTCAGAGAGCATTATCCGGACCGGCCTGATTATTCGGCCGACTCAAAATAATTCGGATAATTAAATAATAAAATACGATAAATTAGATCTAGCCGGGTATTATCCGAAATATTTTTAGGTAATACCCGGGTAACTTTAAAAAAATTTCGGGTTATCCGATTATCCGAATTATGGTCCATTTTCGGGTTATTTTGTATAATTTTTGAAAGAGAACTAAAGATTTTTACCCGAAATTTTTGGACCGGGTAAGTTCGGGTAATTGAAATTTTGTGTTCGGACCGGGTAAATTCGGGTAATTGAAATTTTGGGTTCGGGCCGGGTAAGATGGAAAATTTTTTGGTAATTCGAGTTCGGCCTGAATAGTTCAAATTTGACCCGATTAGTCCGAATGCCCACCTCTAACTAGCGAAAGTTATAAGCACCGAAACGGTTCTAATTTGGTCCTTCAATTTTCACTCCAAGCTCTTCTCTAATCCATCCTCTTTCCCTCTTAAATATAAAACACAATATGATGCATGATTAAAACGTTATAAATTGACACTGTTAATCTTAATAATTACAGATTTTGAATTTTAAGAATTGCTCTATATTATATTTGAATTTAAGAATTAAATTTATAAAAATATGGATCCAATTTGAACAATAAATTTTTTTACAAAAGCTCAATTTAAATTTAAATTTATCAATATCTTAAATTTAAATTAATTTATAATCGTCATATTTCTCATTCACGTAATTATTAAGAAAGAGGATAAAAACACATAATTATTTACATAAATATCAATATTTTTTAATTACTTAGAATAACTCTAACTTAATTAATATTTAAATAAATATTTTATTATTTAAAATATATATTTATATTTATTTATTTTTATTATAGATTTTTAAGAAATTACATTTTCTTTTAGAAAAATTGATACAAAATAATAATTTCACGCACTACTATATAGATTAATGTCAATATGTTACAATTATATTTTGCATAATTATTTAAAAAATTATGACATAACTCTACGGGTTGGATTTAAATTTAAATTTAAATTTGAAAATTAAACTTATTTTATGAATTGTGTAGGATATAGATTTAAGAATTTTAAACTGTATTTTAGTTAAATCCGATGCAAACCAGGTCTATACGTGACCTATTCTTTGGTAAGAAAGAACTAAAAAAAATGTTATGTCAAATTATAAAAGAGTTAAAAGATTATGATTTAAGAGGTATTTTCACTGTCCACAGCGTCAATATTGGCCACAACAAAGTCCACGCTTTTATTTCCATGAAGCGAAGAACCCAATATAGGAAAAATAGTGTTTCGTGTTTAGAGCATGAGATAATTAGAGGTGCCATATATAGCCCCCTCAACCCCAATTTTGGCTTGGGTTAATCGGCCATTATAGCCCAATCGACCCGTGACTTGACTGTTATTTTAAAAACGACGACAAAACAGGATTGTTTTTGAATTTTTTTTTAAATGGTGGGCTGGGTTGGCTTGGCTCACCCGTGACCTATCGGGCCATGGGCTTAAATACGAGTCGATTAGCCCATGATCAGGCCGAACTACGGGCCGGTCAACCCGTGGTCGTGTTTTTTAAGTGCTACTGGTAAAAGCTAAATTTTGATTTCTTTAAGCACATAATTATCAGTCAAAAGATTCCTTATATTTTTATTGTTGTTTTCCCTTTTCTGAAAAAAGACATCCTATTAATAATAAACACACGTCTTAAATCACTAAATATAATAATAACAATAACAATATCCGATAGAAATCCTGCTGACACGCAGGATGTGGAAAAGTCTAATAGTATGCAGTCTTACTCTTAATTAGTAAAGAAACTACTTCCAAATGGCTCACATGAAGAGAAAAAAATAATAAATAAATAGAAAATAAAATTAATAATAATAATAATAATAATAATAATAATAATAATAATAATAATAATAATAATAATGAAGATGGTGATAATAAGAAAATTATTAATAATAATGACGATGATAATAAATCAAGCTAGGTATGTAAAAAAGGTTTAGGCTAAATCTCCAAGACTTAAGTACTTCATATTTACAAGTTTAGGTAAACCACATGATGAAAGAGTTAAAAAATTATGGGAACTACAAAGATCTTTTTAGGGGGATCCTTTATTTGAATCCTAATAGGCCAAAGTTTTTTATTACATGTTATGTCCTCAATAATTTCCAATATTGTCATATCATTCTTGATTACCTCCTTCAATTCTTCTTAAGTCTAATTTTTTTCCTTTTACAGTCTCTAAATATGATCTTCCCTCATCTTCTCACCGGAGCGTATAAATATCTCCTCTTAACACGTAAATCACCTAAGTTTTGTCTCTCTTAATTTGTCAATAATATTAGCTATCTTTAATTTGTCTCTTATCATTACATTTTTTATCTTATCTCTCTTAGTAAAGTTGCATATCCAATGGAACATCCCCATTTCCGTCACCATTAGCCTGTGACTATGTACTTATTTAATGGGCCAACACTTTGCCCAATAAAGCATGGTTATAATCATTAAACGATAAAATTTACAATTAAGCTTGAGTGACATCTTGTCACAAAAAACTTTCGATGCACTTCTCTATTTAAGTCATCCTAATTTGATCACGTCAATTATATCTTCATCAATCTCTCCATTGATCTAGATGATCAATCTTAGATATTTAAAATACGTCTTTTGTTGAATATCTTCTAAACCAATCTTTACTACCACATTAGTAACCACCTTAGGTCCTGAAAAGTTACACTCTATATACTCAGTCTTAATCTTACTCAATCTAAAGCTCTTTGACTCTAACGTATCCCTCCAAAGTTCAAGCTTTGTGTTGACTCCCCTGTCACATCCACTAAAACAATGTCATCAGCAAACAACATACACCAAGGCACACCTCCTTAGATGTTCTTGGTGAGCTCATTAATCACTACTGCAAACAGAAAAGGACTCAAAGAGAAGCCTTAGTGTAGCCCAATATCAATAGAAAAATGCTTTGTATCTCCTGCTATCGTCCTTACTCTAGTTTTTAGACCTTTATACATATCCCTAATAATTTGTATATACATCATAGGAAACCTCTTAACTTCTAAACACCTCCACATGATTTCCCTTGGTACCATATCATTCTCCTTCTTTAAATCAATCAAAACCATGCGTAGCTTACGTCGTGTTTCCTTATAGTATTCCATTAACCTTTTAAGGAAATGTAAAGCTTCTGTCATGGGCCTTCCTGGCATGAAGCCAAATTGATTTTCCAAGATAAAAACATCCTTTCTCACTCTCTTCTCAATCACCTTCTCCCATAACTTTATGGTGTGGATAAGTAATTCGATGCCTCTATAGTTATTACAGTTGTTGATGTCCCCCTCGCTTTTGTATAAAGGAATAACTATATTAAATTTTCCCTCATCTGGCATTTTAGCAGACTTAAGGATCACGTTAAAAAGCTTAATTAGTCAAGTAATACTTTCTTCAACTAGGCTTTTCCACACCTCTATGTGTATCTCATCAGGCCCTACCACTCTTCATCTCCCTCAATGCTTTCTTAATTTCATCCCTTGTGATTTGTTAGCAGCAAGTAAATTTACAAAACCTCTCGAACGAGCTAAGGTCACCCAAAAACAAGTTATATTCTTTGCCTTCATTAAAAAGGCTATAAAGGTACCTCTGTCATCTTCTCTTGATGTCATTTTCAATTACAAAGACATGTCCTACTTCATCTTTTATACAATAAACTCGATCAAAATCTCTTGCTTTTCGTTCCATAGCTTTTGCTAACTTCACAATTTCCTTTTCTCCATCTTTGTTATCCAATTATTGATATAGTTTTCCCTACACTCTACTTTTATCCTTTAAGACTATCATCCTCGCCTCTTTTTTTTCCACATTATACCTTTTTCTATTAGTAACTCTCTCAACCTCTGTGGTACTATCCGCTAGAACTTTGTAGGTAGTCTTCTTGAACTTAACTCTTTTTTGAACACCTTCATTCCACCACCAAGACTCCCTTTTACTACCCCATGTCCTTTTAGAAACACCTAAGGTCTCTAAAGTTGTATTCCTTATAGGAGGTGCAACTCTCTCCCATATTTGGTTAGCATCTCCTACCAAATTCTATTCTTCTTCATAAATTACACTATCCCTGAATTGTTTACTATATCTGCTTTCAAATTCCACTATCTGATTTTGGTATGCCTTTTAAGACTTCTCTTCTTCCTCTAACCCTTAATAAAAAGATCCAAAACTGGCTATCTATGATGAGATGACTTGCAGGCGCTAGGTATCATCTTGCAATTCTTGTAGCTAGATTGATCACTTCGCCTTATAAGGAAGTAGTCAATTTGAGTCTTTATAGTTCTATTCTTAAAATTCACCAAGTGCTCCTTGTTTTTCTTGAAAAAAGAGTTGGTGATCATGTTAAGTCAAGAAGACTTCACTTCTATTAATTTTGGTGACAATCAAATAATAATAATCTTGGAAATTAATGAACTGTTTTGATAAGTTTGTTAAATGTGCAGAAAAATGTATGTATCACTTAGTCATCCCAGATGACACGTCATCACAAACGAAGCACAAAACACAGACGAAGTACAAAACACAGACGAAGCGGCAAAATCAGATGATACAAAGAAGAAGATACTCTAGAACATCAGACAGTTAGTTAGTTAGAGTTAGTTATAGAACTTAACTAAATAACAGTTTCTAGAAGAAACAAGAAGTAGTTTCTCAAGAAGTAGTTGGAGATTTAGGCTATAAATACTAGTCCTAGTCAAAGACTGAAATAAATTTTTGTTTACTTAGAAAAAAATTCTGTATTCAAACTACGAAACAAGAGAGCAAATACTACTGTAACGAAAAGCTCACAATATCTTTCTAGTGAGAGAAAAGAAAAGGCTAAAGCTTGGAGAGGTTAAGATAGCAGAAAGAATACTTTGTAAAAGAGACCTAAAGAGGCTTTGGAAGGGAAGAAAGAATACTTATAAAGTTGAAGAGTATAGTGAAATCTCAGACGAACTCTGAGGACTGGATGTAGCCCAAGGTTTGGGATGAACCAGTATAAAATCGCGGCGTCAATTCTCTAACCTTACACTTTATTTTTCTTGTTGTTAGATGAATAGATAAAAAATTACTTGCGATTCAAATACGTATCAACTTTAGTAAAGTATCTTTAGTATTCATCTGATAGTTGAAAAGATTTTCAAAAAATATCAAAAGATTTATATTCTCGAAAAGAATTCACAATTCAACCCCCCTTCTTGTGTATCTTGTATACTTTACGTGATTCTTATATTAATAAGTGATTTACTTCAGTTGGTATCAAAGCTCGGTTTCCAAGAACCACCCTTACAAAGTGCGGACAAAGATCCATGGCTGAATCACATGTTTTTATAGCTGAAGGTGCCTTAATCACAAGACCTTCTGCGTTCAATGGTGATGATTATTATTATTGGAAGGACAGGATGCGGCTATTTATAGAATCCACACATATTGATCTTTGGGATATTATTGAGAATGGACCATACACACCAATAGACAATAAAGGCAATATCATTCTTCATATCGGATGGTTAGCTAATCAAAAAGCTCGATTTCAATTAAACTCAAAGGCCAAGTTCTTTTTGAGTTGTGCTCTAAGCAGAAGTGAATATGATAAAGTTCATGGATGCGAAACTGCAAAGAAAATGTGGGACACTTTATCCATTGCACATGAAGGTATAAATCAGGTAAAAGAGTCCAAGATCAGTATTCTTGTACATCAGTATGAGCTGTTCAAGATGAAAGAGGATGAGTCTATTGATCAAATGTTTGGACGATTTCAAACTATCGTTAATGGACTTAAAGCTCTTGGGAGAATCTATGATAATCAAGACCATGTCAGAAAAATTATCAGAAGTCTGGCTAAAAGATGGAGACCCAAAGTTACAGCATTATAAGAAGCCAAGGACTTAAGCAGATTGAAGCTAGATGAATTGCTTGGTTCTTTGAAGATACATGAAGTAGAGCTTGATGCAGAAGATAAAACTAGAAGAGACAAATCTATAGCATTAAAGGCTGGTCAGAATAATCAAAAGATCCAGAGAAATAGAAGTTTATCTTTAAAAACATTAAAGATTAAAGAAATCAAGAATGATGATGCCAGTGAAACTGATCATGATTCAAGTGAAGATGATGATGAACTATCCTTCATTTCAGGAAAGATTAGGAGGATGTGGAAAAAGAAAGCAAAGGGAAATAAAGATTTTTCTTTTAAGAAAAATAGTAAAGACGAAATCAAGAATGAGAAAAATTCTATCATTTGCTATGAGTACAACAAACCAGGACACTACAAGTCTGAATGTCCGTTGCTCAGAAGAAAACAGAAGAAAAGTAAATAAAACAAAAAGAGCATGATGGAAACTTGGGAAGATTTGGATTCGTCCGAATCTGATTCCGATTCAGAAGCATTAGTACAAGCAAATATATGCTTAGTAGCTGAAAAAGAATGCGACGATGAGATAACCTCTAATTTTAATGAACTTCAAGAGGCATATTTAGAATTATTAGAAGATTCACATCCTATATTACAACAATATAGAGCTTTAAAAAGGAAATTTACTGAAAACTTGAAGAACACGAAAGTGTTAGAAAAAGAAAACATCTTCCTTAAGAAACAGGTACACAATATAAAAAAGAAAGTAACTGTAGATAGATCTGAGGAAATTAGTCAATTAAAACAAAGGATTAATACTCTTTCAGCAAATTTATCAATCTTTACTGAAAGTATGAAAAAGATGAACGACATGATTGGAAGATATAGACACCCTAATGATAAGAGTGGTTTAGGGTTTACTAATAGCAATGTGTTGCGATCTAAACAAAACAATATAAATTAAATTCTATCTAAACCAATTAGAGGCAAGCGCACCCCGTCGACAAGTAATATAAATCGGTAAGAACCAAATATCGTACCCAAGGGAAAAATTTCCAACACGTAAGACAATTAAATTAAACGATGAAAAATTACTCAGACGATCAAGAATTGATTGATTTGAAAATAAAATAAAATAAAGTAAGCAAATCAAGAAAATATATCAATCTTAACCTTAACCAAAAAGAAAAATTTACTCACACATATTTATCAATGTAACATAAATCATGATCATAATATATGTTTGCATTGATTAAAACTACACAATTAAAATAAATAAGGAATAATAAAAATAAATTAAGAAAAATCCCTTCTTTTCTTCAGTTGCAACGTGCTCTTTCAGCTCACATTGTTCTCTCCATAGTTGTCACATTAATCTTATGCTACCACCAGCTTCCTTAGCCACTTGCTACAAAAATGTGAGTGGAGAGTGTCTTTTGAGGGATGTGCGTCAGTCCCCTTTTGTCTCCTACAGCTCAAGTTTTTTAACGTTTTCGTCACTAGCTCATGCACTCTCCAATAATGCTACACAAACTCATGCTTTTGTTGCCACCAGTTGTCACTTTTTTTTTCTCCTTAAACCAGCAGCTACCACGTTCCTTGACTATACCACCAGCTTGGTTATTTCCTTTGCATTTCCACCTACAGCAATGTTGTCTTCTCAGCTGCTCACCAAGCCCAGCAACAACATGTTTTTTCCTAGTTCTCTTCAGCTGTCAAGTCTTCAACCCAACAGCTGCGTAATGCATGAGTGCCACCAGCTGCAACGTCGTATTCCTCTCCACCAGCTTGTAACGTTGTTTTTCAACTTATGTATGTTTGATGGGTGGTCTCTAACTTAGGAAGTCTTTGGCTAATGGTGTACATCTTGGTATGGAGGTAGCGTTGGGAGAGTTTTTTGTGAAGTATGGAGGCTGTTTTAGTGGGGGTATATGGAAGGTTTTGGTATGGATGGGTTGTGAAGTGAGTGGCCCTGGTGTGAGTGTCGGTTGAGGCTGAGCTTATGTAGAGAACTTGGTCCGTTCATTCAATGATGGAAAAAACTCCTTGTGGAAGTAGCTGCATTTTTCTTTAATGAAATTCAGAGGAGCGTTGGAGCGTTATCGCCAAGATGCAAGTTGCCATTTTTTTGGAATTTTGTGTTGCCCTCTTTCTTCTCACACACCCACGCTGCTTTCTTCCTTTTCTTCTCACTATTTAGTGTCCACGCCCACAGCTACTTGTTTTTCTTCGTTATATTTCAACGCACGGCGCCTCATTCATGCCTAAATTCATGCTTAAAAATTCCAATTTCTACACCAGCTGCATGCTTCCTTTGTCTTATGTCTTGATGTGACAATTAATATTTGAATTTGGTCCACCTTCGCCAGCTGCTGTGTCCTATTTTGTTGTGCCTTCAACTGCCTCCAAGATGATGTTTCTATGTATTCAAAATCTCTTAGATCTCACGGTCCCATGCCTCTCATTTATCATGCATAACCACGTTTTTCTTCAACCTTTTATATCGCCAGCTTCATTCATCATTTGTTTTCTATCCCTTAAACATCCATTAAGGTCTCCCATTACATTCACGTTGTAACCATTTTTTAGGGCTTTTCTTGCTTTATACTCTTAAATGTTTCAAAGCCAATATGTGCCTAAAATTAAGACAAATAACTTTTAATTAGTGCAATTTAAATATTAAATGGACAAGAGTCTAGCAATTTATGTATCAAAAATTAATACAAAATGTCCACTAACACAATGTTCATCACAATAAGAGTTTTGTTCCTTACAGAAAGAAAAAGAAACAATATTCTATTATTATTCGATGAATAATTGTAGGAATAAACCCAAAGGACCTAAGAAAATATGGGTACCTAAAAAGGATATAATATATACTGCAGATCTCCTTTCTTGGAAAAAGCAACTAGCACCAATGGTACTTAGACAGTGAATGCTCACGACATATGACAGGAAGAAGGTCTATGCTCTTAGAGCTCCAAAATAAGAAAGGAGGATCAGTAACTTTTTGAGACAACCAGCAGCAAAATAGTTGGAATCGGCAAAGTAGGTAAAGATTCATTTGCATCTATTAATAATGTTCAGCTAGTTGAAGGTTTAAGGCATAATTTGATTAGTGTAAGTCAATTATGTGATTCTGGCTTTGAAGTATCCTTTAATCAAAATTCTTGTGTAGTCAAAAATAAGGAAGATTCCATATTCTTTTCTGCCAAAAGACAAAACAATCTCTATAAGATTAATTTAGAAGATTTGCAAAGTCAAAATATTTCATATTTTATATCAGTAGATGAGGAAAATCTGATCTGGCATAAAAAGCTAAGTCATGTTAGTTTTAAACATATTTCCAAGTTGGTTAAACATGATTTGGTAAGAGGTTTACTAAAAATAAGTTTTAACAAAGATTTCTTTTGTGAGAGTTGTCAAAAAGGAAAACAAGTTAAAATATCTTTTTCTTCTAAAATATTGTAACTTCGTCTATACCTCTGGAGTTGTCACATATAGATTTGTTTGGTCTAACTAGAACACTAAGTCTTGGCGGAAAGAAGTATGGTCTCGTAGTTGTTGTTGACTTCACTAGATCTTGTTGGATATTATTCTGATCACATAAAGATGAATCTTTCAAGTGCTTTAAAGTTATTTCCAAAAGGTTACAAAATGAAAAAGGAATTTCTATCGCTGGAATTAGAAGTGATCATGGTGGTGAATTTGAAAATGAAAAATTCAGAATGTTTTGTGAAGTGAATGGAATTTTCTATAATTTCTCTGCTCCTAGAACTCCACAACAGAATGAAGTTGTAGAAAGAAAGAACAGGACAATTCAGAAAATGGCAAGAATCATGCTATATGAGATGAATCTTCCTAAGTATTTTTGGGCAGAAGTTGTAAATACATCTTGTTATATTCAAAATAGAATACTTTTGCGACCTCTGTTAAATAAAACTCCATATGAGTTATGGAAAGGAAGGAAGCCAAATATCTCTTACTTCCATCTGTTTGGTTGTAAATGTATTATATTGAATACAAAAGAAATATTGGATAAATTTGATTCTAAGATCAATTCAGGAATTTTTCTACATTGTCCTCTAAAGCTTAAAGAGTTTATAATCTTACTTCTAAATTTGTTGAAGAATCTATGCATGTCAAGTTTGATGATGATTTACAACCAGATAAAAGAAATGATTCTGATGATGAAACTCTATCTGCTCCCTTAGTTGATAATATAAACATGTCACCATCAGATGATCCACTAGATAAAGTAGAAGTTATTCCTGAAAACCTTAGTCTTAGAAATGACTGGAAGTATAAATCCTCTCACCTAGAAAACTTGATTATAAGTGAAACTTCAGAAGGTGTGAGAACTAGGTCTAAATTTAGAAGAGAGGCAAATGTAGCTTTTATTTCTGAATTAGAGCCTAAGAAAATTGAT
>JAOSBM010000006.1:8614370-8625058 GCA_027568955.1 Erythroxylum tenue
ATTCTGATAAACCAGATTATGTCTATAGACTTCATAAAGCTTTGTATGGATTAAAACAAGCACCTCGTGCTTGGTATAATCGTCTAAGTTCCTTTTTGATTGAAAATGGCTTCAGTAGAGGTCAAGTAGATAAGAATCTATTTAGGAAATTTATTTAAAATGATTTCATCATAGTACAGATATATGTAGATGATATTATTTTTGGTGCAACTTCTAAGAAGCTACACTCTAGTTTTGAAAATATGATAAAAAGTGAATTTGAGATGAGTATGATGGGTGAATTAAAATTCTTTCTTGGTTTACAAATTAAGCAAATCGAAGAAAAGATTTTTATTAATCAACAGAAATATATCAAAGAACTGTTTGTCAAATATAAAATGGAAAAGGTGAAACCTATGTCAACTCCTATGCATCCTTCAAACCTTTTATCTAAGGATGAAGCAGGTAAAAAGGTTGATCAAACTCTTTTTAGAGGAATTATTGGTTCTCTACTTTACCTTACAGCAAGCAGACCTGATATATTGTTTAGTGTTTGTTTGTGTGCACGATTTCAAGTATATCCTAGAGAATCTCATTATATTACTGTTAAAAGAATATTAAGATACTTGTCAGGTTCTACTGATCTTTGCTTAATGTATGAGAAAGGTTAAGATTTCAGATTAATTGGCTACTGTGATACTGATTACGATGGAGATAGGATTGATAGGAAGAGTACAAGTGGAAGTTGTCACTTCCTTGGTCATAATCTAGTTTCTTGGTCAAGCAAGAGGCAAAGTTCAATTGCTCTATTTACTGCAGAAGCTGAATGTATGTCAGCTACAAGCTGTTGTTAACAGACGTTATAGATTAAGTATCAGTTAGAAGATTACTCCATATAAGAAGAAGAAATTTCAATCTTCTGTGACAACATAAGTGCTATCAATCTATCGAAGAATCCAATACAACACTCGAGGGAAAAGCATATTGAAGTTAGATATCATTTTTTATGAGACTATGTACAGAGGAGAATCATCACTCTATAATTTGTTGAGACAAATCATCAATGGGCGGATATCTTCACTAAACCTTTGAGTGAAGATAGATTCAAAGAAATCAGACGGAACTGGAATATGGTAATGTTGAATGACCAATCGTCTGATGCGTTATGACCCAGATGATTCACAAGAGAAGAAGATAAAAGTCATAAATTTTTAAGTAAATAGTAACGGTAAGTCATAAACAGTAACTTTTCAAGACTAGGTATTAGAGGGAAACCTTCTCAATATTATAGAATACCTCTTACTCTAGAATATTCCTGAAATACATTGAAATCGACTTTTGTAGTGCTCTCAACCAAGACGATTCATCACTCTGTTCTTAGCTTCAATTTCTTTTGTTTTATATTCTTATCTTCAGATACTAACATCGTTACTTTGAGCAAAATATATTTGTGTGTTTAGTTTTTATTGATTACAGATCACAAATGGAGTAATCAATTATCTATAGGAGACATGTTAATTTCATCTCAAAATCAGATGGACATTGAACCAGAAATTGAAGCATTTGGATGGAAAAATTTCTTTAAGAATCGTGAAACAATCTATCTGAATGAGTTATATGAGTTTTGGAAGAATGCAAAGGTGGTAGATGACACCTTAGTATCAATGGTAGATAGATTGTCGGTTATCGTGACACTGGATTTAATCTAGAAGGTTAGTGAGTGTCTATGTATTGGAGAAAAGTTGTCTCATAATACAAAATGGATGAATCAAGGTAGTGTAGATAAAGCACACATCAATCGACAACTATATGGAAGTAGTGACCCAAGACCAGACTCGAAGCACGTTGTGACAACGATCGATGAACAATGGTTGTTTCATCTACTCAATCATCAACCTATTAATCTTCCGTACTTAATTTTGAAGTACATGATGAAGTCAAAAAGAGATTCTCGCTCTTTATCGTATAGTATGCTGTTAACAAGGATTTTTAAAGATTCTAGAATCCTTCTTGACAGAGGGAACAGGAAGAAGATGGATGTGAAAAGCATTATTAATGCAACCACTATTAGCAGAATGGGATTAAAGATTGAAGACAAGGAGGATATAGGTTCTACGTCGAAAGCAAGGTTTGAGGAGGAGCATATAGTGAGACGGAGCAGGAGTGAACATGTTACACCTGCAAGAAAGACAAAACCTCAACCCACAGGGAGAACATCTACAGAAGAAAAGACAGAAAAATCATCAGATGTATTAATAAAAGCTAAAATGATTTCACAGAGAGAAGAAAGCTAGGTTATACAATCAGCACAACAAGTGTCATTGAAGAGAGAGGGAGAGACACTTCATTTATAAAAATCTAAACAATCAAGAAGGTCACCAAGACTATTGACCTTACGTCAACAAGAATAGAAGAAACATAAAGGTTTGACTCTTGGCGAAGATTCTAAAAAGCCAGAGAAAGCACATCAGGCTACTAGATCAATGGTCTCAATTTTGCACAGTCAACCAACAAAATCATCTAAAGAGACAGAAATTAAGAGGAAATTAGTGTTTGAGAGGAAGAAGCCTCAACAACAACTTTCTTTTAAACTGACAAAAGAACAAAAGAAGGAAAAGCCCAATCAGAAAAAGAGTTCTTCATTTGATGTTCAACAAAAGACAAAGACAGTTGAACACCAATTGGCACATTACAATTCTTCTCAACCTATCAGCAAGAAGGATTTGAGAATGAAGGTTATAGAAGAATTGGTACCTGTTCGAAGCAGAAACTCAGTTATTATAAGAGAACCTTCGAAAAAGTTAGTCAAGTCGGCCCTATACTGATCAATGATCAATCAATACATCTTTTAAATCATGAAGAAAGAAGACTATATGGTATTCTACGAGATGAAAAGACAGAACCATATCCAATGAAGATGTCAAAGGATTGATATAAAATTTATCCGATTATAAACAGAATATTGATCAAAATTGTACCAGATATACAACCGAGATCTTCAAACCTTGTGCGAAATAAAGAAAAAGGGAAAAAGAAGTTGTTCCTTGAAGGAAATGAAGATGATCTTACAGAAGATCATATTCAAGCAGCTATGAAGAACATAGATCATGCATGCAATGCAGTTCATCCTGGAGGTATCTATGTTCCACATCATATCTCAAAACTATCAGGAAGTCAGTTTGGAGTTTCCACTATAGATGCAAACTTCAAGGTAGTTGGAAAAGTGACAAAAGGACAGTACAGAACTACCATGGTTGAAAGTATCAATTTCAACTTAGAGACCTTTATGCATTTGATCATGCATTTTAGACCTTTAAGTTTCATATCTTCAATTAAAGAAGTGTTACACCTTCTTGGACAACCAGTTCCTAAACTACCTATAATTGATGATCTTGATCTCCCAGAAGGAAAACAAACCTTCAAACCTCCCACAATCAAAATCATAGATTTAGATGTTTTACCTTCAAACCAATCTGTTGTTAAAAACTTCCATCCACCGAGTGAAACACAACGAAATTCTACTATTTTTTTAGAGGAAGCTAGTCACACACAACAGGAAATTCAGGAAGCATTAGTAAAAGAAATTGAGGAAATTCATACTAAGGTTGATGACCTGAGTGACTCAGTGGGTGATCTTCATGAGGAAGTAGCATATCTACAGGTTACTATTGAACAAGACCTCAAGATGATCCGCACTGATATGTAAGATATGTTTTCTGAAATTATGAAGCGTCTTCATTG
This sequence comes from Erythroxylum tenue, assembly GCA_027568955.1. Lineage (NCBI taxonomy): Eukaryota > Viridiplantae > Streptophyta > Magnoliopsida > Malpighiales > Erythroxylaceae > Erythroxylum > Erythroxylum tenue. The sequence continues at coordinate 8,618,091 of JAOSBM010000006.1, forward strand.
AAATTTTTTATTAATAACAAATAAGGAGAGAAGAGAAGAAGAAAGAAAGCATATTGGGAGACAATAAGAGAAGATAGAAAAGTAGACAAGTTTTTTTTGTATCTTCGTATATCATATATGTATTTCATATATACATGTACATTTCTTATGTTTTGTTGTCTCGTTATTCATTTGAATAATGTTCGGTTATTCATCTGAATTTCATTTTATCTTTCTAAAATTATGATTATTTGTTATCATCAAAAAGGGGGAGATTGTTAAGTCAAAAAGACTTCACTTCTATTAATTTTGGTGACAATCAAACAATAATAATCTTAGAAATGAATGAACTGTTTTGATAAGTTTGTTAAGTGTGCAGAAAAATGTAAGTATCACTTAGTCATCCCAAACGGCACGTCATCATAGACGAAGCACAAAACACAGATGAAGCGCAAAACACAGACGACGCACAAAACAAAGACGAAGCATCAAAATTAGATGATACAAAGAAGAAGATACTCTAGAACGTCAGACAATTAGTTAGTTGGAGTTAGTTACAGAACTCAACTAAATAATAGTTTCTAGAAGAAACAAGAGGCATATGGAGATTTAGGCTATAAATACTAGTCCTAGTCGGAGACTGAAATAACTATTTGTTTAATTAGAAAAAATTCTGTATTCAAAGTGCAAAACAAGAGAGCAAATACTACTGTAATGAAAAGCTCACAATATCTTTCTAGTGAGAGAAAGAAAAGGCTAGAGCCTGGAGAGGCTAAGATAGCATAAAGAATACTTTGTGAAAGAGACCTGAAGAGGCTCTGGAAGGGAAGAAAGAATACTTATAAAGTTGAAGAGTATAGTGAAATCTCATATGAACTCTGAGGACTGAATGTAGCCCAAGGTTTGGGATGAACTAGTATAAAATCGCAGCGTCTATTCTCTAATCTTACACTTTATTTTTCTTGTTGTTAGATGAGTAGATAAAAATTACTTGCGCTTCAAATGCGTATCAACTTTAGTAAAGTATCTTTAGTATTCATCTGATAGTTGAAAAGATTTTCAAGAAATATCAAAAGATTTATATTCTCGAAAAGAATACACAATTCAACCCCCTTCTTGAGTATTTTGTATACTTTACGTGATTCCTATATTAACAAGTAATTTACTTCAGATCAAACGCTACCACGAAATCCAACAAAGTGGTCCCGCTAACATTCCTTTCATTGTACGTGAAGCTCCTATGAGTTCTTGAGTAACCATCCGAGGTTGCTCGTATATGACCATTAAAGTCTCCTCTTAGAATAACTCATTTGTTAGGCAGTATTTATTGAATCACCTTATCTAGCTCTTCTCAGAAATGGCGCTTAAGTTAGTCGTTCAACCCTACTTGATGTACATAAGCACCCACATTTATAATAGCACCCTTCACCACAGTCTTGAAGGACATAATACTATCATTAGTCCTTTTTATCCCCACAACATGTATGAATTCCTTGGCAACCAAGATACCTACACCATTATGTTGTCTCGAGCCCTTGAATACAAAAGTTTAAACCCACTAATCTCTTTTACTTTAGTCCCTGTCCACCTTGTCTCCTGAACGTTACATAAATCTTATACTTGTCTAAAGCCTCTACTAATTTTAAGGACTTCCCACTAAGGGACTCGATGTTCTAAATTCGTAATTTGTCAACATCTTTTCTCCTTTGAACCCTGAGACTTACCAAAAGATTAACCTTGTACCCTGATTGACCTATTTCATATTAGTCAATATTGTAATAAACCATAAGTGTATGGTGTAGCCGTAGCTAGTAGCAGCAAGTACGGGTCGGTCCTACGAAGGCTTTAAATACTAGTACTACCCTTCTCCTATTATTTAGCCTAATGATTGATTTTAGATTTTTAACGAAAAGAAACTAAAACTAAGACAAGTAAAATAAAATAAGAAACAAAATTGAACAGAGAATTCAGGAAGCATTACGAAATTATCGATATCAAATAATTAGTATCCTCCTAAACTCTTAACTGATTTACCTTTTATCATGCAATTTTTTGATGATTTATTAGATTGTGGAGACTTCTATGGTATGCTGGTAGCTAACCTTGAGTACACTAACAACTAATCCTAAGGTTTATAACTGAATTACTTGAGTTAATTATTATAAGATTGCATTACCGTTTTATGAATCCCTCTATTATATTTAACCCTAATATGGAAGATTTATGTCATCCTACCTCTAGGGTTGCAATCAACTATTTCCAATTACCATGGATCTATTCAAACTTAGGATTTTTTAATCGCTATGTATGAAATCAGATTATGATCTAATATTTTAGAACGCTAAAAAATAAATAAAATAAGCAATTGGATCACAACAAATCGATGAATCAATTGCATTAATAAAAAATCAACACATTTTAAGGTATCGAAATAGGGATCATCTAACCTAAATACTAACTGGATGTTTAGTTACACATAATCGAACACAAAATCAACACTTACACTGAAAGAAAAATAAATAGAAAACAACGGGTTCATAATTCTAAATCTCCTTTATTGTATTCTATCGAATATTCTTGAGATATAAAGGTTTGATCTTGTATTTCGATGGATCTTTCGATAATTTCTTTGTGTTTTCTGCTTCTCTGGACCAAAATCATCTCTTTTGGACGTTATCCACATCTAAAAATCACCTCCAAGAGTCTCCTCCTCTTATTTTCCTCCAAAACGTCACTTTTATATAAAAATCTAGGTTTTTGAGTCGTGCACAGGAATGTGCTAAACCCAAAAAGCCTAGATTTTTAATTGGAAATTTTTGAATATCATGAAAGCGTATGGGCATACAAAAGTTCATAATCATGCACTCCTTCTAGATTGCTAGTTTTCTATTTTACACCATGTTTTTGTTCAAATTCCTCTCTTTTAAGCCCATGAAGGCAATTATCTCCTATAAACACATTTGAAGCATAAAGTATAAAATATCAAGCAAGAATATATTAAATATGGGATAAAAATATAGTTAATTAACCATCTATCATACTCTCATTAGAGCTCAAAGCCACCACTCTTATCCTAAAGCCTAATACATGCTAAATAAGGCACGCCTAGCAAGCCCCTAAACGAATATAATAAAAATTAAGTAAGAGAAGCAAGAGAAGTGAGATAGATATTGACTCACAAAAAGGGAGTCTCAATAAACAAGTGTGAGAACCACCAGAAACCCCCAATCGCACGACAATCTAAATTAAACTATCCAAAATCAAACAACTAATAACACCTAGATAATTGCAGAACGCTACAACATGATACTAAACTGTTAAAAATAACAAGTTAGTCATAAGTACCTCTAGCCTAGAAAAAAATATTTTAGATACTAATTAGTCAAAGAAGGGCACCAAATAAATAAATAAATAAAAGGAATGAAACCTAAAAATCTCAAATTGAAGGTGCTTGCACAAATTTAGACGATGGTAAAAGGGAAAATGAAAAGGCTAAAAAATGCAATTTCTAAAAATAGAGGATAAAAACAAGTGGGTCTACCAACCCAAGTTCTTTTGAAATGGCCCCCATAACGATCAAATTTTGTCGTAAAAAATTAACAAGTCCAAAAGATCTCTATGGTTGTATGCATAAGAGAAAAGTTGACGAGAGATACATGGGAAACGCTAAAAGCAATGAATTTTTTTCGAAGCTAAATGACTAACAATGGCTATAAATTTCAATGTCTTAATAGTGTGGGAGTTAGTAACTAGTAACGGATAATAAAAAGAGAGAAATGAATAAGATAGTCTATGACAGTGGTTACGACAGGGAGTGGGTTGTCAACTTTAATTGGTAAGTAGGGTATGAAGGAAAATAAAGACGATGAGATCACAAAATTGAAAAGAATAACGAGAAGAAAACTAAAATTTAAAGAATGAAATTATAAATCATAAAAAGAAATGAAAGCACTTACTCACCCAGATATTATCTGGACAGACCTAATGTAAGAAGGAGAAACAAATTTAAAACATCAACGGTTTGTTTAAGCTCTGCTTAAAGCAAGAACTAGTAGTCTCCGAATAAATTAACTCCCATAGCAATTTCTAGTATTAGAGGTTGGAGATCCTTTCTTCTTCCAATGAATGGAAATAGTTGTTTGTTCTACAAAATGGAGTGAATAATATTTCGTTTAAGTAAGAGTAGAGTAAAAGATAAAAGGAGAAACGAATAGATAAAATGCCTTAATCAAATTAGGCTTAATACTATATTATCAAAAAAAATTAAGGTATTAAGTGTCCAAATTTCAAGCTAGTTTAACAAAACACAAAAACATTTAAAAAAGAAAAAAAAGTAGTTGAGAGAGAGAGGGAGAGACAGGGAGAGTTATTGAGAAAATGAGAGATATACAAATTAATTTACATTATAAACAATTACAAAAGTAGCCTTTTGTATGGTTATATAAATAAATTTTTTTGTAGTCTTTTATATTAATGATAAATCATGATGTCCTATCCTTTATTAAGATATCTAAATACTTTGACAATTTTCTTTTGTATATTTTTAAAAGAATTCACAAAAATAGAAATCAACAATCTTGGTAGGTGTCATATAAGATATTGATTGATATGTAAGACATTGAAAGGAAAATAATAAATACAAATAAATTTTTTAATACACATGATTCAGTTAGTCAGTGTATATTAGTTGGTTATATGTGGATAGATTTCCCTGATAGCAAAATATGCATTAAAAAAATCCTAAATGTAGGTATGTTAATTGATGTTTTTAATTTGAATGAAGGTAACTTCATTGATATGATGAATTGGAGGATAAATATATGTATTCGTTTCTAGAACAATTAATGAGGAGAAAATTTATAAATATTATCATTTTTAGATAGCTCATCAATGATGTATTTGGGAATATTTAATTTGTTAACTTAGGATATAACTTTGGCAATGATAACCAATTCTAATCATTACAAACCTTGTTGAGGTGGATGTTAAGAGGTATATTTTTTCAGCAGAATTTTGAAGTCACCAATAATCTCTTAACCAATGAGATTCCTATCACTTGTATTATATGTAGTGGAGTACACTTTATTGAACAGAAAATTTTGACAAAAAGGGTCCTTTAATCGTAGGATCTTGAAATGCTTATATAGATAAATATATGTATTGAATCTATCAGAGGTATAGTTAACCATAGAGTTGTTGGAAAATGCTTTAACTAAGTGTTAGAACTTCGTCACATTATTGAAAAAATATCGACTTACACATCAAGGAGTCTATTAAACAAATTTGCCTTATTGCTCGGTTTATACATATTATGGCTACCAATAAGCCCAGTTTAATGCTTTTTTTTATGAACAATGTGATGAACAACTACCCGTGATTGTTCTTTTTCAAGACTAGAGTGAAATACAATTTTTTGTTTAGGTTTATCAATTGGTGGAAATAGTATGGAAGCATTCCCCATATATTTCTACCAAAAGTATATGAAGGATATTATACCTTGAAAGCAAAATACCAAACAAAAGCATATGAAGACATTTTCTCTCCAAGCCTCTTATTCTTCTTAAAGTTCTTCATCCTATGGGTTTTAACATGGAAATATGACTACAAACAAGATTTGCAACTAGAGATTCCAATATATGTGAGAAAATTCTGTAAAGAGGCGTTTTCAATCCAAAAGGCATTACATTCCACTTATACTAGCTGAATAGGACAATAAAAGTAATTTTGTACCTATCTTTAGGATCTATTTGGACCTACTAAAATCTAGATTTCATGTCAAATTTTGAAAATATTTGTGCATTGTATAATCTTTGAAGCAAATCATTTTTGTTTGGAATAAGGTACCTAATCCATTTTAGGGCCTTGTTGAGAGATTTGTAGTTAATAACTGACCTCGATACTCCCCTTTCTTTTTCAAAATTATTGTTTATATAAAAAGTTGCACAACTCCATGGAGATCTAGACATAAAGATTAACCTTTTCCCTAACAAGTCATTGATCTCTTTTCTACAAAATTGTTCTAATTCTTTGTTCATCTAGATAGGTCTAGCTTTTGTAGGATTTCTTTTTCATCCACATCCTTTTCATAAGGTGAATCCATGATGTGTTGTGTTCTATTCCAAAAGGTTTTTGAAAAATCAGAACATATTTCACTTTTGATGATTTTGTGTAAATTTCTAATTTTGTTTTTTATTTGCTCACATTGTAACTAGTTTCTATTCTTTCTGTTACGACATTATTCTTCAAATATATCAATTGTTTTTGTTTTTTCACTAATGATGTTGTAGATTTTCGTAAATGGAACAAGCTTTGATTAGGTTGATGTTCTTAGTTTTAGACTTTTCTATGAAAGGAAAGCACATTTTCTTATTATTGATTTTGTTGAGATACTATCATAGCTCATAATGTAAGGACAAATCCAAAACCTAAGATTACTATATGCATATCTTTGAAGAATCTAAATGTGTAAAAATCAAGCATCATTATGTTAAACCTAACAAAACAGTTCCTACATACTCCATATATAAAATCAAAAAGGTGATCTACCTTATAGAGTGGGGACTTGAGCTGTGGAAGCCTAACAAATTTGAAGCCCAATTTACAATAAATTTGCCTTATTACCTAGTTTATACCTATTACGAATACCATCAAGCTTGGTTTAATGCCTTTTTGATGACCAACTATAGATAACAAACCCTTCTTTTTCTAAACAAAATATTTAACAAAGCAACTCATAAAAAGGTTATGTGGAGGCCTTTTTAGGTTAGAAGAGCAACATTTAGAACTCCTAGAAAAGGTCCATAACAATGACTTTTTATTTGTAAACTAACTTAGGAATGAGATTAGAACCAATAGGATATTTAAAAGAGTTATTAAAAAAGTTATAAAAAGATAAAAAGCTTAGAGATCTTAAGAAGACTTTAAGGATGTACTTATAATTTACCCAATTTGAGCTTTAAGACCTCTTTACAAAAGTGAGCCTTGTCCTT
>JAOSBM010000006.1:8653771-8668331 GCA_027568955.1 Erythroxylum tenue
TTATTATGATTATTATTAACAATAATTTTGTATTAGTTATTGTTATTATTAACTGTATTATCAAATTTGTATTAGTTCCTAACCTTATTATTATTATTATTATGCTAATAAACATTATTATTATGTCTAATTCATAATATTATTATTATTATTAATTTTTATTTATTTAATAAAATTTATTAATTTAATACATTTTTGCACTTAATTGGTTTTGTTATTATTTTTGTTGTTATTAAAATAATAATAACAAATATTATTATTGTTATTGGTGATTAATTTTAAATTGTTATTATTATTATTAGTTCATTTTTTAACTAATACAAACCATTCATAATCAAAGTATCAATTAATTACATATTTCTAATTATATTAAGGATCAGGGGTATATTCGTCATTTGTACTATTTTTTCATTCTGTCCTCTGCAACCAAATATATTCTGTCCTCGAGACGGAGACAGTTTTCTCTGTTCTGTCCATCATAACCAAACACCTCACTGTCTTCAGTTTCTGTTCCATTTAGTCTCTAAATTTCTGTTCCGTTCCTTCTTCAACTACTGGAGATAGCAACCATACGCAATATAAACGAACAAGGATATTTTCGAGCAAAACGAAAAACGAAAAGAATTGCTTTTGACAAATTCCCATTCTCCCTTCTTAAAATTTCTGAAGTTCACGGACAAAGCAATTTATTAAGTTTAAAAATTAAAATATTAAAGAATAATTATTAACTTGAAATATCTAGGGCTAGACATGGATGCTTGTATTTATATTTTTTTTCTTATCTTTATTTTTAAATTTATTTAAAAATTTTGTTTGTTTGAATTTGTTTCTTTTTATTTCTTTCTGATTTCGTATCATAAAAAATAGTTTTTATTTTTGACTAAATATATATTATTCAATTATTTAATATTACTCATTTTAATAATTTAAGAATAATTTAATTTAACATTGCATATTTAATTAGTTAGAATTATGAATAATTTAATTCAAATATTAATTTAGAAATAAAATGATTTTAATTTAATAAATATAATTTAAAATTTATTAAAAATATATAAAATTTGCTTTAATAATTAAAAATAAAAATTTGAAAATAAAATAAAATTTATAAATGATTTATTTTAATAAAATATTTAAATTTTGCTAATAAACTTTAAATTTTTATGTAATATATAGTTATTATCAGTAATAAAAAATAATTATATTTAACAACCAAACAAATTTTATTTTTTTGAAAAAACAAAATGTGAAAAGTGAAACTAAGATATAATTTATTTTTCCTCAATTATATTTATATTAAAATAAACAATATTTGGTTTAATTTACCAAGTTCTTCAATTGTTTCGTTTTAAAAATCTAAGATATTTTATATAAATAGTAAATGTATGATTCTTTAATAAAATAGAAATTTTTATTAATTCATTTCTCTAATTCAAAAATTAATATAAATAGATATTAGATTTTAAATATGTAAAATTAGTGAACTTGAAATTTATAAAATATAAAACACGTAATCGAGTCTTTTGGTTGAATGCAAAATATTCAGAATTCACGTGCAACCTAAGACAAGTGCAGGTGGAGATCTACATCTAATGGCTACCAATTGAAATCTGAAAACGAGGAGGGGTTATCTGGTAAATTATTAGTTCTTTTCTGTTAGATTCAGTTCAGGCAAAGAGAAGCACTTTGAAAAGTTCCCCATGTGGTGGTTTCTCTCTCTTTCTCCACATCATGCGAATCCGTAATCTCCCTGTCTTCGTTCCTGGAATTGCTCTCTTTACATCTTATCATTAGTCAAAAGAATAAATCTTGGCATAGCTTTTGGATAAAGCCATCTGGGTAGTCGGGAAGCTACTTCTTCGGTTGAAAGAACGCTTCTTTTCATTCAAATCCGTTGAAAAACTTGTTTCTTTCTTTGATTTTGAGGTGACTGACACTATGTCTGATCTAGGTTCTTGGTGTTCTTTTATTTAGGACTGATTCGTGCCACGAAAGAGTAGTTCTTAGCTCTTTGCTGATAAAGCTTTTCAAGTGGCTTTAGAATAATTGAAATTGGATCTTTTGTAGAGTTGAAGATGGCTTTTGGAGATTAGAATGAAAATCTGAGTTGAGTTGTTCCTTTAGGAGATTCTTCAATGGCAAGTGACGATTTGGTTGAGCTTAGATTCAGGTTATCTGATGGCACAGATATGGGACCATCCAAGTATAGCCCAGCAACCAATGTGGCAATTTTAAAAGAGAAGATTGTTGCGCAATGGCCAAAAGGTTGCAAATCATTTCAGATACTGTTTCTTTTGCATCCATTTAAGTGTGACATACTAGGACTCTTCTCAGATTTCTGTTTCCTGTATCCTGGTTTCTTAGATTTGTTGCTCTATAACAGACATGTGTTTCATGGTCTACTGTCGGTTCACTTATCAAAACGATGAATAGAAGGCACGAATAATTTTTGATTGCTTGTGTGGATTATTTAGGAATCTGCCGAGTATGTCCCTTTTTCTGTCATGTAAATAATGTTGTTTTTCCATCTTTCTTCATGATTTGAATGTCTTCTACTGATTCGTTTTTTGAGAAGTACTTTACAAGTAAAAAGGATCCTGTTTCCATTCGATACTATCCGTTGAAGCCAACACTATGAGTCGCTTGACACATTAACTATCTGACCTGAACCCATCAAGATTAACCTGCCAAATTTGTTGGGTAAATACTTTCTAGCTTACTTTGATCATCAACTCCTGGGTGAGTATCAGAAAGTTAAACAATAATTGCTGGATATAAGCCTTTTCGACAGATTGCATGCTTTGGTAATTGAAGCACAATTGACTTCGCGAAGCGATTGTTTTTTCAATTCGAACCTATTGCAGCTGGAATTAAACTCTCGACCTGAATTCCAGCATTATTACTCTTAAGCGTCTGTCCAGCTTGTTTAAAACATAAGAAGGGAATTGTTATGATGCAGGTTTTAGAACCATTTAGTTTGGCTTTCTTCAGTCTAGTTACCCCAGTTCATCTTCCTTTTTTTTTCCTAATCCAGGGGAACCATTCTATCTTGCCACCTGACAGATCTCCTTTCCTCTTTATTTCCTCCGTGTTATATTCTTCTATCCCTTTGAGAAATTCAATTTCAAGAGATGGAAACAGATGGAGCCTTAACTTTAGAATCCCATAAACGCATTTGTTATCCCACTGATTTAGTGTTAATTTCTATTCACAGACAAAGAAAATGGCCCAAAGACGGTAAATGATGTTAAGCTTATAAATGCTGGAAAAGTACTGGAGAACAACAGGACAGTTGCTGACTGCAGACTTCCAGTTGGTGACCTTGCAGGAGGTGTGATCACCATGCATGTTGTGTTGCGTCCTCCAATGCCAGACAAAAAGAATGGTAATCCACACAACTCTTAAGGAAACATGCTTGGATATGTATTTGTATCTGTGCCCAACTTGAATCACTTATATTTCATGCCAGCTTTGAAATGTATTGTTTACTTCTACTCAGAATTAAACTAATTGAAAGGAAGTTGAAAGAACTCTCTTCTTTTTGCAAAGGGAGAAATTATGCCATGTTGAACTGTTCCTCTTATGCTTTCCTCATCACATGATTGTTATAGTGATTGAAACAATTTTGCTGGTCATGATGCTGATTTATTTTCAATTTTAACTTTTTTGATAAGAAGTGTGTAGGGCTTAGATATTTTGAGTGAAACAATGGGATTTTCAATTTTAAAAACGTATTCCAAGGGTGTGCAGTGGGTATGTTCCAATACAATAGTGAATCATGGGATCCACATGTAAAACTAACAGCTGATGCGTTCTTTTGTAGACAAAATGATAAATGATTCTGCCAAGAAGAACGGGTGCTCATGCTCAATCTTGTAGGCCAACATAGAGGGAGTTGCTGTAGGTTCCTAGGTTTGCTTGGGTGTCTCTTTTCAGAACATACGTGTTCATGGAACTTTAATGGATTCAGAAACCAAAAGCTTGAAGATCTGTCACAAAGTTGTATATTTTGTTTCCATCTCCAGATTTCTTCCACAAGTTTTTATTTTACTTCATTCCTTGCTTATGAATATACGAAAGTCTGGGATCAGTTTTCATGAGGAACCTCTCCTCCAACGAAAGAGAGGTTAGGCAAAGAAGAACGAGAGAAATTATTGGTGGTCACAAGAAATGACCATACTTGATATGTTGTAATATGAAATTCTTAATGCTTTCTTTCTAGAAAAGCAGAGCCCACAGTTTGGTGTAACTCTTCAAGTTCACATATAGTCGGTCACATGTGACAGATAGATCGTTTCCATTTGTTACTCTTTTTGCTACGAAACTTCAAATAGAAATTGAATCCGCAAACACTAAACCAGAGTACTGGTTTGAATTGAATGGTTTTCTTTGATTTGCGTTTTCATTCACTGCTTGGGTTTTTAGAACAATGAATGCACAATACATCCAATCATTAGGTGATCACCTGATTTTGCATAAGACGGTATCATGACATTGTCTAATCTAATGCTAGTCTAAAGTTGTAGATTGCACAGATATGCTTTTGTTAATATAAAACAGATATTTGCCAAATCATGGAATACAATACCAGTTTTGGTGCAGTATCTTCTCAGTGGATCAATTACCAACATTTTCAACTTCAACTGCAAGTCTGCAACTATTTTTCGCAACACTAATTGAGTAGATTTGAGTCTCTTGTAAGACAAACAAATTCGTTCTAGGTACCATTATTTTTATTAGTGGCTTAGAAAACTTTATTAGATGTACTTGGTCGGTTGGCTGCTTATGTCGTTTGAAACTACTTGCAGCTGGTCTACATACGTGCTGCCATAAAACTTGGATGAATATATATATAAAGAAATGGAAGAAAACAAGAAATTATAGATTAGGGTTTAGGGAAGTACATCATACTGTACAAAATTGATTTCGTCATTTAAAGAATTTGATTTACTATACAGTATATGGATTACAGAAAGGTATGCTGTAATGCAAACAAATGGTGATGGAATTTATTTACAGAAAGAACTGATTTGAAGCTTTTGGCCGCCACCAATATATGTTTGCAACATGCAGATGCAGTACTGGAGTTGCTAAGACTACCGATATAATTTATATAGCAACTATTACTTTATCCAGAGAGAGTAGACATTACTAGAGTTGCCATGATGACTACAATGAATAGTCTCCGGGAGGAGCTGAAGAGGAGTGATTTAGATGTTGCGTCTTTCTGGATGCTCGAACATTCTTGAGAGTCATCATAAGTTTCTGTCTTTCACCTTCCACCTCCGCAAATTGAAGGCTCAGCTGTGAGTAGCGGGCGTGCATTTCTTTTAGTTCAGATTCCATCGCTGTATACCTTTCCTTCGTTTCCAACATGTCTTTAATCAGCTCGTTGATGTCTCTAAAGCTCTTAAAAACTGCTTCCTCGTCACTATGTTGTTTCAAGAAAGAACTGTAGCATAAAAAAATTTCATATCAATTAGCATTGAAACTCTAGTTCCACAACGTCAAAGCATTCATTGCTTCATAGAAGAAAGCTGACAAATTTCAAACAATTGAGATAAAGATCTAAACAAATTTCAATGGCATCAATCTTGCATAAGTCAGGCACAAGTGCAAATAATGTCCTATAAACTGCCACCAAAAGTTTGCACGTCCAAAAACTTATGTCTTACTGAAGCAAGTTCACCTTGAAAAGGCCAAAATCATGAGACACTGACATTGGAACCTCGAGAAATAGATGAAGCAAGTGCCAGGTCTAGGAGAGTTCCTTTCATGGATGAAGTGAGAAAGGAAAGTCTTAAATGGCCAAATAACCACGACAAACAGAGAGAGAGAGAGAGAGAGAGGGAGGGTGGGAGAGAGAGAGCCCAATTGTATCCATGAAATGATGAAGCAAAATCCGCAATCATACTGTGCAACATTTTGCAAGTAGAACAGAGACCAAAGCATGACACTTAGACCTATTCTCGAAGTATAGAACAGTTTCTTTTAGTTCAAACATCGTATCCATACATAACATGTGTATGCCCAAGGAAATGTGAAGAAGAAGGCACCTAAATTTTTAGACTGATCAGTACGTGGACAAGTATGTCACTTGGGCTTTCAAGGACAACACAACAAACAGAATCTCTGTGAGAAATTTTCAGGGCTAATTGTTAAATAAATACCTCTGAAAATGGAAGCTTGATCTCTTCTTTTCCTGCAAAGCTTCAGCGAGTTCAATTTCTAATGCGAGGACCCTTTCCAATGCACTGCCACTCCCTGGAAATTCATTATACAAGGGGAACATACTTCCTAACTCTTCATTGGCCTGGAAGTCGAGCAGAATGTTAATCGTCTGGGTTACAGTCCAGCACTTTATTATAAGAAAATAGGCTAGATATTGGTTTACCTTTTCTAACTGCATTAGCTCTCTTTGCAAAGCAGGAAACTTTTGATCAAAATCGTTATCATTTTCTGAAAGAAGTGAATTTTCATTTTTCATTCTCTCCAACTACACGTAAAAGAAAAAAGAGATTAGACATTAGCCACATATTTTACAAGTAAAACTAATGGCTATGATGCTATCCACATCTCCCAACTCATGCCAAACAACATGCTGCTTTCAAGTGGTACAAACAGGTACCAGTTACCATGAGAGTAAATATAAGCATACCTCATTGCTTAAAAGGTCCATGCTAGATTTTAAACTTTTGACTCTGAAATGATCATTGATCAGAGTAAGATGCTTCATGTCACCATGCAGTAAACTCTCCTTACTAATAACTGAAATTTGAGGTCCGTTGATGCTACCAGATAAAAGAGAATCCTGTTATATTGTGGAAATACAATCATTGTAGGCTCAGAATAAAATATGAAATTTGGAAGATATTAAAGAAAAAAAGCACGTTCCATTACAGAAAAATGTTCTTTGAGACTGAATTAGACACAACTATATTGACTAATCTTTAGTGCTCAAAATAGCAAAAATTTAGCTCAATTATTGGCAGAGTTGTGGATAATAACACTCACAATATGATAACGATGGGCAATGCATTAGGAAAACAATAGCTTCTAACTGGCATAACAAGAGGTGTCACAGTCAGCAGTATTTGGTATCTTACTTGTGTTTCGGCATTTTATGTTGTATTGTACACTTAATTCTGGTCCATTACAAAACTTTTCATCTTTCCATTTTGAAATTAACAGGAAAGAACAGACAATGTTAAAGTTTCATGCCTTAGAGGACGTGAACCAAGACTTGATTTTGATGTCAAGTTATAAAACATCTTAAAAGTGGATAAGTAGCCAGACAAATAAATGCCATTGTTGAAACACAATTCATGAATTGTCACTAAACCTTTACCAATGCAAGATCTCAACAATTAGTCATTGAGATTTAGTAATGAAGAGAGATCATGATAAACCAAAATAAGATATGTAATAAACGCTATGAGTGACAATGAATAAAATCAGAAGTAGGTTAGATTAATATCTTTAACAAGTTGTTATTCTTACCTGCTCTAGTTGGACATTGCTAGGTGTAATGGACTGGTCAACTTCACGAGGAGAAGTTGAGATTGCTGGTTCTTCAAAATTTCTTGTAATATTTTGTTCCAAAAACTTAAGAGTTGGCTCGCCAGTTTGACTGTCGCAAGAGAGTACAGAGTTTTTCTCATGGGCATTTCTCAGAACATCCTCACCAGAAGGGACGCAATCTACTTTACAGGACGGACAATTTTTGTCCTCCACAGTATTTATTGTTGATTTTGAATTCTCTATCAATTTTTTTATCAATGTGAGCTCAACTGCAAGTTTTGACTTCTCCTCCTCACATTCATGCAACAAAGTTTCAAGATTTTTCTTTTCTTCCTTACAGCACTCAAGGCTTATTAATGAGCACTCCATTTCAGCCTTCATCAAGTCATAAGCATTCACTTTTTCACGCTTCTCAGAAAGTACCGATTGCAACTCAGATTCCAGTTCCATCATCTTCATTCCCAGTTCTTCGTTTTTCTTCAAATAAGACGCTTCAAATTTCTTCCTATTCTCTACCTCATCAACGGCATCTTGTAATTTCCAAAGCATTTCTTCACTATGCTTTTTGGAAATGGAAAGCTGTTGTTTCAGTTCTTGCAATCTACCTTCATACTGCTCTTTGATAAACGCAATTCTCAATGAATCTTGCATGGCAACTGGAGGCTTTTCAGTTTCCCTTTTTTGATGGTTATACTCCTCGTCAGCCTTATCTTTGAGCTCCTTCAGATGAACAGACAAATTCTTAAACTCTTCTGTCTTCAGAATCTGTTCAGAAAGTCGTTTTGTAAGCTCATTGCACTGCTTCCGTAATGCAACAATCTCATCGCTACATTCTCCTACAGAAATAACATAACTTTGCTGCTCATTCAATTTTCCTTTCAGTGCAATAACTTTAATTTCTGATTCTTCCCTCAAAATCAACAAATTATCAATTGCTTCCTCATAACTCACAAGCATAGCTTTCATTCTTTCAACTTCATCAAAATGCACACTTCGATCCCCAGAACGATTAAGCCCTACATTGGCAGTCCTGTTCTTGAATTCCTCTATCTCAGCTCTTGTAACTCTGTTTGTCTCAACAAGTAATCTCTTTTCACTGTTAGCTGCATCTAATTCCGATTTTAAAAAGTTGAGGCTAGTCAACAAACTCAGATTATCCTCTGCATGTTTGGTTTCACTGGAAAGACAGCTCCTGAGAGAAATTTCTGCATCAACATGCTTCTTCTGAAGTTCAGCTAGTTGAATACCTAAGGAGTGAATTTCCTGAACAAGTTCTTCGATCCTGGTTTCATACTGACATTTTGAGAAAATGAGTTGCACATCTGAAAATATGAAGAGTTGATGCACTTCTAATAGCCAACTTTCAAGATCAGAGAAAGAACAAGATTCTTCACGAAGATTTTTAATGCATTTCTCATGCTGTGTCAAAAGCTGGCCAATCCTTTCATTCTCTGATTGTAGGTCCGATACCAGTTCCTTGTGCTGAACTAGTTCAGATTCATGCTGAGCAAAGTGGAGTAGCTGACACTGCTTCTCATCTAATTGTGATGTCAAATCTGTAACCATACTCTTTAGCCTAACTATCAAGTCTCTCCCATCTTCGACCTCTTCATGCAAATTCTTTAATTGTTCTTTCAAAATTTTTAACTCTAACTCTAGCTGTCCACATTCCACAGTCTTATCTTGTGAAGACACCTTAAGAGCCTGGTTTTCATCACGTAAAAATTGCAGAGATTCTCTCAAACTGTTTAGTTCTGACACCAGCTTGGTAGAGTTCTCAGATTTTTCCTGCGAGGATGCCATCAATGCCTGGTTTTCAACACGCAAAAATCGCAGAACATCTTTCGTTCTATTCAGCTCTGATGTAAGCTCAGTGATTTCCTTGATTTTATCCTGTGAAGAAGCTGTCAAAGCTTGTTTTTCATCATGTAGGGATTCTAAGTTTTCCATCAACATTTTCAACTCTGATGCAAGTTTGGCAGATTCTTCTGCTTTATCCCGTGAAGTAGCCATCAAAATTTGGTTTTCATCTTGCAGACTTTCCTTCAAATCGTTCAGCTCTAAGGACAGTTTGGCATACTCCATGCTTTTATCCTTTGCAGATAGTATCAATACTTGCTTTTCATCTTGTAGAACTTGCATACTTTCTTTCAATCTGTTCAGTTCTGATGCAAGCTTTCCAGATTCTTCAGTCTTAAACTGTAAAGAAAACGCTAAAGCTTTGTTTTCATCTTGCATAGATAGCAAACTATCTTTCAATTTGGTTAAATCTAAAGCAAGCTGGGAAGATTCTTCAATTTTATTCTTCAAATTTCGGTTTTCATCATGCAAAGATTGTGAACATTTTTTCAAAGTTTCCCACTCCAATTCAAGCTTGGCATATTCTACATTCTTATCCTGTAAAGACATCATCAGATCTTGGTTTTTCTCTGCTATTTCTGCTGCATTCGTCTTACTGCTTCCAAGTTCTGCAGTTATAGTCTCTAAAGCCAAAATTTCCTGAGCAAGCTCCTCATTCTTCAAAGCAATTTTTTGCAGCTCAGTTTCAAGACGATCAAGATAGGAAAAGAGTTCTTCATGCTTCTCTGAGTGTTTTTTCTCAACTTCAGAGCTAGCTTTAAGTCTACTGACAACAGCCTCAATGTCTAACTGAAGCTTCTGGACCAAAGCATTTGACACATCTAATTTATCTACTGCACTCCTGATATCATGATCAAACTTTTTTTTCATCTGCACAATCTCCAACTCGGCTGCAGCACTGGAAATATCCCTTTCATGTTCCAGATTATTCTTCTCTTCTACAAGCTGGAGAATCCTTTTACATGAATTATGCTGAAGCTCTTCCAATTGTAACAGAATACCGGCCAAGTCACTGGATGGAGCTTCCTGACTGCAAGATGCACTCAAGCAAGGCAGTTCATTGATAATTCTGTCATAAGCTGCCAGTAGGGTCTGTAATTTATTTTGCAGAAAGTTGCAACAATTCTGTAGATTTTCTTTTGCAGAAGCTAGCTCATGTAACTCACTTTTAACAGTTATCAACTCTTCCTTCAAAGCAATGTTTTCATTCTGAAGATTACCATGTTCTACAATCTTCTTTTCTAATAAATATGCCAATTCAGTTTTCTCCTCAGCACAAGTCTCATATTTCCTCTCATAACTTGAGTATTGCATTACCAGAGACTCCCAGTCAGTAACCTTCTGCATAAGAAGATGATTTTCATTGGTAATATGGTGTATATTTGATTCTAAGATCTGGTTCTGCAGAGCCACTTCATCACATTTCTTGATGCAAATATCCTTGAACTCATTTAGGGAATGAACTTCATCCATTGACTTCTTCAGTTTTTGCTTCAATAACTCGTTCGACTCAGTTGAAAGTTCCAGTTCCTGCATAAGCTGCATTGTTCTCTCTTTTGTGAGTCTAACATCATCACCGGCTTCAAGCAAAGTTTCCTGCAATGCATTTGAAAGCACATCCAGATACATATTCACCGAATGCATTTCATGAACTTCCTCTTCAAATTTTTGGTAAATCCCTTCCTGCAAATGAAGTGATCTCTTCAAGTCATCGAAAAAGATGTCTCCACCTAGCTGTGGCTTCTTTAGCCCAGTATAATGAGTGGGAGTTGGTGATAATTTTACTGTATGCTCCCCAGAATTCGATACCTGGCTCTCAGAGATTTCTTGGTGCCCTTCGAAGCTTGGTTGTAAAGAATTTACAAAAGCTTTCCTGATGAGGTTTTCGTTGGTCTCAGACATAGACAAAACCTGAAACGAAAGTAGCTGAAGGTCCTTCTGTAGCTGGTCCACAGCGATAGAATAATTTAAGCGGGCTCTTTTAAGTGCTGATTCTGCAGTGCTAGCCCTCCTTTCAAGCTCCTGATTGAGAGAACCCAAGTCCAATTTCTCTTTTGACAATCTTAATATTTCAGCATTCAGGTTTTGGTGCATTGTTTCCATCTCAGCCTTGGTTGTTGAGATGGTATACAAGTAACTTGATTGCTCATTTCTTAGATTCTGCAACTCTGCCAACATCCGTCTTTGATTTTCCTCCAATTCCTGGACAAGGGCTTCATAGTAACACTCCATCTGGACCATTTTCTTTGCAAGGCTTTCCTGTTCAGTTTTTGACTCATCCAATTCTCTCATAAGTTCAAAAACTTTTCCTCTCAAAGCATCTGTAGAAGATACAGCATCAACTTCATGAGATACAAGGTCAGGCAAGCTAAGACAATGAAGCATGTCTACTTCTGGTTGAAGCAAGTCCCTGTTACAATCAGTTCCTCCAAGAAACTGCCCATTATTTTTTGAATCGACTTCTCTAATCTCCTTCATGCTTGCACCTTCAGAAACTACCAAGTTGAGATTGGAAATATCCAGTCCCGTCCTCTGCTTGAGATTCTGCATAGTGCCGAGCAATTCCTCCAAGCCCAACTGGAGGGATCGGTAGTCACTTTCATGGTATCCGAAGCATGCCTTATTTTGAAGTTCTCTTATTTTACCTTCCATGATCAGAAGCCCCTTTAGCCATTCGAGCTGTACATCTTGAGGTTTTGACATTGCTTCTTCTCTGGTAGTAAAAGGTGGGTATGACTTAGCAACCTTGACTTGCTCGAGATCATCTTTCAACTTTAAACACTCTGATTTCAAGACAGTAACCTCTTTAGCTACCTCTTGTCCAGAAGCAATCTCATCAACAAGTCTCCTGGAAAGTCTTTGTGCTTCATAACCTATTTGATCAGCATGACTTTGTAAGGAGCTCACCTCCAGCTTCAGCTCTAGAATAGATGATTCAGCCCCTTCCAAGCTTCCTCTCAGATGATTGTTCTCTTCGAAAACAGTAGCCAGGTCCGCACAACTGTCTGAATTCCAACCATGAATCAATTCACCGGTAACTTGAACAATATAGTTATGATCAGAAGGATTCCCTTTCTCCAGCTGAGGAATTTGAGTCGGGCAAAGTCCTGATAAATCACCAGAAATGGTACTTTTAAGGATTTCAAGTTCATGTGTGCTGGATGTATCGTTTTTCTCTGCATATAAACTTCCTGAGGTGTTAGAAGAGCCGTCAAATCCAGCAGCTGAGTCGTAGTCTTCAATTGGCCCCACTTCTTCCTCAATTGAGATGAGATCTTTAGATTTCTCTTTGAACCTAACTCTGGCATTTACCTATAGTGTTAGGAAATGGGGAAAAGTTACAAACAATTGATTACAAAGATAATTTGGAGTACCATTCGATAACTAAAGCAACCTCAATGGATGAAAATTTGAGAGTTAAGTGTAAATTTGCATGTCATATGTCACTAATTTAAACAATTAACAAATTACCAGTAACAATTATCAGTTAGTAGGGCAAAGAAATGGAAAAGGACTTCGACATCTTAATATTTAAAGAAGATAAATGGTCAAACTATTTGATACGCACGATGAATTCTTAGGACACAAGAAGATCATCTTGATTATGAAGTAATTGCAGTATTATCTTATTTATGCAGTAATCGTTTAATTTTGATTATGAAGTAATTGCAGTTTTATCTTATTTATGCAGTAATCATTTCATTTAGAAAGCCTATTATTTTTGTAAGTCTATTGTTAGTAAGAGAATACGTCGGCAGATCCCTAATCTGTTTTACTTCCTAAAATCTCTATGCACTGAGCCCATTTAAACGGCATTATAATGAATAACAAGGCAGTAAAAAGAAATTTCGTAAAAATAATTGATAGAAAACTTGTCAAGGGCAAGAGGAGAAGAACTCTAGCAAGGAGAAAAAGGGATTTCCTTGTGCATTGTCCTATGACTACATCTTACACAAAAGCACATAGCAATTTGGTACCCAAACCTAAAGTGAGGCGGTAAGTACAATGAAGTGGGGAGCAATAGCCATACCTGTAGAGACCAAAGAGAGGAAAGAAGCGTTGGGCAAGCCGGAGGGATTACTATTCCTAAATATTATAAATTAGAATTTCTTTCATATGAAGGTATTGACAATCTGTTAATTTGGATCCATAAGTGTGAACAAGTCTTTGAAAATCATCGAACATTTGAAGGAGAGAAAGTGGGGTTGTTAGTATTCCATTTTAAATGGGAGACATAGTTGTGATGTTACAAGGTTAAGCAAGAGGGAGCGGTATGGATTGAGAGACGTTTATGAAGCAATGTCACTTAAGGTTCGGTCCTCCTATGAGCCTCAACCCCCAAGTGAATTAGCCAACGTAAAGTAGATAGGAACGGAGGATTATTAGAAGGAGTTCCAAGCCTTGTTGGTGCAGATCATAGAGCTCACGACAAAGCAATAAATCAACCTGTTCATGCTGGTGCTATGGAATGACTGCAACAGAATTGCAACAACCAAACAATTTAGGAGTTGCCAATGGCCCACACTTATGATAAGAAATTGACAAGCAACCACGTTGTTCTAGGGAGGAATCCTAAGGTAACAGTTGCTTAGAGCAGTTCAGAAACAATCCTGGAGGAAGAATTGTAGAGAGGAAAATTTCTAGGACAACATTCAGTATTGAGAGCATAAATACACCTTTTTTTTAAGAAGTCAACCAAGACAGAGTTGGAGGAACAAAGTGCAAAGGAGCTTTGCTTCAACGTGATAAAGCATTCTATCAAGGACATAAATGTAAGAAGCTGCTCTAGGTAAAATTGGTAGAATCCCAAGAATAGGATGGAGGAGGACCAAGATATCCGAGGTTGCTTGTCTAGGGCGAGTAATGATATGCAATATGCATTCTTAGGAAAGAAATGTACAAAAAAATCATAATGAATAGGAAGTAATTGCAGTAGTCATCTTATTTAGGCAGTAGTCATCTTATTTAGGAAATCTATTATTCTCATAAGTCTATTTTTAGTAAGAGAATACGTTAGAAAATTCCTATTCTACTTTAATTCCTAAAAACTCCATGTACTAAGCCCATTTAAAAGGCATTACAATGAATAAGAAGGCAGATAGAATGTTGTGGACGTGTTTATGGGCCAAAAATACAGCCGCAAATTACGTTAATTAGGTTGCAAGTTTTATTTAAATTG
>JAOSBM010000006.1:8733810-8756112 GCA_027568955.1 Erythroxylum tenue
GTAATACTCCTGATCTTGTTTATGTTTTATTATCCTTATACCATATCATGTATGGATTGGCATGTTGATTTGGATTTGTTGCTTCCATTGCAAGTAATGATTTCTTAAAAGTTTTGAAATCTACCATTTTCCAAACAAAGCATGTTTTTTTTCCGATCCAACAAATAATTAATTTGATAATTTCAGGTCTATTAAGATACCAATTCTTGTTGCGTACCTTAACACAAATAACTTGATTCACTCTCTCGATTTATTACCAAGTATAAGCATAACAATTATCACAAAGTATGGATAGATGTATTGAATTAAAAAAGAATAAAATTCAACAAAACAAATCAAGAATAATCCCTAATATGGATTTAGAAACCTATAATCATGTTAGACATCATAACAATTCAAATAAACATCCAAGACAATGAAAGAAATAAAGGAAAAAGAATTAAAAACTAGTTGGAGTCTTAATATGAAAATCTAGAATTCTCTGAAGCTCTTTTGATGTCTTCTCTTGATCTTCTTTGAATCTAGTGGTTACTACTCTTTTTTGGTGTTTTTCTTGTCTTTAAATAGTGGTTGAGGCTTCTAGGGTTATTTATAGGAATTGTCCGCTTAATTTGGTTCAAAAAAAATCCCTGAAACCTCAACACTTAAAAATTCTCACAAGTTGCCATGATCGTGACCAGCGTGACTTGTCCCTCTCTGCATGATCATGTATGGTGCCACGATCGTGACAAAGGCTCCATGCACTTTAACCATCTTCGCTTGCCACGATCATGGCCAACCTCCATGCACCAAGATCTTCTCTTTTCTTCACATTCTTCTTTTCATACACTTACAAACACTTCAAACATCTCTTGAAAACATAAAATTAAGAACAAATTCTTGGTCTAAACCAATTAAATAGTTAGAACACATATAAACATTAATAAGAACGCAATTCTAAGCCTATACACATGATAATAATCTAATAAAACAAGTAAAAACACGTTTAAACACTTAGAAAACATACTATAATCTTGTTTTTCTATAATCTATACTTATCAACATCTACGTACTTATACTTTTTCTTGTCCTCAAGAAAAAATAAAAATCACAACCAAACAAAAACGCATAAACACACAATCATTATCGAATTTTTTTTCCTTTTATTTCAAAAAGAATTTTTTGGGATTCTAAATTTGATGTGGTCATACATAAAGTATGGGAGAGACAAGCACGTACACATTATCGTGACTTTATTAGTGCAATACACAAGGTTGGTATACGACCGCCTTATATTTATGAGCAAATATGGAGTCGTTGGCAACAGTATTGGATATCACCTGAGGCAATGTCCATTTCAGAGTGTAACTCTACCAACAGACGTGGAGGACCAAGGGGAAAGAGTCTTCTCGTACATACGGGAGGATCTATTACCCACCACGAGTATGCAGAGAGACTTGTACGTATCTAAACTTTACACTTATATTCTAATTGTTTTACTTTTCTGTAAGAATAACATTTTATTCTTATGCAAGAAAAGTCTATAAGCATGAGGCCTACACCTCGTCAACTCTTTTTTCACACTTACACTAAGAAGCATGACGGTCTGACATTCATCAACACCCGATATAGAGAACTTAATGTATGTTAAATTTATGCTTTAATATTATTTCTTAATAATTATCACTTACTAATATAAGCATTGCCTCCTAATAGAACCAAATACAAGAAAACATTCAGCGACAGTCTCAGCAAGAACAAGCTGTTGATGAGAGTCAGACATATCTTGATGTAGTAGGTGGTAGGGACCGTCGTGGAAGGATCTTCGAGTTAGGTTCATTTGCGAACACATGTTATTCACAATCCTCTATGTCCAGTACAGCAACATCTAGTAGACGGTCGACAACCAATGAAGTCAATGGGCTTTGGACCACAGTGCAGACATTGATGGCGTACATAGCTCAGCTGAGACATGAGGTGGATGAGTTGAAGGGGAGGGGTAGCACCTCAGAGCATTCGCAGTCACCAGGACAATAGTGTACTTGTAGTCATTTGGTTTGAATTACAAAGACTTATTATGTACAATTTAATGTTTTTATTATCAATTAAGATAGTTTTAACTTTATATTATCAATCAACTTTCTGTTTAAACAAATTAAATATATAAACAAATCAAAACATTATGCACAGATAATTCATAACTGTTGAAATTATGCATTAATCATAAGATTATGAAATAAAATTTAATGTAGGGATTTTTGAAAAAATATTTTAAAATTGTTTATCAACGGAAAATACAAATACGTCGGTAAAATCCATTATATTTACTGACGGAACACCACAAACCGTCAGTAAAATCTATGATATTTACCAACGAAACAAAGAGTAATCGTCGATAATATTGATAGCCGTCGCCAACTCACCAACAGTCAATCATAACCATCGGCAAATTTTACCAAAGGAATAACTAATACCATTGGCAAATATTTTGATGGAAAGAAAAAGGTCATAGGTAAATTTACGGATGGCCAAAGCCAACCATCAGTATATTCACCAACGGTTACATAAAATGTCCATCAGTAAATTTACCTATGGCCGTTTTAATGACACCTTTGTTCGTCAGTTGATTCCGTCACTAATTTATATTACCGACGGAATCCAAACATTTTTCGTCGGTAATATCCGTCATTAAACAACATTTTTCTTATAGTGAGAGATAACCATTAAGGCAAGGAGGGCTCCCACAAGTATGGTAAGCACAAAGAGAGCGGCCATAAGGAAGATAAAAGGGGAAAAGCATCAATAAAATGCTTCTTTTGTGAGGGACCGCACAAGGCTAAAGAATGCTCAAAGAAGAGCAAGCTCTCCACCTTGATCGAAGAAAGGGAGGAGCAACAGTAACGTGAAGAGACCAAGATGGGGTCTTTGCAAATCCTAAATGTAATCAAAGCTAAGGTGGAGTGCCCAAGTCTAAGAAGAAGGGATGTTTGTTCTTGGAAGTTAAAGTGGGCGACAAAGCCGTAAAAGCTCTAGTTGACATTGGAGCTACTTACAACTTCCTCGAAGTAAAGGAAGCTAATCAGTTGGGCCTCAAATACAACAAGAAGCAAGGATGGTTCAAGGCAGTGAATTCCGAGCCAAAGTCAACCTTCAGAGTTGCTCGTGGCGTTAAGGTTTGCCTAAGTGAGTGGTTTGGCCTTGTTGATTTTTCAATTGTTTTTATGGACGATTACCCAATTGTGCTTGGCATGGAGTTCATGGATGGTGTCAAGGCCGTGCCGATTCCCTTTTCCAACACTATGTGCAATTTGGAGGAGGGTAATACATGCATGGTGCCTTTGTCACGAGAAGCGAGTCTACAAGCCAAGCAACTTTCGGCTATGCAACATGCCAAGGGTGTAAAAATGGCACAACCCACATTCTTGGTGGCACTTAGGGAGGAGGAGCAAGCTTCACTGCAAGGACTACCCAAGGAGATTGCCCACATCCTTGAGGAGTATAAGGATGTGATGCTCATGAAGTTGTCGAAGAAGCTCTCACCAAAACAAAAGGTGGATCATAAAATTGAGTTGGTGCAAGGTGCAAGTCCACATGCGGCGGTACCCTACCGAATGAAATCTCTCAAGCTTAAGGAATTGAAGAGTCAACTGAAGGAGTTATTGGATGCGGGATATATCCAACTGTCGAAGTCTCCATATGGTGCACCCATACTTTTCCAAAAGAAGCACGATGGGTCACTCCGTTTATGTATCGACTATAGGGCGTCAATAAGATCACCGTGAAGAACAAGTAACCCATCCCGTTGATTGCCGACTTGTTTGATCAACTTTGGGAAGCAAGATGGTTTACCAAGCTTGATTTGAGATTAAGATACTATCAAGTGAGGATTGCAGAGGGAGATACACCAAAAAATACTTTTGTTACGAGGTACGGTTCCTTTGAATTTTTAGTCATGCCTTTGGACTTACAA
The DNA here is from genome assembly GCA_027568955.1 of Erythroxylum tenue. Classification (NCBI taxonomy): domain Eukaryota; kingdom Viridiplantae; phylum Streptophyta; class Magnoliopsida; order Malpighiales; family Erythroxylaceae; genus Erythroxylum; species Erythroxylum tenue. The sequence goes on from JAOSBM010000006.1 coordinate 8,737,760, forward strand.
ATGCACACGCCACATTTTGCACCCTCATGAATCAAGCTTTGCAACCCTTCTTGGATAAATTTATTGTGGTGTACTTGGATGATATTGGGTATGTAGTAAAACATTGGAAGAGCACCTTATATACTTATGACAAGTTTTTGAAGTCTTAAGGGAAAGCGAGTTATACGTGAAGAGGGAGAAATGTGCTTTTGCACAACATGAAGTCATGTTCTTGGAACACATTGTGGGAGGGGTTAAGCTAAGGATGAACAAACCTAAGGTGCAAGTCATCCATGATTGGGAACCACCAAGGAAGGTGTTTGAGTTACATTCCTTTCTTGTCCTTGTCAACTACTACCGCAAGTTCATCAAGGGATATTCCTCCCTCACGTCTGCCCTTACCAATCTATTGAAGAAGAATAGAGTTTGGGTTTGGGATGCTAAGTGTCAAGGACCATTCGAAGTGTTGACGCAAGCGGTGATGAAGGAACAGGTGTTGGCCCTTCCCGACCACACCAAGGCATATGAGATACACACTCTTGGTTGTGTTTTGATGCAGGATGGTCATTCGATTGCTTACGAGAGTCGTAAGCTAAATGATACCAAGTGTAGCTATACGGTTCAAGAGAAGGAGATGACCGTAGTGGTGCATTGCTTGCGAACTTGGAGGCATTACTTGTTGGGATCCAAGTTTATTGTGAAGACCGATAATGTTGCCATGAGTTACTTCCTCAACCAAAAGAAGTCGATGCCAAAGTGAGCTAAGCGGCAATCTTTCTTGGCAGAATTCAATTTTGTGATGGAGTATAAGCCGGGCAAGGCCAACATGGTGGCCGATGCGCTTAGTAGAAAGATCGAGCTAACCGCCATCACAAGTATGAGTTTTCCTTTGGTGAATCGAATCAAGAAGGGACTAGAGCATGAACTACAAGCCAAGAGTTTGATGGAGTTGGCAAGTAGGGGGAAGACACGCCCACTTTGGCTTAAGGATGGGGTGCTCACTACCAAAGGTGATCTTGTGTATGTGCCGAAGTGGCAAGGGTTGAGGAAGGAAATTATTAAGGAGTGCCTTGACACCAAATGGGCGGGACATCCTAGTATACATCGCACATTGGCACTTATAGAGCTTGCCTACTATTGACCCCAAATGCGCGATGATATTGAGTTATATGTAAAGACTTGTCTTGTGTGCCAACAAAACAAGGTGGATAAAAATAAGCAAGCCAGGTTGTTAGAGCCATTGCCCATTCTGGAGAAGCCTTGGGAGAGTATCTCTATAGATTTCATCACATGCCTACCAAAGTCAGAGGGATGTAGCAACATCATAGTGGTGGTAGATCAATTCAAAAAGGATAGAGTGTTCATCCCCATGCCTACAAAATTTACAACCGAGGATGCTGCACGTCTATTCTTTCGTCATGTGGTGAAGTATTGGCACATACTGAAGACGATTGTGAGTGATCGAGACGCTCACTTTACCGGGAGGTTTTGGATGGAGCTATTTAAGCTATTGGGGTCTGAGCTCAATTTCTCTACAAGCTTTCATCCTTAAACCGATGGCCAAACCAAGAGGGTGAATGCATTGTTGGAGTTATTTAAGGCATTATGTGAGTGTCAACCAACATGATTGGGCCAAGTTACTTGATGTTGTCCAATTCTCTTACAATTTGTAAACGAGCAAGTCAACGGGAACCAGCCCATTCGAGATTGCCACGGGACAATATCCTATGACTCCTCACACTTTAGTGATTGGTTATAGAGGTCGGATTCCTACCGCATTCAAATTTGTCAAAGGTTGACATGAGAAAACCGATATGACACAAGTATACTTGGCAAGGGCTGCCAAGTGAATGAAGAAGTGGGCTGATACTAAGAGGAGACACTTGGAGTTTGAGGAAGGACAAATAGTGATGGCGAAGCTCCTTCATCATCAAATTCGACGGTTCGTCAAGGTGCACAAGGGGCTAGTAAGGCGATATAAGGGCCCTTTCCCTGTGGAGAAAAGGGTTGGTAAGCTAGCCTATCGATTGACATTGCCCTCACATTTGGAGATGCATCCAGTCTTTCATGTGAGCTTATTAAAGTCGTATCATGCCGACAAGCAGGAGCCAAGTAGGGGCGAGTCGAGGAGAGCACCCACGACCATTACTACTTCTCACAAACACGAGATAAAGGAGATATTGGCGCACCTTGTTATACAGAGAAGGGGTTCCCATCTAAACTACGAGGAGTACTTTGTGAATGGAAGGGATTGTCTGATAGTGAGGCGAGTTGGGAGCATGAGTTTACATTATGGGACTATAGGGACATGATCACGACATACAAGGAGGATGTGACGAGGGTGTTGCCCAAATGAGTGAGGGAGAATGTCATGTTCTGCATGTTTTGAAGCCCACAAGTTAAGGTTCGGTCCAAAAGAATTTTCTAAAGCATGTTGGAATCTCCTGGAAGATTTTAGAAGCTTCTAAAATATGGTAGAAGCTCGTAGAAGACCCTAGAAGCTTCTAAAACATAGTAGAAGACTATGGAAGCTTATGGAATATTGTGGAACAATATGGAAGATTATAGAAGGTTGTAGATATGTACATAACATAATTTACATGAAGTATGTAAAGTAGTTTAGAAAATTCTAGATGATGATTGTGAGCCCTTGGATCAAATTGATCCTAGCCATCTAATGAGGAGGTGGAAGGTTATATTTATCCAAGGGACTTCATTTGTAAGATGCATAGAGAGAGCTTTCTTAAGCAATATAAGCATTCTCCAAGTTTTCTCGTTCTTGTTCTTGTTTTATCTTACATATTTACTAACTTGTGCTAACTTTGTTTCTAGCATTTGAAGAACAAGACGTACAACTAAGTGTTGTGCAGTTCGTTGGTAAAGGACCAAATGTTTTAATCTATCATATTTTGTCTCCCGTACCTTTCAAGTTTTAATCTCTCAACTACCAACAAGTTCTATTACCATTTTTTATTTGTAAGTAAATGAAAAGGAAAACACAATAGCTCTCTTCGAGGACAAGGACGACATGTACGAATCTGCATTATTAGTTGTACTATTTTGGCATATCTCCTTTAGTTTAAGCAAGACAAACTACTCCTTTACGTATTTTATGATTATTTATTTTGTTAAAGAGTATAATATTTAAGAAAAATTCAAAATTAGTAAAACATTGATATTATGATTTTGAGTAAGCATGGGGCAAGTAATTAGGATTATAGTGTTAAGTAGAATGCAATATCCGTTGCAATAAACGTAGACGTTTTTTGTTTTGATAAAGCTTGAAGTGGTGGGCATCAGATCTTCTGTGCCACTAACTCTGTACCTATTCTGTTCCACAACAGATACGTCAATGTTTTTATTTAAACCAACGTCGCTCTTCTCGGCTTCTCGCCTAAGCCAAGCCAATGTCCCTCCTTCTTTTGATTCTGCTTCCCGCTTTACTTCTTCCATCAACTACTCACGTACAGTTTGCAACTATTTGTCAACAAGAGCAAGATCTCTTAAAGCCTCAACTTTCATCAATGAAAGCCCACAGTCTCTCTGTCTTCCTTTGCTCTATATTCGCTACGCAGGTAGCATAACCAAAGTGTCCCCACACTTTGGTTAAATACTCAATCCTTTCTCCTTTTCAGGCTTCACACTCACTTTAGTGGTTCTCTATAAATTGTTCGTTTATCTCTTCTCCATGTCCCAAGAAGCTTTTCCTTTATTCATCTTCGATTCTCCTTTCTGCTCTATTTAAATCTTTTTTCTGGAGAGTTGACCATTTTGGTTACGAGTGCTTAACTTGTTGAAACTCTTCTTAGTATGTTCTGTGTTTTTTTGATTAATTTTCCTAATCTTTATGGAATGTGTTCTAATATGTAGTAAATGTTTATTTCCTTATTATTCTCATCTTTGTTTGTTGATTTCTCGATTTTGGAGTGTTTGAGTTTGCTAAACGCGTCAAGTTCTTTCATTAGTTACATACACTTAATTTGTTGGTGTCTTAAGTAACTGAAGACTATTCTTTGCTTGCTTTGTTGTTTACAAGGATTTCCCTTATTGTGTGTTTCTGAGTTGAGATGGTGTTTTCCTTTTCCAACTTGATCGATTTCTAGTAACTATGTACTTATCACCAAGTTGATATATATTACGAGTTTTCTTTACTAAATTGACTTGCTTATTGGCATGAATTTGGAGAATATAGTTTTCCTGATTATGTTATGAGTTATGAATTTTCAGATCTGCTCTTATTAAGTCAAAATTTGAATTTAACATCTTTTCATGAAATGTTCTGTCTGTGTGTCCCTGTTGGGTGATTGGAAATTTTTGATTTTTGGGTGCAATTGTGAAATGGGTTGCTGTAATCGTATGGATAGGTATAACATGGAAAAGGTAATGCTTTCGTTTCTACTTATCTGCATTTGGTTATGGAATCAAACTAAACTAGCATGCCCTCAACTTTAGATATTTGATTATTTCAATTTTCTAAATGTCCCAGCTCGATCATTGGTTTCAGCCCTACCTGTTTTATTTTACATAAATAGATATGATACAAGGACTTATAGTTCAATACAGCTTATAATGATCGAATTCAAAATTTTGTATTCTCTTTTTGAAAGTCAGAATTTTGATCTTTATTGTTCAACAACTCACCCGAGCGTGATAGCTGATAAAATCATGAGATTACTATGTTGCCGGTATCAAAATACAATATACTAACCTTCAAGCTGGATACCGATTCGCTTGCAGATGATGATTCAATTTTAAAGTCATTGACAAGAAGGTAATATTAATATAAAATACGATGAACATTTTGAGTGAAAAAAGTGATACTTATTATCCTAATTCTGTTTTCAGTTGATACAGGTAACGCAGGTAGATGTCAGACTCTTCTTTGAAAGCTTTTGTGGAGAGGTTTGGAATAAAACAAACTTACCTACTTTAAAACATTGCTTGTGCTTGAACTTGGGGCGATATTTTATTGAAAATGCTCCTTGCCATAGATTCAACGGTTGAGGTTGCTTGGAGACTATAATCATTCAACTCGTATTGCATTCGTTGAATTCATAATGGTAACCACCCCTTCTTGCATATAGTTACTATCATTTATACATATGTTATGTTCTTCTTTTTCAGTATATCTTGTATGATAGTCACTACGACTGTGGTCTGCTGAGAAGAAGATATTTTTCTGAACTCTAATACTCTATGATCATTAGATTCTTACTGGTTTCATTTTACTTTCTACCAACTTTTGGGTCCATGCGCCTAAAATTATGAAACAAAAGTGCCATATATACATTGGGAATGTTTGGTTTCAATCCAGATTAATAATATCTTTTCTTACTAGTTTATCACTTTCAAGTGAAAGTCCATGTTATTTGACCTCATGCACCCTAAGATGTAGGGCCATTAAAGTTAGGAGTTTGTTTCTTATGAACTGTGTTACATTTGGTGTGACCCTTGTACAAGGTATCATGTCCTAAAGCATCACGGTGTGGTACTTGCATAATATTGTGAGTTATCTCTAACTTTTGGGAACTCGTGAACCATGTGTCACTTAATAGATTATGAGTATACCGGTAATTTTCAATTTCCTCACTTACAGATATTCATGGTTCTGTAATTAACAATTGAGACCAAACTTTGAGGATAGCATAAAAGAGATTGAGTTGTACATGGATCATGGAAAATGCTCAATTGGTGCAATAAATTGATATAATGCAAACACTTCTTTTAATCATTCCTAAGGCATTATCCCTACTGATGTTGCTGCTACCTATTTATTTCTCCTGCTTTTCTTTTCCATTTCGTTATCTAGTTCTCTTTCTCTTGTTAAACAACATCAGTAGTAGGAAAAGAAATGAAAAAGAGAAACCCTAGCTCAGCTCTTTTGTTTTCTCCCAAACCATCGAAACTCTTTCTCTCTTCTTTCACTCTTCACTCGCGTTTTTCTCTTCTCAAGTGCAAGACAACGATTCCTTCTTCCCAATTTTGCCCTTCCTTATTAGCTTATGTCTTATTGTTTTTATCCTTAAGTAAACTACCCAAAATATCCCTTTATACATTCTTACCACTTTTAATTCAACTAACCTATGAAATAAATTCTACTGACATAGACATAAAAAAAATTGACTCCCAAAATTCACCTATCCAAACCTCATAAGTCATTTAAATCATGCTTAATTAAAGAAAAAAATTCGGGGGCCAATATGATGCCACGAGTTACTTCCTCAACTAAAAGAAGTTGATGCCGAAGCAAGCTAAGTGGCAAGCTTTCTTGGTAGAATTCAATTTTGTGATGGAGTATAAGCCGGGCAAGGCCAACATGGTGGCCGATGCACTTAGTAGAAAGATCGAGCTAGCCGCCATCACAAGTATGAGTTTTCCTTTGGTGAATCGAATCAAAAAGGGACTAAAGCATGACCTACAAGCCAAGAGTTTGATGGAGTTGGCAAGTCAGGAGAAGGCATGCCAGTTTTGGCTTAAGGATGGGTTGCTCATTACCAAAGGTGATCGTGTGTATGTGCCGAAGTGGCAAGGGTTGAGGAAGGAAATCATTAAGGAGTTCCATGACTCCAAATGGGTCGGACATCCTGGTATACATCTCACGTTGACACTTATAGAGCGTGTCTACTATTGACCTCAAATGCACGATGATATTGAGTTATATATGAAGACTTGTCTTGTGTGCCAACAAGACAAGGTGGATCAAAATAACCAAGCTGGGTTGTTAGAGCCATTGCCCATTTCGAAGAAGCCTTGGGAGAGTATCTCCATGGATTTCATCACATGCCTACCAAAGTCCGAGGGATGTAGCAACATTATGGTGGTGGTAGATCGATTTAGCAAGTACGGAGTGTTCATTCACGTGCCTACAAAATTTACAGTAGAGGATGTTGAACGTCTATTCTTTCGTCATGTGGTGAAGTATTGGGGCATACTGAAGACGATTGTGAGTGATCGAGGCGCTCGCTTTACTAGGAGGTTTTGGATAGAGCTATTCAAGTTATTGGGGTCCAAGCTCAATTTCTCTACAAGCTTTCATCCTTAAACTGATGGCCAAATTAAGAGGGTGAATACATTGTTGGAGTTGTTTTTAAGGCATCATGTGAGTGCCAACCAACATCATTGGACCAAGTTACTTGATGTTGCCCAATTCTCTTACAATTTGCAAAAGAGCGAGTCAACGGGAACCAGTCCATTTGAGATTGCCACAGGACAATAACCTATGACTCCTCACACTTTGGCGATTAGATATAAAAGTTTGATTCCTACTGTAGGGACCCAGGAGAGCCCTCCGGGTATGCACCGGTGACCCTACCAGGGTGGATTTCCCCTCGGTATTGTCCTCTTTGGTTCTTGGGTGAGTCCACGACTCGAACCCAAGACCTCAAGGTTTTGTTGCACTTAAGTGCACGCCTCTTACCATTGAGTCATATCGGTTTTCTCCTGGGTCCCTACACCTGCCGCATTCAAGTTTGTCAAAGGTTGATATGAGAAAACCGATATGGCACAAGCACACTTGGCAAGGGCTACCAAACGAATGAAGAAGTGGGCTTATACCAAGAGGAGACACTTGGAGTTCAAAGAACGAGACTTAGTGATGGTGAAGCTCTTTCCTCATCAAAGCCGACGGTTCGCCAAGGTGCACAAAGGGCTAGTAAGGCGATATGAGGGACCTTTCCCTATGGAGAAAAGGGTTGGTAAGCTAGCCTATCGATTGACATTGCCTTCGCGTTTGGAGATGCATCCATTCTTTCAGGTGAGCTTATTAAAGTCGTATTATGCCGACAAGGAGGAGCCAAGTAGGAGCGAGTCGAGGAGAGCACCCACGACCATCACTACTTCTCACGAGCACGAGATAGAGGAGATATTGGCACATCTTATTATACAGAGGAGGGGTTCTCATTCAAGCTATGTGGAGTACTTTGTGAAATGGAAGGGATTGCTTGATAGTGAGACGAGTTGGGAGCATGAGCTTACATTATGGGACTATAGGGACATGATCACGACATATAAGGAGGACGCGATGAGGGTGTCGCCCAGATGAGTGGGGGAGAATTTCACGTTCTACATGTTTTGAAGCCCACAAGTTCAGGTTCGGTCCAAAAGAGTCTTCTAGAGCATGTTGGAATCTTCTAGAAGATTCTAGAAGTTTATGAAATATGGTAAAAACTTGTAGAAGACCCTAGAAGCTTCTAGAACATAGTAGAAGACTATGGAAGCTTGTAGAAGCTTATGAAACATTGTGGAACAATATGGATCATTAAAGAAGCTTGTAGAATGTTGTAGATATGTACATAATGTACATGAAGTATGTAGAGTAGTTTAGAAAATTCTAGATGCTGATTGTGAGCCTTTGGATCAAATAGTTTCCAGCCATCCATTGAGGAGGTGGAAGGCTATAAATACCCAAGGGATTTCATTTGTAAGATGCATAGAGAGTTCTTAGGATTTGCCTTTTAAAGCTTTCTTAAACAATATAAGCATTCTTTAAGTTTCCTCGTTCTTGTTCTTAGTTTTTCTTGCATCTTTACTAACTTGTGCTGACTTTGTTTCTAGCATTTGAGGGAGAGGCTGACTTAATTACGAGACGTACAATTAAGTATCGTGCAGTTCGTTAGTAAAAGACTAAGTCCGTGACAAAATGTTCTTGCTCATACTTGAAACTCATATGTTGTCTCCCGTAGCTTTCAAGGTTTTAATCTCTCAACTACCAATAGGTGCTATTGCCATCTTTTACTTGTAAGTAAATGAAAAGGAAAAACACAGTAGCTCTCTTCGAGGATAAGGACAACATGTACAATCTGCATTATTTTCTGTACTATTTTCAAGACAAACTACTCTTCTTTACGTATTTTATGATTAGTTATTTGGTTAAAGAGTATAATATTTAAGAAAAATTCAAAATTAGTAAAACATTGATATTATGATTTCAAGTAAGCATGGGCAAGTAATTAGGATTATAGTGTTAAGTAGAATGCAATATCCGTTGCAATAAACATAGACGTTTTTTGTTTTGATAAAGCTTGAAGTGTTGGAACAAAGGATAAAACCTTCCCCCAATAAATGCACTCCGTGTCAGCTTCCAGCAGGATGATCCCAATAAATTATCAGCACAGGAAAAACTAATTCAAAGGATTAGGGCACAAGGACCACGAAATTTGATAAAACCTTGTAAGCTGCAGCTGTTGCAGAGAAATAAATACAACATGGATACGTCAATGCAATCAGCCGAGACGAATATGATCAAGTATCTGTTGTTTGACACCTGATCAATCGAAGCTTTTTTAAGTTCCCATTCTTTTCAACGAGCCATCCATCCCCAGCAATTGAACGCCATTGATGAGGTGACGAGTTATGTCGTTTAATTTCTTTGATCTCCTTTTATGGAATTGATAGGCATCTTCTCTAGAGGTTCAAATTGGAGAATGATCAAAACATTCTCATAATCCACTAGCGCAGCATAGATAAAAGATGAAAGTTTTTATTAATAAGGACAATGTGGTAGAAGGAACATTCATTTTTTAAGAAAATTATGAAACCAAAAAAAAAATTGCTTTTTGGTAGGTTGAAATCTTTCTACCTAACCAGTTGCTTGAAAGGAGTTTAGTGCCCACCGGTAGATAAATTGTATAAAGTAATAATTAATTACGCAGTCTGCCCCAACAGTCCAGCGTTGTAAGTAGATTTGGAAGTTGGTCTTCTAACAGTTAGGAGTTATGAAACAGCTGCTGTTCCTCTGTCTGCACGAACTAGAAAAGTTTGGTTGTTACCACAGTTTGATGGAAGTTGCATGAATAGTGGTGATCAACGTGGTTTTCAGATCCATGACGAAGATGACGATATCTTAAATTGTTTCTTATGTTACATCTGTTTCTAGCTTCAGTTGTTTTACCTAGCTAGGGATTCCAAGAGAATTAAAAGTTGAGAAAAACATGAGAATTTACCAACTTACTTCAACATAAGTTGTGAAGTGTACATATGGTAAAACTGGAGAATCTGTAATTCTTACATTTAGTTCTCCCAGTAGCTGTAGCAAGAGTGGTTGCCCTTACATTATGCTACAAGGTCACGACTCATAACCATATGGAGATGGCAGGAAGAGGCACACATTGCCATTCTGATGGGCACGTGATAAAGAGATCACAACTTGGAACTTCCCTTCTCGGTTATTGCCTCAATCGAAAAGGACCACACACCCCACAGCTATAACGGCTTGAATTCAACTAAAGAACGGTGACATGGCTAAAGATTTGAGGGAATGTACTGTCCCCCAGCATCCATTTTAGATTATTGTCTAATCCAGGATGTCGGAAACACACAGACAGATAAATGAATCCCACTTCCGACTTTTAGACGAGATTGAAAACCAACCATATTATTTATGTCACGATTTATCAATCATGCACCAAATTAGTTGATGTAAATGCTTTTTTAGAAGCATTGAATGTCTATGATGATCAAACTAGCTAGTAGCTTTTTTAGTATCATTCTAGGCAAATGTCTGTCAGAGTCCAGATAAACTGGTTCAAGAACTCTTTAATCAAATATATCTATCTATATAAGGGACCAATCTCGTTACTCGTTAGGAGATGTCCAAAAGAAAGATGGCTGAATTTGGGACGATGTTCAATCTCAAAACCCTTCTCTCTTTGTCAAGACTCGTTATTAGACTAGGAACTCTACCCTCTCATCAACCAAAGGTTAACAATTCCTACGCAACCCACTTCACCACGTTTCAAAAGTACTCCTCCCTTACCCGCAATTCCAACGAACTTTCGAAGCAAACTGTAGTTTTTGACTTCGAAGGTACCTTGTTGAGGTCATCCTCATTGTTTGCTTACTTCATGCTCGTAATCTTAGAGAATGGAGGGCTCTTGAGAGCTCTCGCCTTGCTTCTTTTATACCCTCTTATTTGTTCAGTTCGCAAGGAGCTAGGCCTTAAGATTATGGTTTTTATATCATTTTTCGGGGTTAGAAAGGATAGATTTAGAATTGGGACTGCTGTTTTGCCCAAGTTTTTCCTGGAAGATATTGGAAGAGAAGGTTTTGATCTAGTGATGAGATATGGGAGGAAGATAGCAGTGAGCGACTTGCCTAGGATCATGGTTGAAGGTGTTTTGAGGGATTATTTGGGGGCTGAGGCTGCTGTTGGACGAGAGCTGAAGGCACGTTATGGGTACTATGTGGGATTGATGGAGAAAAAGACAACATCGTCTACTGTAAATGAGCTTTTAGTTGGGAAGAAAACGGGTAATCATGTTGTCGCTATTGGATGCTTCTCCAAATCAACTCATCGGCAACTCGACTTACACTGTAAGGTCGAAAATCAAAACTCTCGTCACCAGTGCCAGGTGAAATTCAGGTTTAATGATTAATGGCATTTGCTTAACTAACCAAGTTTGCATTGTAACAGGAAGTCTGTTTGGTGATTGAAGCTGACAAAAGCAATTGGCAGATCCTTCCAAGGGCAAGATACCCAAAGCCATTGATCTTCCACGATGGCAGGTTGGCTTTCTTGCCAACTCCACTCGCAACCCTCGCCATGTTCATGTGGCTTCCGCTTGGAGTCTTACTTGCTGTGTTCAGGATGGTTATAGGCTTACTATTACCTTACGAAATTTCTTCTCCTATCTTGGCTTTCACTGGAACAAGAACAACCGTAACCAAACCAAAGCAATCTTTTACCTCAACCAAAGAAAACGGAAAACCCACAGCCACAGGCGTACTCTATGCTTGCAACCACAGAACACTACTAGACCCAATATATGTTTCGTTGGCTCTCATGAAGCCTGTATCTGCTGTGACCTACAGCATGAGCAGATTTAATGAAGTAATTTCTCCACTCAGGACAGTTCGATTAACTAGGGACCGAGAACAAGACAAGATATTGATGGATAAGATGTTAAGACATGGCGACCTTGTGGTTTGCCCGGAAGGGACAACTTGCAGGGAACCATATCTACTCAGGTTTAGTCCATTATTTGCTGAGATGGCCGATGAGATAATTCCTGTTGCCATAGATGTAAAAACGAGCATGTTTTATGGATCAACAGCTAGCGGACTCAAATGTTTTGATCCGCTATTTCACTTCCTGAATCCATGTCCTGAATATTTCATCAGGATTCTCAAAAAATTGCCAAGTTCAGAACTTCGTGATATGGGTGGAGCTTTGAAGTTTGAAGTTGCCAATCAGGTGCAGAATCAGATTGCCAACGCACTAAGTTTTAAGTGCACCAACCTTACAAGAAAAGACAAATACATGATCTTGGCAGGTAATGACGGAATTGTGAAGTAACCCTGGCGTTACAGAAAAATTTGTAACTGTGTTCAAGGATTTAAGCTTGTGTCTAGTCATAATGTAATTTGAAAAAATTAATAGAAAAACGATTTCAATTTGCATTACACTACATTTATGTAGAACCTGCCCAAAGTTCAAGAACGCAAAAGGTTATTTTTAGCACCTAGGTATAATTGATGGACTAGGCAAGTCAATTTCCGGATGATGTATTTTTACTTCTGTACCTAACAGTTGATGTTCAAGTAAAACTTTGTAGTACAAAGGAAGCTACAATCTATGTTTTATAAGGCACTGACAACTAGTATTAGCAGTTGAAACCCCAATCATACGGTTGGTATATCACCTTTGGCTGCGCATTGGCCAGCAACTCTAGCAGGGCTTCAGAATCGGTTGGCTCCAGGTAGTTTGACGCATGTTTAAGTACTTCTACTTCATTCTTTCCGAAATCCACGCTAAACCTGCACAAAAAAATAGTACTATTTAACAGATATCAAAAGAAACCCATTAGTTGTGAAATAGACGAGAATGACTTAAAGCATCGTTGACAGTTAAATATTTAATGGTTGTCATTTGTTAAAACTTATTTACATGTCAAGGAGCTGAAGAGGATCATGGAAAACACAAGATATCTTAAGCATGATACCATATATGTGTGAACATGAATGTAATTGCCATAAGCTATTGAACAGAGAAGATATCTTCAGGTCTATCATCATTACAAACCAGTAAAATTTGAAGGTTTTCTCAAATACAGGTCTCAAAATTCAATCACAATTTTATTTAGTTTTTGTGATACAAAAAGTAACTAGAACTAAGGTGCAATTGAGAACTTGGAAAACAAGTATAGGTTATATTTCCGTTTGTTGGTGTGTAACACAGTTAATTTGGTTCTTATGCTGCCACACTTTGATTCGGATCTTTTAGCCTCTTGTTCATGCACACACGAGGTCTTAATGTATTTGTGCGTGATAGACAGAAAATTACATTACAACCATCTTTTCAAGAACACATCAATCTTTAGAAACTAGATAGAATAATTCAGATTAAGCTATGTAGCAAAATGGCTTACCATTTGAGTATCTTACTGGCATATACAACCTTGGCATTCAAATCAACAATTAAGCCACCACCTCTTAAGAAATTACGGGCTGCCTCCATCAGCTCTTTATCAATATTCCCCGGGCTGTAGCATCGAAGTGCAGGCCCAGATCGATTGCCACAAACCAATGCAAAGTGAATCAAAGGCTCCGGGTATGGAAGGGCCACCTGAAAAGAGTATAAATCAGGATAAAATAGTAGAAACTCTGGACATAAATTATTTGTGATCAAAGCTGCTGCCTAAAGGAACTCCTCAATCGCCAACTCAGACATAAATTTGATGCAAAAGCGCTGCAGTAAGCAGACCATTATATGCACGTTATTCTTCACTACCCTACCACAGAAAAGAGTAACTTGCACCTCCGCACCTATCCTCCTAAAAACAAACAACGAAAATTAAAATATAAATTCCAAACAAATGTTTTGGCATTTCAGAATTGAGCATATATTCCCTGACTGAAAAAAAGATAAAGATCAGCAGAAAAGTAACAATTATAAAAAATTAATTTCAAATAGTTAGAAACAAGGCCCTGAAACTTAACCAAAGAAAATGCTTTCAGAAAAGATGAAAGGACAACCATAAAGAAATTATTAGTTTTTCCAAAAGAGTGTGTATGTTCAGTTTCCTCTTTACTCATCACCAAATTCAAGAATGTACAAGAATATCATATTTTGATTATATATGAAGCATTATGCAGTTCACATATTATAGTGCCAGAAATAAAACGGAAACAAAGAGCAATTGCTTGCTAGTTAGCCTCACCTCCCACTGTTCATAGCCAATCGCACCAGAACATTTAGCAGAAGAAATATAAGAGAAATTACAGAGATCAAGGAAACATCTGTACTGTAAATGCAACTCTCCAAGGATGATGTAATGGTCCATAGAATCACAACCTTGAACATCAAATGCAAGCCAGTAATTACAACTCACCTTACGGCGTTCATCTTTCACACTGAATGGCTTCATGAGGTTATAAGGTGGCCGTTGGTTGCACCTTAAAATGCCATTTTGAATGGCTGAAAGTGAGTACGTGCACCCGCCTATCACATATTTGAAGTCCGCTAACAACTTCCTCCTTTCTAATGCTCCTGCTGGATAGCCCTGGACCAATATTCCATGGATAGCCATCATATTATAGAGATTTACAAAGAAAGCAAGCTTCTCCTCCCTTGGCATATCTAGAAATTCTACTCTTTGGAGCTCTTGAATTATTCGCAGATACCTAGAAAATTTATGTTAAAAAAGAGCCATAAGAATCTAAAAATATAGACATTTAAGATGCATCAAACCTTGCAAATTCCTCACTTCCATGAATGCTTCTATAGTCAACATGCTTTCCATCTTCAGATGTGTAGGCTTCAAAGATAGCATAAGCCAAAAATCTCAGCCTTGCTGAAATTTCTGTTATGGGTTTAGGCATTGCCTCAATTATACCCCTGGGGATGTTGTAACACTGAGATGATACAGTAGGATCATCATCCAGGAAACGATACAAATTATTGCCATCCTCAAACAGATTCTCGCTATAAGATCAAGCATCATGGAAAAAAAACTTGTCAATGATGAGAATGGAATAAGGAAAAGGGACATAGAAAGAATTTCAAAAATACTTAGCAAATATTGCAATTTCGAGGGACTCACTCTAGAACATGTTGAAAGAAACGTTTGCTTGCAAGTTTCCGTCCAAATTCAACGGCCTGCTTGTTACACAATGAGGAGAGGAAAACTTCAAAATCATATCACTGAGTCTATATTTGGAATTTTGTTAAGTTTGGAGCGTTGTTCTAACAACTAGAAGATTAATTCATCAGAGGAATTAAACAAACACAAAATTCAAATGATCCGTCAAGCACTGTTTTGTCTCAGAAAGATTCAGGACATGTATAAAGCATAATTGATAAAACATGATATGCATGGAACTTTGCATCAAGTTGATGAAAACAAAGACAACAATGAAGCCAACAAAACACATATAATCCCATTATTTTGCATGGTCCATGTGTAATTTAAGCAATTACCAATGGTAAGGGCATGATGTTTATGAGCTTCAATATACGTAGCACTTACATCCCTGATCATACTAAACAGAAGGAAGCCACTAGCTTCTAACTAAGGACTCCATACAGTTGCATCCAAAAGTAGAAGTTTTTGTCCATCATCTTGAATGAAAATCACCAAAAGGCATTACCTCACCTCTGAGTTTGATAGACACTAAAAAGTACAATGCCCTTGGAATGGTATAATGCCAATCAAGTCTAAGAGATTGCTCATAATTATGTAGTAACTTCTAAGAGTGGAATGAAGTTGCATTTGAGGTAATATATAAGATGAAATTAACTATTTAACATCATTTCACAAGAAACTATTGCAATTCCCAGAAACCTAACTTCTCAAAAGTCAAACGTTAGCCACCCATGTTCAGTTTTTCTATAGTTCAAGCAGAAACATCTAGAACATCCAACACACCCTCTAACCAAATTGTGTTCAACTTCTTACACCAAAAAAATTGAAATACTCTTAAACTAAAAGCTTCCAAAATTGCCAGGGAAACAATTCATACTGCATTATGCAAAAGTAACAAATTTACTTAAATCAATCCCGGAACAGGATTCATGTCACCTAAACTTGCAGTTCCAAAACAATAAATACCCTACATGTTCACAGGAGAAGAAATTGAATATACCAACCGACCTCTTCCCTCTCCAGATACTGATCTTCTGACAGGAAATCTACAGCCTCTGTACCTAGAAAACAGTTGGCAAACCTTCGCATCTTGTAAAACCGGTCCTTAACAACTATAAATTCTTTCATTTTTCGAATAATCAGAGCTAGTTCATCCACAGATCCACTGCTAGAAGCATCATCTTCACCAGAAAGAGGCGGTAAAGGAGCTTCAAATGATGGTGCTTCAGTGACTAAGTACTCAATCTTCTCTTCAAACTTTTGAGACTCATCTAAGCTCTTGAGCTCAGTCAAGCCCCCAATTACAATTTCATTGAAGAACACCTTAGGAACAGTAGATGACCCGGTAAACTTTTCTAGCTCCAGCTTCCTACTTGGGTATACATCAATATTGATCTCAACATATCTGAGCCTTTTCTTGTGCAAAAACAACCTAGCCTCCTTGCAATCTTGGCACCCTAGTCTTGAATACAAAATAATTCTTCCTTTCATGGCTATAGGTTGGTGTGATTCCTCAGTCACTCTAGCTCCCTGCACAGTTTTATTTTCTGCATCAGCATCACGTGAATTCATGAGATAATTTAGTGGATTCCAAGATCTGTCCACTGATTTTGGAGAAACTTCTGCATTTTCTCTGTCATTGGCTGAATCTGGTGCTTCCTTTTCTTCCCCCAAAGAAATTTCTTCCATTCCATCCCTTTTTCTGGAAAGAACCCGCATTAAGCTGGTCACAGCAACGGCACTCTTCTCCTTGACAAAGTTCTTAAGAGCCACAGCCTTCTCAGGCCATGCAGAGATATCATCTTCACCATCAGCATCCAACGAATAAATAGATGAACCTCTGTTAGCTTCCATCCCAGGAAATTCAGTTCCATCAAAAACAGGCTCTGGCTCTTTCTCCTCACCTAGAACTGTCTCTATAGTTCGTTTTGTTTCTTCTTCATCCTTGCCCCTACTATCATCCATCTTGTCACCAAAATCAGATTGTTGAACCTCATTGTTCAGCTTTTCTCCTTCAGACTTAGTTTGTATATGTCCAATCTCATCCCTCTTGTCTAAGACATTACGTTTAGTGCCTACCTGTTTTTCTGCATGATAACTAGAATCATCCAGAGCACTCTCACCATTCTTCTCACTGATGATATGTTCTTCACTATCCTTGTCATATCTGGACTCAACCTTAGTGATCCTGTGGGCTGTCATCTCCTCAGATACGCCCTCTACATCATCGCTTCGGACATGAATGTCACCTCCCTCCAGCTTTCCAGATGTTGAAGAAGTTTCCATGTTTGTATCTGTCGCATTAATTTCCATAAAGAGGGCAACACATCAACTTCAGAATACAAAACTCATAAAAGAATTCTCAGCAACTTCAAGGTTTTCAGCTTCTGTTATATCAGATATCCTGAAATATGCACAGGACTTAAAATGTCAAAGTTACAGAAAGAAGACTGCTTTGCTATAGGAAATCATGAGATCATACACAAACATTAGCTTGTTCAATAAAGACTGCATTCTGAATCATATAAGACAGGCAGAACATACATTATTTATACAGCACAGGATTGACAGCAGAATAATGTCATCCAAAGTACCCAAAAAAATTTAATGTGGTTTACTAATTTTCAGAGTTCATGGCCCCACATAGCATCAGCCTTTCCCGCGAACACCACATCTCACAGCGTAGAACATGAAATGAAGTGAAGATCCCAAAGACAAAAGAGGGAAAGTAAAATTTCCTTCGTTCAAAGGGAAAAACAACATTTCGGAAAAGAACAATCAAGAAATTTCTAGTCCAAGGAGTCCAAACCAAATCTTGCCATACCCCTTCAAATAACAAGTGAACAGTAAACATCATACTATAAGCACAGCGACCGTTACCATGCAAATTCTAATGTAGGACGCATGGACTAGTGCCTAGATCAGTACCACTATTCTATGAAAACAAGATCACCTGGCAACCTTGTACATAGATATCTAATTAGTAATAAAAGAGCTACCAGACCTACCTTTAAAAGAGACATGCTATGCTTAACACACCTCATCTGCATCCAACGTAACCCAAAACATCTACAATTGAAAGAATCCTATAAAAAAAAAAAAGAAGAGAAGCATGTGGCCAAGAAGCCAAATTTTTTGGGCACTAAATGTATCTTCAAATATGTATTCCCAAAGGACAAGGTAATAACATGAAAGAAAGAGAGAAACCCCTCAAAAACCCATGTCATAAACAAAACACATCTACCCTGCGCCTCTAACATGAAATAAAATTTGCCCATCAAAAATAGAAAGGCA